>QJPP01003816.1:0-210619 GCA_003996215.1 Jaltomata sinuosa | reverse complement strand
TGCAGTGGGATTCAGTTCAGTTGGGTGGGGATTTAGCCTTTGTTGAGGAGCCGGCAGCTATTTTGGCCAGTGATATCAGGAGATTGAGGTCTCGAGAGATCCCGGTTGTTAAGGTTCAGTGGAGGCACCGTCCAGTCGAGGAGGCTACCTGGGAGACCGAGAGAGATATGCGGGATCAGTATCCGCAGCTATTTTAGCCTTCAGGTACCCCCTTGACCTTGAATTTCGAGGACGAAAGCCCTTTTTAGTAGTGGATGATGTAATGACCCTTCCGGTCATTTCCACGTTTGAGTTTTGAAGTCAAGCAAATCGACAAAAGATATCGTAAGACCTTTAACAATTTTTCTGAACTTTGGGTCAAATGTGTCAGGGCTTTTCTCCCAGTATATAAAGAGTTAGAAGTCTCCCGAAATACCAAATCGAAGGTCTACGAGTCTAGTTTCCAACGCACAAAACCTCACATCCAAATGATCTCGGAGTAAAATGTTATGACTGTTTTACCGCGGACTGTCTGGCAGAAAATGGGTTGCAAACCGGGTCGCGAACCGGGTCGGGTTAAACTCGATTTAAGCCTCGACTTCACGTTTTAAGACGCCATTTCAGTTTCGAAACAGTTATAAAAAATAAGGGAGGATCCCGAGAGAATTCTCGAGTATCGAAATCGTGCGTATTTGAAAATATTTTATTTAAAAGTTGAATTTGGTAAAAAATATATTATTATTGCGTTTCCAAAATATTTTAAAGGTTTATGAAAAATATTTTGTTACGAGATAATTGTATATGTATTTATTTTATAAGGTTTTTATACACCGTAATATTTTAACGGAGATAGTAAATTTAATTATGTTGAAAACTATTATTATAATATAGCACCGTAATATTTTAACGGAGATAGTAAATTTAATTATGTTGAAAACTATTATTATAATATAGTAGGTTTTGTTTGAAATAATTTTCTATGAATTATGGTATATTTAAAATATTATATTTATTTTACCACGAATTTATGCAATACCCGAGTATATACCTAACGGGGAGAATTTGTTGCCACCTCCACTTCCACGTGGAAGTGGAGGGAGTTGACAACAACCTGTAAGGATGGTGGTGGGCTGTTCATATTAGGATTAGTGGCTTACTTTAATTAATTAATTAAATAATACTATTAGTATTTATCCTTAAATTTAGCTTAGGTATTATTGTGATATATGGTCAGCAGAAGTTGCAAATTAGGATATATGTTCTTACCGTGGAGAATATTTGGTGGAAAGAAACTACGTTGACACCTCGTTCGATCACCGAAAGAAAATCAATTATCGACGTCAAATTATTCAAGCTCGAGTTCAAGTTCGAGTTTTGTTTCGGAGCTTCTTTTCGGAGAGGTTCGAGCTTGTCGTCGGACGACAGGTAGGTTACGGTTTATTTTTCCTAGACTCCGCATATATAGAATAAAATTATATTAATGGGCATCCTTGGGTTGGTTTATTAGGTTGGTACCACAGACCTCGACCGCTTTATTCATGTCCACCTATTTTTATTCCTCCGTTGCTTGTAGTATTTGCGGATATATTTTATTTAACCTTGTGGTCCTGTGAGGCCTTGTTGACTATGGAACATAGAAGGTGGGATTTTGGGAATGTTCGCGAGTCCCGGGCATAGTATTATCCTTCTAGGCTGGTTATGCTTGCTGAGTAGTTGTGGGCCTGTGCAGGGTCGATAGGTTGATTGTGAGCTGCGGGGCAGCTATTGTGTGTGATCATACCATTTCCATGCATATAAAGAGGTTTTATCCTTGTTTTACCGTGGTTTTGGCTTCGGGCCTACTGGCACTGTTTTCTAAACCTTGCATGGCCCGGGGGCCCTTTTTTTATGGAAATGATTTGGAAATGGTTGATTTGACTTGTGAGTATTCTTGGGTAAAAGAAAGTAAAATTATGTTTTAAGACACCAGTTTTACTACTACACTAGACTCGGCAGGGCCGGAGTGCTAGTTGAGATGATTTTTAGCCTCTGTCGGACCGAGCACCTGAGATGACTTTTTACTGTTTAGACCCGGTTATGCCCGGGCACCCTTGGAGGGGTTTTTGAGACATTTTCCTACTACTTTAGTCCTGGACAGGGTCTGGTCATTGCATATTCGAGACTGGGTCTCTATCTTGATACCGGACTTGCTTCCGGACGACATGTGTTGATACTGAGTTTTAGTATGGGGTCTGGGACCTCCATGGACCTTGCCATCCGGGCCAAGGGCTACGGGCTGCGTATGCCGGAGGAGGGGTATACGGTGGAGTAGAGGTATACGGGCAGTGTCCTTCCATGGAACCTACCTGCTGGGCCGGATCGGCGCCGGAGGAGGTACATACAGAGATACCATGGCACTTGAGATCTTCATGCATCATATCATTCATTGTTGAGGCTCCACCCTTGTTTGCTGTTTGCTGATTGCACGCTCCGGTAGTATGGGATGCCGGAGGGTTTGTTTTCACTTGTTTGTGTTCCTCGGTTGTATGGGCGGCCAGGGGACTGTAGGTAGACTTTTGCTTTTTACTTACAGAATCGTTCTCTATTATGGACAAGTATGAGATTGGTATGATTAGTTGAGTTGATTCATGTCTCTGAGCATGCCTATTATTACTCTTTCTCTCTTCTTCTTACACTTGAGGTTACCGGTATACCGTCTATTTCGTAAACTTATTTTATATACACTGTTGTTGCAAGGACCCCAGGTGCGTTGTTCTTCTTTTCACCTGTGTCTATGGTGTGTATATGCTGCTTACTAGCCTCATATGTGGTTCTGTTGATTTTCCTCTGGGCTAGTTCCTGTGTACCTTTCGTTGATTTCTGTGACTGATTGCTTCTATTCTGTCTATTACTACGCTTTTATCTTATATGTGCCCAGTCGGCCTATGATACCTACTGGGTACCTTATGCTTCGCATTTGGTGCTCACCCCTACCCCTGTATCTTTGGGTGCAGATCCTAGCGTGGGCCATCGCCGTTAGACCATTGTGATTCGTGCTTGGAGATCTGTTGGAGACTACTTCAGGCTGAGGGTGAGCTCTTGGCGATCGGAGCTTAGCTTTAGTTTATCTTTTGCTTCATGTACTCTATTACCATTTAGAGACATCTGTATATATAGTTTTGATTTATTTGTACTCCATGTATGTAGTTTGGCTCTGTACTATGATACCAGGTCTTGGGGTTTGGTTTAGTTTCCGCATACGTATATATTTATATCCCTGTTATCTATTTTATTCGTCTTGTTCTCTTATTTGCTAGATAGTAGCCCATTACTAACTGTTCTGGGCTACGGGGATTGGTTCACCTACCGGGGGTTGTAGGTGCCATCATTTCTGAGAAATTAGGTCGTGACAGTGGGATTTCATCAATGGGTTCCTTTGACCCATTGAGTCCCTAGGTATTGTTCAGTTATTCAGTTTTTAGTTAGTTCTTCAGACCTAGGGTTCATAAACTCTATGCAATTAGTGTAATTCACTTTCTATTACTGTAAATAGGATTCCTAATTTGTTTGTAGGGAACTCAGGATAGTCATATACTCAGAATTATATAACCCTTGCATGTTAAAATTTCAATACCTTAACTTTATACATGCTAAACAAATATTGCAGTCAGTTATATTTTAGGCTTGGAATGGTATTAGTTTCAGTATCATTACTGTTATGCATTCTCAGATTTATCAGTATTTGAGCTATCCAGTTCATATGTTTGCATTCATTGCTTTTATATTCAGTTGGTAGTAGGCTTAGCATCGAGTGGACAAAGGGATGAAGGCTCACCCGTCAGTTTAGGCTGAGACCTTTAGTAGAAGTCCCTAAGTCCCAGAACTACGATGCTACTATAGGTTTTAAAGGGGTCACCCGTCAGTTCAGGACTGACACCCTAGTCCTTTTGGACATCAGATTAGTGGATCCATGCCAGTTATAATTGTACCCTTGTCAAGGTATGAGCACCCTTCCCAACCAGGGTTACAGGTTGGCCCCATAGTTAGATCAACTTGGGGTATGTCAGTTAATGGTAGCTCCTACAGTACAGATTCAGTATGTGCATTGACCTTGTATTCAGTACTCAGTTATCCATTTCAGTTCAGCATATTACTATTCATGTTAAATACTTAGTCATTGCATCAATTTATCTCTCAGTTCATGTTTCAGTATATCATTTATGGTCAGAATATCTTCGATCATTTCAATAATTATTTATATATTTTTTCATATATCCTGCATTTTCAGTACATTCCAAGTACTGACGCATACTTTTGTGTTACATATTATTATGATACAGGTTTAGACACTCAGTATCTAGACCGCGCTTACTGTGATTCTCCAGTCCTTACTCCACAGTCCAGTGGTGAGTCCTCATAGTTTGAGGACATAGTCATGCTTACTTATTCAGTCTTTATTTTTAGTTTTTAGACTTTTGGAGTTAGCTGGGGGTTTGTACCAGTAACTCACTTCAGTTAGAGGCTTACAGATATAGTATTAGTTTCAGCTTCTGCAGTCAGTATTGATTTAGACCATTATCAGATTTTCTTATATACTCTTGATTGTTGGATTATTGTTTTCTTACTTATTTATTTTAGACCAGTTAGCTTCTGCATAGTTAGTATATTTATTCAGAAATGCCTAGTAATGCCAGACCATGGGTTAGCTTGGGGTCACTTGACTCTAAGTACCGTATTACATCTAAGGGGTAGCTTCGGGGCGTGACATTGAGTGTGAACAATGATGGATCTATTGTACTACACTTGAAACCAATGTGCAGTAGGTGCATACTGAATCTATCAAACCAGGCTCTTGGTGCTTGTTTCAGCCCATACCGTGTTTTCTTTAGGGAACATACATGACTTAGGAATTTAGGATCTGTAAAACCTGGTGGCTGGCTCATATAGACTTCTTCCTGGAGATGTCCATGCAAGAAGGCATTTTTAACATCCAGCTATCTCATAGGCCAGTGTAGACTCATTTCTACTGAAAAACCCAATCTTATGGTAGTTGCCTTAACCATAGGGCTAAAAGTTTCTTAAAAGTCCACTCCTTCAAGCTGAGAGTATCCCTTCGCCACTAATCTAGCTTTGTGTCTGTCTATAGTTCCATGAGACTTTAGTTTGGTTTTGAACACCCACCTTGATCCAACTACATTCATATTTGTAGTTTTGGGAACTAAGGTTCAAGTCTGATTTATGTGTAGTGCATTCACCTCTTCCTGCATAGCTTCATGCCAATGTGGAATATCATGTGCTTCTTTCACTGTCATGGGTTCTATGTATGTTGATTCTCTTGCTGCTACAAGAGAAGTGTGTGTTACTGGAAGCCTCTTTGTCTTATGTCTAGTCACCATGTGATGTCCTTCTTCCTCTGGTTCAGTGGTCTCATTTGTATCTGCTGAAGGGTTTTGGACACCACTTTGATGTCCAGTGTCCTCAACATTCTGATCAACACCCTTGTCTGCATCATTAACATTGTTTTCAGTGATCTCATTGATAGAAAGATCATCAGTAGCAGCATCATTATTAACATCATTGTTACACCCCGCATCTTGAATTCTATTTAGAATCACCTCGTTATTTATTAAGACCCCATAATTAAGTTTCTTGTACTTCAAATTTGGTTGGAAATCGACTTGGAATGATTTGTATGTGTTTTAGGGGTTATAAAGTATTAAATTGCTTACATGTTATGGGATATAACTGCTTTTGTGTAATTGTGTGTTGCTTCAATTAAAGGAGGATTAATCCACTCCTACTAAAATATTTTTGAGCCCATAAGTGAAAATATAAGTCAACAATACAAAAGTCCGGCCAAATGATTTTTTGAGTTTTTCAGGTTTCTCAGAAAAATCCAAACCTCTTTAAAATCCCTCCAAAATCTTATTCCTATCTCTTCGAAAAGTTAATTTAGCTTATACGTGGGCAGCCTTTCAAGGTCTATTCCCTATCTTTAGAGAAATTTATTTTGACAAAAAGTTGGAGAATCTCGTAGCGTAAGAGACACAAGTGAAACTACAAAGGAGTTGATTCAAAAAAGCCAAATTTCCTATCAAATCATGTACTGTAAAAATCAACGGACAAATTTTGGTACGTTTGAGTCATTCCTATCAAAATTCACTTATGGATTAATTTACCTTTAAAGAAAACAACCCTTGTTTGTTTACCTTCTGTCAAATATCTTGCATTGTTTACTATAAACAGAATTTAACGGGGTTACCTTTTGAGTTATTTTTTTATTATCAGGTAGAAGTTAAGAAAGTGATCTATGTTGAAAAGTTAGCTAAACATCTTCATTCGACAAGATAAAGTAGATAAAGATTCCTTCCCTGATAGTAGCTTGATAAAAGCAAAAGAAAATGACTAGTAATATTGAGGAAACTATGTTGACAAACGTAGCTATATCAACACCAATCACAGTGGATCAAAGAGAATTGATGGCGCAAATATTGGAATAAATGGCTGAGATGAGGAAAGAAATACAACAAAACAAAGAATTCACCAGGTTTCCCAGTAAAATGAGGCCTCCACTCTAGTTCCCTCCTCATAACTCTCCCAGCTTCGAAAACCATCCAAACAACATGCCATCTGCTTCCATCCCACCGACCTCCTACAGATCCCATCTCTAGCAACCCATCTCAATTTGGATCATCATAGCAAGATCATACTCCTCATACCCAACATACTAATCGAAACAACAATCCAAAGAACCTCCCTCTTAATTACCAAAACACCGCTCCAAATACCTTCAGCTCTCAGAAAGTTCCTCCTACTTTCAATCCAAATGACAGTAACCCATAAAACTTTACCCCCACATATCAAAATCCTGCTCCGAATGTCCAACACCCACCACCTACTAAAACTATGCCACCTGCCACTACACTCGAAACTTACCCTACTTTTTTAGAAAATATTGAGCTTGACCATTATAAGGAAAAGGAGAAGGAAGATGGGTATGATAATGAAATGATGCTAATGAAAGAAGAGATCGCCCAAATCAAAGAAATACAGAATTTTCTCGACAAGGAAAATTTAGTTATGATAATCTTTGCATTCACCAAGATTTAAATCTGCTAGAAGGATTTAAAGTCTCGAAGTTTGAAATGTTCAATGGATTTGGAAATCCCATAGTCTATTTGAGGAATTATTGTGAACAAATGGTGGGAGCGTGTAAAAATGAAGCACTACTAATGATACTCTTCAGTTGGAGTCTAAGCAGTGAGGCTCTAGAATGGTTTTCCATCCGAGGACGTCTTTTTTGAATGTTGACCAAAGTCAAACTTTCAAGTTCAACTTGGCTAAAACACAAAAACCAGACAAAACTAAACTGAAAGCTCCCAGAACCTGACCCAGGGTTCACCAAGACCAAAATCCATGCTTTGGAGCTAATGGAACTGTCAGAATTTTATTCTGAGCAAGTTTACCAAGAATGTTGACTCAAGTCAATGATATTCTAAGTTAAGGCTCTAAAACAGGCAAACAACCAAAATGACCAAATGAACGACCAGGGTACCGAACCATCAGTCCCAGCAAGTCATAAATGACTTGGGGCCACTACAGGAACGCTCTAATAGTACAAAGAATGCATAAAAACGAAAATAATTGGAAGGGTCATTACACGTCAAAATTAGGAAAAGACGAGGAAGAAGAAATAGAGTCCCTAGAAGGAACTCTAGAAACAAAATCAGGAATTTAAACAATTGTAATAGTTAAATCCCAGAGTTACCATATACCTATTA
Organism: Jaltomata sinuosa; assembly: GCA_003996215.1. Taxonomy (NCBI): domain Eukaryota; kingdom Viridiplantae; phylum Streptophyta; class Magnoliopsida; order Solanales; family Solanaceae; genus Jaltomata; species Jaltomata sinuosa. Next base: position 202,880 of record QJPP01003816.1, on the reverse strand, counting down.
TATTAGTAATAAATAAAAATTATACTATTCATAAAATTGCATTATTAGATACGAGTGCAGATCAAAACTGTATAATTGAAGGAATAATTCCTAGTAAATACCTCAAAAAAAGTACTACCCAATTATTCTCTATTACAGGAGAAAGACTCAAGTTAAATTATAAACTTTACAGGGCACACATATGCAATAATGAAATTTGTTTTATTAATGATTTTATAATAACCAAGGATATAAATGAAGAAATAATATTAGGTATCCCTTTTATTACTCAAATAAAATCATATATCGCCACATTAGATGGCATCTACACCACTGCGTTAGGAAAAAAATATATTTTTCCATATCTAAATAGTTTGTCAAAAGAGGAAAGTGACTTTGTAAAAAATAAATTATCTTCAAAAAAAATCTACTTTCACAACAAATAAACTATTTAAAGGATGAAATAAAAATTAAGTGGATTGAATCATCTCTAAAAACTTCAGAAGTAAAAGTCAAAATTAAAAGCCTCCAAGATGTTATCGAACAAGAAGTCTGTTCGGACTTTCCTAATGCCTTTTGAGAAAGGAAAAGACATATTGTTGAGTTACCATATATCGAGGGACTTGACAAAAAAATCATCCCCACTAAGGCAAGATCTATCCAAATGAATCATGAGTTAATGGAATATTGTAGAAAGGAAATCAATGATTTACTTGATAAAAAAATTATTAGACCTTCCAAGTCACCTTGGAGTTGCTCAACATTTTATGTCAATAATAGCGTAGAAAAGGAAAGAGAAGCCCCAAGACTGGTCATAAATTATAAGTAGTTTAATAATCCCCATAATATGAAATAATATTGATAAGCCGCTTAATATGAAATCAATAGTTTGGCAGATACAAATAGCCTAAAAAGATAAATATAAAACAACCTTTAATGTATCTTTTGGACAATATGAATGGAATGTAATGCCATTCTGTAATGACCCTCCAGGTCATTTCTCTATTTCTTAGCATTTTATGCATTTTGAGTTTCCCCACAATGGCTACAGGTCATTTCTAACTTACCAGGACTGATAATTTGGTGCCTCGGCCATTTATTTGGTCATTATGACCATTTCCCTATTTTAGAATTCCAACTAGGGAAATCCTTGACTTCAGTGAACTTTCTTGATAAAAGCACTCGAAATTGAATTTTGATAGTTTTGTTAGCTGTAGAGCATGGACTTTGGTCTAGTTGGACCTTTGGTAAGGATCCGGGAGCTTCTCAGCTTTGGATTTTCTCTCATTCTATATTTTCAGGCCAGTTGGGCTTGAAGGGTTGACTTTAGTCAATATTTGGAGAAGATGGCCTCGAATGAAAATTTCGTCAGCGTTGTTAACTCTAGAATATCGAGTTTAGGTTTGGTAGGTGGTTGGTTTTGGTCTTGGGTGAGCCAGGCTCATTTTAGGTATTCAGTTGGTTTTAATAAGTGTTGACTTGGGTAAACATTCCTCCAAGAAAACCTTGAACGGAAGTTTCATTGATTCCGTTGCATCTGGAACGTTATTTCCACTCAAGTAGCATGTTTGGTTTTTGACTGTGCCCAGAACCTCCCATGGAAGTTTTTCACTAAACTGGTTTTTCTGCAGCAGAAGTGTTCAGCACCAATGGTGCTCAGGCACAGCGATAGCGCTAGCCCGTGATTTTCCCTTTAGTGCAAGTGCGCTGGTTTTTTATCCTCCCTACAGCGCGATCGTGCTAGGACAGTGCGATTGCACTGGTCTGCAACCTATAACTTATAAAGCCTTTTTCCTTGATTTTTCACTCCTCTCCTCTCATTTCCTCTCACTCCAAACTGACTCCTCCCTCCTTAAACTTGCTCCAAGTCAATTTCCATCCATGGGACTTCATCAAATTTAGGATTTTATTGTTTCCCTCTTCGTTTAGTAAGTGTTATCCTTGAATTTCTTCCTTCCTATGGGTAAAACCTCCATTGATCAACTTCTTCAGCTTGTGTTTTCTTCTTGGTATTAGTTGCTCGTTTGGGACTGCATAATCGTGATTTCCTGGAATTCATTCCATTGACTTGTTTAATCTCCTTGTGGTAAATGAATTCTCCTTTTAATTCTAGTTTCTTCTTTAAATTCCCCCTTTAATGCTCCTAGTTTTCAGGCTATTTTGAGCCCTTGTAATGGTCCATTTCTTCTTAATTTTGAGCATGTTCTCCTAGGAATATGGAGAATACTGTGGTGTTTTTCACTTCTGGTTTTGAGTGTAGGCCTCGCGAGCCTGCTTGTGACCTTAATTTTGACCTGGCTAAATTTCTTGCTTGGTTATGGTGTTGTTGGGGTCTTCTTAGATTAACAGAACTAGCCTAGTCACTTTTGCTGGATCAAACATTGTGTGGTTCATATGGTTTGGTGCAGAATCTACATTCAGAAGGTTATCCTTCAGCATGGGTTGCCTGGTTGCATCTTTGCAAATCCTGGTGGTTTCTTATCAGTTGGTTATTTGAAATAAGTCTGGGTTATTCGGGTGATCTTAGCACAATTATCCATTTGCAGACTGATGATCAATCAAGGTAGGCTACTCCGATTTTAGTGGGTATGTCTCTGGCGGTGTTCATGTTTCTAAGGTTAGTAGGACTAGTGTTTGGGATTTTGGTTGAGATTGAGTTTTAGACTGCTTCATTGGAGGTAAAGTATGGTATGAGTCATAGCCTTCGTATGGGTTAGTTGTTATTTTTTGAGTTTAACTCGAGTATTTGACATGTGTTTGACTTTATGGTTTGAATGTTGATGTTTGGGGATAGACGGAAGGTTCTTCGAACCCAAGACTCTTTGGTTAGAATATTGGAGGAAGTTGGGTTTGTGCTTTGTGTTAGCATGGTTGTTTGGTTCTATTTGATGATTTCCTTGGTCTTCGTGGTTCTTGTGTTGTGTTGGTGCTTTTCGAATGTTTTCTTTTGGGGTTCTGTTAAGTTATTTGACCTGTTAGCTTTTGTGTTAAAGTTTGTTGTTTTTCCTATTTTTGCTAGTATTGAGTTAAGGTTTTAGTAAGTGTTCTTTGGTTATCTTTCCATTGGACATTGTCCGATTGTGGAGGCTCCTCGGGAGGCCTAGCTCAACTTAAGGACCTGGTATCTTTTCATTTTCAAGCCTTCGTGTATTTCCTGTTTCTTCACTTTTGAGGATGAATGTTCTTTTAGTAGTGGATATTGTAATGACCCTCCATGTCATTTCTCTGTTTCCTAGCCTTTTCTGCATTTTAAATTTCCCCATAGTGGACAGGTTATTTATGACTTGCCAGGACTGACGGTTCAGTGCCCGAGCCATTTGTTTGGTCGTTATGAGCATTTCCCTATTTTAGAATTCCAACTTGTCAAATGCTTGACTTTGGTCAACTTTCTTGGTAAACGTATTTGGAATCAAATTCTGACAGTTTTGTTAGCTTCAGAGAATGGACATTGGTGTTGTTGATCCTTTGGTCAGGATTTGGGAGTTTTTCAGCTTGGTATTTTCTCTCGTTCTGTGTTTTCAGGCCAGTTGGGCTTGAATGGTTGACTTTGATCAACATTCAGAGAAGACGGCCTCGGATGAAAATTCTGTCAACGGTGTTAGCTTTGGAATGTCGAGTTTGGGTTAGGTAGGTTGTTAATTTCCATCTAGGGTGAGCCGAGCTCATTTTAGGTGTTCAGTGGGTTTTAATAAGTTTTGACTTGGGTCAACATTCCTCCGGGATGACCTCATATGGAAGTTTCATCAATTCTGTTGCGTTTGAAACGTTATTTCCACTCTAGTAGCATGTTTGGTTTGTGTGTATCGGGTTTTGATTGTGCCCGGAACCTCCCGTGGAAGTTTTTCACTTTGCTGGTTTTTCTGTAGCACAAGTGTTCAGCGCCAACGGCACCCCGATAGCGCGATCACGCTAACTCGTGATTTTCCTTTAGTGCGATCGCGCTAGGACAATGCGATTGCACAGGTCTTCGACCTGCAACTTATAAAGCCTTTTTCCTTATTTTTTCAGAGTTCTTCTCTCATTTCTTGTCACTCCAAATTGATTTCCCCTCCTAAAACTTGCTCCAAGTCAATTTTAGCCATGGGACTTCATCAAATTGAGGATTTCGTTGTTTCCCTCTTCGTTTTGTAAGTGTTCTCCTTGAATTTCTTCCTTCCCATGGCTAAAACCTCCATTGATGAACTTCTTCAGCTTGTGTTTTCTTCTTGGTATTAGTTGCTCGTTTGGGACTGCATGATCGTGATTTCATGGAATTCGTTCCGTAGACTTGCTTCATCTCCTTGTGTTAAATGAATTCTCCTTTTAATTCTAGTATTCTTCTCTAAATTCCCCCTTTAATGCTCCTAGTTTTCAGGCTATTTTGAGCCCTTGTAATGGTCCATTTCTGCTCAAATTTGATCATGTTTTTCCAGGAATATGGAGAACACCGTGGCGTTTTTCATTTCCAATTTTGGGTGTCGGCCCCGCGGGCTCGCATGTGACCCAAATTTCAAGTCGGCTACACTTGTAGCAATATGGGCATTGTTAGGTTTGTATGGATGTGTAGAGTATTGTTATGGTAGTATGGGTGCTTGCGAAGGCTTCTCGGGGGAGATAGGCTCTGGTCTTATGGATTGGATTATGCACGCGTGCTTGACTTTTTAGGTAGGTTATAGTTTACTATATCTAGACTTTGCTCGTATGAGGTATGGATATAATAACATGCTAATGGTTGGTGGGATCTTGTGGTTAGAAATTTGTTCTGAGTAGGCATATTGATCCTTATAGGTGATTTAGGGGATTTAGAGTAGATTCTGGCTAGCAAATCCTTAGTATAGGTGGTAGCTTTTCCGTAAGACTTCCTGCATGCGTATTGGCAAGAGAGAAATTAGGAACAAGATAGAGTTAATCAAAGTCAGACGACGACGAACCCTAAAACCGCATCCAATGGCTGGTTCGGCCACTAATCCACCGGAAAAGGCCAATCAGCCTACCACAATTTCAACTCTCACATCCCCCATAACCTTTCCTGAACTATATCACCCTAACTCACCAAAAAACCTATATCGCCTAACGATCCTATCAATTTGCCTACTGAAGATTCAACCACAAGGGATACAAATGAAAGCAATGATATCAATAACAAGGTGATATTCATGGACTTGATTAAAACCCCTCGACAACCTAAAACAACCCTGGAAACAATCGATATGGAACCTTTGACCTATAATGAAGGGATTCCTAGAATAACTTGGATAGAAGAGGAGGTGACCAAGATGAATATCATGGAAGATCTGCAACTTGCAGTTATAGGAATGTTTTCCTATGGATGGCCGGATTTTGAAGATCTTAGAAATCAAATCCCGAAGCAATGCAACTTCAAAGGTGATTGTAAGATAGGCCTGTTAAGAAATCGACACATACTAATAAGGTTTAATCTCATGGAGGACTATGTTAACATGCTGTCTAAGAATGTTTATTACATAATAGCTAAGGATGGGTTAGCGTACCAAATGAGACCCTTCATATATGACACAAACTTCAAACCAGGAGTGGAGACAACACAGGCTATGGCCTGGATCTCGTTTCCAGACCTCCTGCCTACTTTCTTTGTGAAGGAATCTATTTTTTACTTGGACGCTGCTGTTGGGAAGTCAATACACCTTGATATGCCGACAATAAACAAAACTAGACCTAGTTGTTCTAGGGTCAAGGTCCAGGTCAACTTGGCTGCTAATCTACTTGAGTTTGTTGAGCTAGAGGTGGTCAACAATAAAACACAAGCTACTAGGATTCAAAAAATTAAAATCCAATATGACATGCTCCCCAAGTACTATCACACATGTAAACTCCAAGGACATGAGGAGAGTGAATGTAGGAGCTTACATCCGGAGTTGCGTAAGCAAGTTCATGAGGAGATAGAGGATGAAAGTATTCCAAAAAAGGAAGAAGTACCAGCTCAGAGAAGATACATCAATGGGAAAATGGTATGGTCAAGGTGGAACCCGACTCAGAGAAAATTTAGAATTGTGCGAAATGAAGAAGGTTACCTAGGAGCCCCTACGGATGACCAGAGCACAGACCTAGCATTGAAAAATAGCTTTGAGATCTTACAAGAAGGAGAAGAGGTTGATAGTGAACCCCAAGAAAAGTTAGACCAGCATGGAAAGCAAATCACTGTGGAACCTGCCACTACTACAAGTGGCCTAGCTGAACATCAGACCCCAAAGAAACAGGCTCCAATAGCATCACCTAATGAAACAATTACAAATAGGAGTGCCCTGCAAAGCAGGTGAACAGGAAAGTACTACAGAGGTGCATAATACAGTTTCTATAACAATAATACATGACAATGAAGAGGGAAAAATCTCCACAAAAGAGTGGACAACTAAAGCCTCCCATCCTCCTGGAATGATAAAAGAAGCAAGTGTTGTAGCACTGGAAGGAACAACAATACATAGTGAAGATGACCAAATGGTGGATAAACTGCAGCAACAGAATCATTTATAACACCTGCAACAAAGGAACAAAATGAGTTACAACCTGTGGAGGCTACTGTAGGAAATACAATGATACAACATACATCCCTTAATGAATCTATGGCATTAATGGAATACCAATAGCTATGGGGACAGATGAGTCACTAATGATATTAGGGAATATTGAGTCACCAAACAAAGACTTGCATGAGATAATTACTCATCAAATTTTTGTTAGTACAGAAGATACAACAAACAAGGAGAATGAAGAATATGTAAAAGCAGCAAATGAAGATCAAATTGATAAGGCAACAGACTTATCCCCTAGAACCAGTAAAGCCCTGAAATCAGGTAAAAAGGGGAAAAAGCAGGCGCATGGTGATTTATCACTACCTAGCAGAGTACAACCAAACAGGAGTGTGGCAGGGTCACAACCTAATAAATGATTAAGTCATTCATTTGGAATATTAGGTCAATAAAATCACATTATGCCTTTCAAAGAGTGCAAATGCTTCACATACACCATAGATTTGCATTTGTGTCTTTATTGGAGCCTTTTCAACATCATAGAAACATCAATAGATACAAGAACAGGTTGAGCATGAAGAAAGCTATGTACAATAGAAATGGGCAAATTTGGGTGTTCATTAATCAAGGATATGATATCAGAATTATGAGTGACACTGATCAGTAGTTAACTCCAAATTTACAGGAGCTGACCACTGGTTGCTGTTACTTAATCTCATTGGTTTATGCTAAATATGAGATCAACCTCAAACTACAATTATGGTAAGAATTATTTACTATTGCTCAGGGTGTTACCCAACCATGGCTAATTGGAGGTGACTTTAATGTGGTCTTGAATGCAGAAGAAAAAATAGGGGGTCTGCCTGTTCTAAATGCTGATACTGATGATTTTAGGTCCTTCATTGAGTCATGTGATCTAGCTCAAATGCCTTTTAAGGGCAGCCCCTTCACTTGGTGGAATAGCAGGGCAGGTGACGATTGTATTTTTGAAAGGTTGGACAAGGTGGTTTATAATGAACAATTGCAGAACATCTTTTCTAAATTAGACGTGGAACACTTACCAAAAACTAGATCAGATCACGCACCTCTATTAATCTGCTGTGACAATGATGATTCTAATATCAGTAGACCTTTCAAGTTTCTTAACTTTTGGACCAACCATGAGTCTTTTGAGGAGGTGGTGAAGTTGAACTAGGAGACAAGCTTCTCTCCTAACCCTTTTTTAGATTTCAAGAGAAAGATCAAGAAGATTAAAAAGGTGTTGACATCATGGAGCAGAGAGACATTTGGAGATATGTTCCAGCAGCTCCTCATCAGAGAAGACATTGCTAGAATTAAGGAGCAATTGTTTGATGAAGTCCCCTCTGCAAAAAATAGAAGAGTGATGCAAATGGCTAAGGCAGAATATTACAAATACCTTACTCTAGAAGAGTCCTACTAGAAACAAAAAGCTGGCTATGAGTGGTTTGAAATTGCGGACAAAAACACTAGATTCTTTCATAGTGTTGTGAAAGGCAGAAGAAACAAAATAAAGTTGAGTAGAATCCAAGATCATCAGGGGGTTTGGCTTGAAGATGAGGGGGAAATTTCTAATGTTGCAGTTGAATTCTATCAGTACTAGTTCACCCAAGAAAGAGATTCCACATCTTTCTCATTGCTAGCACACCTACCAGATCTGGTAAAGCCAGAGGAAAATGAAAGTGAAAGAGGTTGTCTTTAACCTCAAAGGGGAGAGTGCCAGTGGTCTTAATGGCCTATCAGGTAAATTCTTCCAAGTTTGCTGGGATACTGTTAGTCCAGATATAGTGAAAATGGTGCAGGATTTCTATAGAGGTAACTCTTTGCCAAAATCCATTACTCATACTAATTTGATTCTAATACCCAAGAAATATCTAGTTCAGACTTTCTAAGATCTGAGACCTATTAGTTTAAGCAATTTTGTCAATAAAATCCTATCCAGGATTGTTCATGATAGAATTGAAGCATTGTTGCCAAAGATTATATCTATTAACCAATCAGGTTTTGTCAAAGGGAGAAGCATTATTGAAAATGTTTTGCTTACTCAAGAGCTTGTTACTGATATTGGAAAGAGAGGAAAGCCAGCTAATATGGTTATCAAGCTAGATATGGAAAAAGCTTACGACAGAGTTTCATGGTTCTTCCTCATGAAGGTGTTAAGAAAGCTGGAAATTGCTGAGATATTTGTGGACATGATATGGAGACTGGTAGCCAACAACTACTACTCAGTATTCATAAATGGAAAATCCGATGGATTCTTTCATTCGACTAGGGATGTAAAGCAAGGAGATCCTTTCTCCTCTTCTTTGTTTATTCTATCCTCTGAAGTACTGACAAGGGCTCTAAATTCCCTATTCATGACTGATCTGTTTGTAGGATATGGGATGCCCAAATGGAGTTCAAATTTGAATTACCTGGCTTATGCTGATGACACAATTATATTCTCTTCTACAAATGAAGCATCACTACAGATGAGTATGACGATCCTAAAGGAGTATGAAAAATAGTCAGGTCATAAGGTGAATACTGAAAAGAATCTATTTTATATGCACAAAAATGCTGCAAGACACACAGCTGAGGTGGTGGAGAATACCCTAGGTATGAACAGGGGAGAATTCCCTATGAAATACCTAGGGTGCCCAATCACTCATACAAGGAAGAGAAATGAGCATTATAAAGAATTGATTGAGAAGGTAAAAGGAAAACTACAATCTTGGAAATGAATATTACTATCCTATGGAGGTAAAGAGGTCCTAATTACTAGTGTTTTGCAAAGCATACCAATATATGTCTTATCAGCTATTGTTCCTCCTATCTGCGTCATTAAGGAACTTCATAAAATGTTTGCTAATTTTTTTTGGAGTAATAAGGAATCAGGAAGGAGCAAACACTAGGCAGCTTGGAGTAAGGTCTGCATATAAAAAAATGAAGGAGGACTAGGGTTCAGATCTATGTTTGAAGTCTCTCAGGCATTATATGCAAAATTGTGGTGGAAATTTAGAACCCAGAACAACCTGTGGTCCAACTTTTTCTGGAACAAATATTGCAAGAAGCAAATACCAGCTTTGGTGAACTAGAGAGGTGGGTCTTAAGTGTGGAAACATATGCTAGAAAATAGGGACTCACTACAACAAGTGTTATGGTGGGAACCAAGAGATGGAACATATAGTATTTGGTTTGAAAACTGGACTAACCTAGGTCATTTGTTCAAACATCAATCCGAGGTTCATACCTGTCATCAGATGAGGGATATTTATATGTTCTTGAATGAGAAAGGCTGGAATTTTAAAAAAATGATATATCATATTCCAGAAAACATAGTGGAGCATGTCATAAATACCATGGGTATGTGTAAGATTATTAACCATTGGGACCAACCTTGGTGGACAATCACAAGCACTGGCTTTTTTAGTGTGAAAAGTGCTTGGGAGTTATTGAGACACAAAGAGGATGTTAATGTTGACCTGAAAAGGCTGTGGTGCAAAAATCTCCCTTTCAAACTCTCCTTCCTTTCTTGGAAAATCTGGAAAGGGAAAGTACCTGTTTCACAGGTAATGCATTCCTGGAACTCTAACATCTCACCTTTCTGTAGGTGCTGTGATAGTGAAGAAGTTGAATCAATAGATCATTTATTCTTGAAGGGGAGTATTGCCCAATCTGTTTGGAGATATTTCTCTGAAGCAGCAGGATTCAATCCTTTAGTGAACCTTAAGCAAAATATTAGAAAATGGTGGAGCATTGCAGATAATAGTAGAATAAGTGGGGTGTTACAGGTAGTACCTATGCTCCATGGGTGGAGATATTCAACTGGTAAAGTTATATGGGAAGTGACTGACATGCTAAAGAATTTCTCAAGGAGAAGATTTCATATCAACTTTGACAACATGAACTGGCCACAAATGGTTGGTTCTATGGAGAGGTACAAACCAGGGTATTCATACAAAGTAGTGAGATGGTAGCCACCACCTATAAATTGGGTCAAGTGTAATACATATAGAGCATCTAGGGCCAATCATGGCCCTAGTGCTGCTGCTTTCTGCATTAGAGATTCAGATGGAAACTTAGTGGTTGCTAAGGGTGTAAAACTTCAAGATAACACTAATCTAGTAGCGGAGGTAAGGGACATTAAAGAAGGTTTATCATTCTGGAGGGATAATTCCTTTAACAATGTTACACTTGAATCTGACTCTTTGGCCCTAATTCAGATGATTAACAGGGAATGGAAGATACCCTGGTGTATTGCAGTGGAAGTTAGATATATAATGGAGATTATGGGGACTATATCAGCAAGAGTACAACACTCCCTTAGAGAGGGAAATACTCTTGCTGAATTTTTTACTAATATTGTGTTTTCTTTTGCAGGTGATTATCAAATTGATCAATTTCAAGATATACCTAGCAAGGGGGAAAAAATCCTTATCCTAGACAAGCAAGGTCTGCCAAACATTAGGAGAGACATGGACACATAAGGGAAGGCATGTAAGTTATATATGCAACAACAACAAACCAACAACCTAAGAGGAAGAAACAACCGTGTTTAGTGCCAACAAAGAACAATCGACAATAAGTACTTGAGGGGTGATAACTGCAGGGGTAAGTAGAATACACTATATATGCTGAGTAATTAATATGAACATATATGACTCCCCAAACTAAAGAAATTTCACTGATTTAGATATCCGCACCTGTGAGAACTTTGGGTGTATCTTTGATATCAAATGAAGTTTGAGGTAGCATGGTCTTCGTATTAAGAGATCCACATATCCAGAATCTCTCTACATCTGCATCCAGGTAAAGAAGATCAATCTTATGTATTCTTATGCTTTTTATAAATGGATTTGATGGTGGTATTAACCTTAACCTAGGTTCAACCCATCGATCTGGAAATAAAGAGCTTAAAATATCTAGGAATAGCACTCAAGACAACAAGCTTTAATGGAATCTAGCTGAAAGAGGAGCTAAGATCTTACCTCAAGCAAATATATTGATGCCTCTGAGAGATACCCCATCTGAGCGGAACCAACGAACACCTTGGATCTGAAATCGCCATGGAAATTAGCTTGGAGCTTCAATTCGATGAATTAGGGCCTAGAAACTATCTCTTCACTTTCCCTTTTTGCAGCTCCTTTATCACTATCCTATGAATATCTGCTTTTGCTTATTTCCTTTTCTGTTTGGGCCAGGTCTCTTTTGGACCTGGCCATGTAAAAAAAATCTGCAAGACTTGGCATAGGCGGTGTAGTATCTTTGGGTATAGGATTATATGCCTTAGCTTAGTTTAAGCTGCTTGCGGTTGAGGTTGCTAGATTTAGGGAGCCCTAGACTAGAATTAGATAACGGTTCGTGATAGATTAGGCATTGTTATTATTTTATTATTATTATTATTATTATTATTATTATTATTATTATTATTATTATTATTATTATTATTATTATTATTATTGATCATATGTTGTTCTATTATCTTACTTGTGGGCCCGAGGTCGTAGAGATAGGACTGGCAGGAGCTAGGTCAGTTTGGTTGTGCTCTGCTTAAGTTTCTCTTTTTTGTACGCTTTATGCTTACTTCCAGTTAGTTGTTTACCTTAGGCGGGTCCCTTGGGGGTTGGAAGTTAGTGTAGTGTTTCTGTATTAGTAATTGTACTAGAATAGGTGGCCTTAGCATTCGTTGGAGGGTAGTTTGTGGTAGAGTAGTTTCTTACTTAGGTTTATGTCCATCCTTATCATGTTATATTCTTATGTTTGGCCTTGGTATGAGTGTTTGTGGGCCTGAAGCCATGGTGTTGAGCAGGAGGGAATCCAAGTTAGTGTATTCTTGTATTGAAGGGTGAAACACCCAATCTTGGTATAACTGCGTACATTTACATGTATTCATCCATACATTTGGAATGATTACTTTTCATCCCTTCTGCATATGATTTGGGTTATGGTATGAATTAACTGGAGTCGAATGGTATGAATTGACAGAAATTGATTGTCTCGGTGGTTTAATAAGGAACACTTCTTTTAACAAATGTTTTTCAAATTAAGGAATTGTTTTACCGATTTAAGCTGTTTGTTAATGTTCAAACCCAAATATACTCCCTTTTCAATTAATTGGAGCTCCAGGGGGAGCATCCTACTTTTATTATTGGTATTGGTTATTAAAAAGGAAAAATATTTTCTTTTATTATAAACTTGTGCTACAAAAGGGAGATGATATATCACTGTTTTACTAACTTCTGAATGGGAAAATACTTTTATTTTATGCACCTGGTCTGAGAGGCGGTTCTGAACCTTATTTTCCATTGGTATTGTGGGATTACATTTATATGCTCCGGCGGCACCCTTTGCGTATATATGGTGTTTTACTTGTGGTATTCATTATATTGGTTGGTAAGCTTCGGTAACCCATGAGAATACTCTAGGTTTTCTTGATTATACATGGATATTGTGGAATTGGTTGATATTGATAAGCTCCGATGGCCGGAAGGGATATTCCAGGTATTATGGTATGGTATTGGTTGGTAAGCTCCGGCGGCTCGTGAGGTGACTCAGGGTTTCATTCATTACCGCATTGGCCACATTTCATTTCATCCATTTTATATCATATTTTATGGTATTCCTTGCGTATCTTTACTATCAAAATCTGTATACAATTGTCTTTCTTTATTACGTATACTTTCTGGACTCGGGAAAACCGAATTGGTTGTTGTAGGATTATTGTTATTGTCTTCCATATTGTGGTGGTATTTCTTCTTTTATATAGGTTCTGACGATTCTATTTCTTCTTGACTCATCTTTCTTACCCTTGGGTTATATTTACTTTTTGTTATATTTATATCTTGTTTGAGCTCAGTAGTCCGATGATGCCTACTGGGTACCGCGTGTTTTGGTGCTCATACTACACTTCTTCATCTTTTTGTTGACGCAAATCCTAGTACATGTTATCGCCATTGATTGTTGTCCTCGTGCAGAGTTGCTGACTAGAGACATTGGGTGAGCTCTTGGCGATCGTAGTTGACCCACCTCCCTCTACTTTTGGATTAGTCTCCTACTGTACTTTTGGAGATTGTCCGTATCTTGTTGTATCTATATAGAACATCAATGTTGTAGTAGCACTTGTACTGATTGATACCAGGTCTTGGGGGATTCTTGTATATTTTATTCTCTTCCCTCCCCTTTTACTTATATTGGTTTATCATATCTTCTGCTGATTATTGTTATTTCTTCCGCTTTTAGGTTCTTGCTTGTGTTAGCCCATTACTTGCAGTTCTAGGCTAAGGGTCGGCTTACCTACTGGTGGGTTATAGTATGTGCCATCATGATTTGGAGTTTTCGAGTCGTGACACATTCGGATTAAAGAATGCACAATCTGAATTTAAAAAATATTATGACCAATATATTTAATCAATATAGTCATATTTCTATAGTTTATATAGATGATGTTTTAATATATTCAGAAGATATTGATCAACACTTTAAAGATATCCAAACCTTTTTAAAAATTGTGGAACAAAATGGATTAGTAGTTAGTGCTAAAAAGATTAAGTTATTTCAAACCAGTATTAGATTTCTTGGTCATGACTTATATCAAGGAACCTATAAACCCATTTGTAGAGCTATAGAGTTCTCATCAAAATATCTAGATGAATTAATTAATAAAATGTAGCTCCAAAGATTTCTAGCAAGTCTCAACTATGTTGCGAATTTTATTTAAAATATTAAGCAGATTTGTAATCCTCTTTATCAGCGTCTTAAGAAGGATCAAGTCCCATAGGGATTAGAACAGACTAAGACATTCCAAAAGGTCAAATCAATAGTTCAAAAACATCTGTGTCTAGGAATACCACATCCAGAGGCATTCATGATTGTAAAAACTAACGCCTCAGACCTAGGATACAGAGTCATCCTTAAACAAAGAGTTTCTCTAGAAACCCCTAAATAATTAGTAAGATTCACTTCAGGTCTATGGAATAATTCCCCAAAAAATTAAAGTACCATTAAAAAAGAAATTTTTGCTATAGTACTATGTATTACCAAATTTCAAGATGATTTAATAAATAAAGATTTTTTGTTAAGAGTAGACTACAAAGACGCCAAAGATGTTTTACAAAGGGATGTTAAAATTTTAGTTTCTAAACAAATATTTGCTAGATGACAAGCTTTATTAACCAGTTTTGATTTTCAAATAGAATTTATAACAGGGAAAAACAATTCTCTCCCCGATTTTTTAACAAGAGAATTTTTACAGGGAAATTATGAGACTCGGAACCCCAGGAATAAGACCTTTGAGGGCCCCATTCCAAGCCTTCAAACCTAAAGAAAAAATGAAAAGGCCTTTTTAAAAAAAGGATAAACCAAAACCAGAGAATATATATTCAGTTCTAGAACATTTCCTCATCTGCCTAAAGCTACCATTCCTTCACCGTTAAAAGAACCTATAACCAGTTTAACCAAATTACAATTTCTTAAAAAAGTTTTCAGGGAAGATTTCTCCTCAACAGGCAATAAAGGTATCACTATCCAAACCAGGGATAGTTATAAAATGAAACCACCAGAGACATACGCTTAGACAGTCCTCCCAGCTACCCCAAAAAGGAAGAGAAAATTACTCCAAATAAAAAGCAATTCGAAATAACATATTTACAGGTATTGCTAATCATGGCGTTTGATAAAAGATACGAAGGCTTCAGAGTAAAAGAACTGTTAAAACCTTGCTATGTGGAGATATGTGGAGATAGAGGATCCCCACAAAACCCAAATATATTATGAGTTCATTTTAACAGATACCGATTCAGTGGAAATCGAGCACAAATTAGAAGATAATAATAATCCAGATAGTATTCAATACTCACAGTTCACATTTAAAAGAATTTTAAGCCCTTTTGAATGGTCTAAGGATCATCAACATACCCTCATTACCCTATCAGAAGTTCATTGACCCCAGACATATAATTGGTATGATTATAAGGCGTCCTAGTACAATTTCATGTATGTTAGGCCCAATACTCACTCATGGTTTGTGAAATATTCGGAGGAGATGAAAAATACAGTAATCCCCAGATGGTTTTACGAGTGGTGGAGACAATTTGGAGGAAATCAACAGGTATTGTCAACACATTATTAGATGCAGTTTGAGAAATTTCAGGTAGAGTAGAATATCTCCACCCTACCAGAAAATGTCAAATTGTGTAAATTCTTTATTGCTAAAAGAATTTTCTATATTATCTATTGGTCCTTCAATATTCATGAATTTGAAAGAATCAAATATTTGAGTAAGATCATTAGAATCAATGGTTGGACACCAACAATCTGAGATAATACAAGAGCATCAAGTTCTTTGTCACGGAGAGAATCCCAGCTATCAAAAGAGGAATTAAAAAGGAGGCTCGAAGAAGGTTTATCAATTCTGAACAAGGATACCAAACCAAAACAAATAATGGAGTTATTACATACTACATCCTCGCATACTAGCGAGCCCAACAATAGAGATATGATGGAACCGCAGTGGATAGCTCAAGCTTATCTCCTCAACTGAAGAGAAGAGCCGGCATGCCCTTTTAGCAAAAAAAAAAAAGCCACTACAAGTCAAGAGGTGTAAGAGCTGCACAAAAAGACAAATAGCTATGGAATCTGCACAATAGCATGAAAGGAAAGGATCAAAAGGCAAGGCATAAAAATCAGCAATAAAAAGAGTAAAAAGACAGCAATATTAAGTGTCAAAATCAGCAACAACACACAGATTAAAGAGAAAACAACATTAAATGCCAAAGTTCCATTCTAAAAAATGTAATGTGACACCACGGAAACATATCCAGCTATCTAAGTTAAAAAGTCTCAGAAAAATTCATATTCAAGGGACCACGAGTCAAGTCCACGAGTTGTGGGTGGTTCCACGAGTCGTAGAAAAGACTCGTGATCCCAGTCCTGCAGACCATCCTAAGGTCTGAGGACCACGAGTCACTTCCATGATTCGTAGAAGTTTCTATGGGTCATTCTGTTCACTCGTGGAATCTCATTAGAGGCCAACCAAATTCCCTGACTTCCATGAATGGGTTCCACGACTCGTGAAAGCTTCCACGAGTCATCCTGTCGAGTCATAGAAGACCTTCTGTAGGTTGACATCCTGAGAAGTTTCCATGGTAAGGAACCATGACTCGTGGTTGGGTCTACGAGTTGTAGACTCCACTCGTAGAACCTGAAGCTGACCCTTTTAAGACAACTTTCTTATTTATTTTCCAGGGGTATTTTGGTCATTTCCCACCCTTTTAACTACTAAGTGAAGTCATTTCGACTGTTTCTAGTAGGCTTTACACCCATATTATCCTAAGTCTCTCTTAAGTTCCTCATTCTTCACCCAAAAGGGAAAAGTTCCTCTCAAGCTTCAAGTCTCCAAGCTCCAAGTCAAGCCTCCTAAGTCCTTTCCATTGAAGTGGGTTATCTTAATCTAAGGTATGTGGGTATTCAACAATGGGTTCCTCTCACCCTTGTGCCCAAAATCCCTAATCCTTATGTGTCACAACCCGATTTCTCAGGTCATGATGGCACCTACAACCCCCAGTAGGCGAACCAATTCCCATAGCCCAGAATGATTAGTAATGGGCTACTACCTAACCAATACTCACAACAAGCAGAAATAAGCAAAAGAAAAATATAAAGATAGAACAAATCGGAAGCAATAAACTGAATAGATACACAAAGAAACTAAACCAACCCCAAGACTTGGTATCGACAATACATAAGCTTCTAAAACTTGCTCTTAAAATAGTTTTCGGTTAGAGAACCTCCCACAGAAAATAGTTTATGCTCTTAAAACTTGCATTTGACTCTTATTCAGATTTCAGACTTATTACTTATGATTATGTTTTAGCTTATGGAAAGTATTAGAGTCTTTGCGTTTAGTTTATCTGTAAAATCATGATTTCAGTTATTAAGTATATTTATCATGTTTTCTTCATGATCATGCAGTGCTCACATACTTAGTACATTCCATAGTACTAACGCATATTGCGCTGCATCCTTTGATGATGCAGATTCAGGTACCCCTTCTCAGCTTCGTGGCTAGAGTCTCAGGCCACTTCCTTAGTCAGCTGTGGTGAGTCCTCATGGTTCGAGGACTAGTTATGCTTTTCCTTATGTTAGCTTTACTTATATACTCCGAGTTAGCTAGGGTCTTGTCCTAGCAACTCTTTATGTTATGACTAGAGGCTTTCAGACATAGTTTGTATTTGAGTTCCCTTTTTGGATATTGTATGTTATGTGGCTCTTAGACCATTATTGATGTTTCCTTATTGGATTTCCGTATTATTCTTCCGCTTATCTTTTGTTATGCTTGAGAATGCTATGGCCAAGGGTTAGTTTTGGATCCTTGTGGTCCCGAGTCCTGTGTTATGTCTAGGGGGTACCCTCGGGGCGTGACACTCTGAAGGCTAACCTCAAAGAATATGATCCGTACCCTTCCTACTCTACTCAACATGACCTATACCAACACCCTCTGAAACCCGTGGAGCAACTGAAACTGGTTCGGTAGACAGAAAGCACTGGACCCAGTCTCTAGGAGAGAATCTCCTACCTCGAGTCTGGGAACCTCAGAAACTATCCTGGCGATGACACTTCTTAGAACTACCTCACAGCACAAACCCTTAAAAGCCCAAGCATGGTCAACTACCTGAAGGATAGTCGTCCCAACTATAACCAAGTGCTCGGTCGCAAAACGGAGTGGTTGAATCAAACCTCCCACAAAGCTCTGAACCCTATCAAACTTTGAAGGTACAGTCTAGAACTACACCTAACCATCTCTTGAAATATCGCCTCATAGTCCAACACCAATATACAGCCCTGCTGAAGAACTAGAAGCTCGACCCTAACTAAAGCACCACTCGTACAGCCGGGTGCTAAAATACTCACCGGAGGACTCAGAGTCCTAGCCACGGTGTCCTGAAGAGCTGAGGTAGCTATGAATCCAATCAGAGGCTGGGCTGACCCCACACAACCCTATCTGTGGCGGTAAACTCTCACTCTGAAGTCCTGTCACAGATGGAAGCACTGAAGCAACAGGCACAGGAGCCTCAATATCACCCGCTGTTGAACTCATCTTAGACATCTGAGAAGGAATGAAACAACCGAAGTTTAGAAGTCAATAAAGACAGGAATGCACGATAAGGAGCCAAGAAGATGAAAGTTTTCCTAACAATGCCCTGTAGCCTCCCGCATATAGGATATGGACGTCATCGTACCAATCCACGATACTCTACTTAGAAACTTGCTTCTCTACCATGACACCGGTGAACCTAGAGCTCTGATACCAATTTTCACGACCTGATTTCTCAGGTCATGATGGCACCTACAACCCCCAGTAGACAAACCAATTCCCATAACCCAGAATGGTTAGTAATGGGCTACTACCTAACCAATACTCATAACAAGCAGAAATAAGCAAAAGCAGAATATAAAGATAGAACAAAGCGGAAGCAATAACCTGAATATATACAAAAAGAAACTACACCAACCCCAAGACTTGGTATCGACAGTACATAAGCTTCTAATAGAATAGAAGTGCTAGAGGTAACAAAATGATAAGTACAACTATCTCTGAATATACAAAGAGTAACAATACACAAGATGAGGTGTGGTCAAGCCCCGACCGTCAGGCGCTCACCCTAGTCTAAAATATCCATAAAATATGCACGAGTCTCCAATGCGATCAACAGCGAGAACTCAACTAATGTCTGCACATAAAGTGCAGAAGTGTAGTATGAGCACCAAAACAATGGGTACTCAGTAGGTATCATAGACCGACTGAGCACATATAAGGTAAAATAGTAATAACAGAAAAAATAGAAATAAGCAGTCATGGAAATTAATGAAAAAGTACACAAGAACTAGCCTAGAGGGAAGACAACAAAACAACATGCAAGGCTAGCAAGTAGGAAATATACACATAGGCACGGGTGAAAGTAATTAATAACGCACCTGGGATCCTTGCAACAACAGTGTATACATAACAAGTTCTAGAAGTGGAAGGTATACCGGTAACCTCAAGTATAAGGAAAAGAGGGAAAAGAGTAGAGATAGACATGCTCGGGAAAATAGAAATCAACGATACAAGTAATCATATCAATCTCAAATCCAAAAACCAACAACCTAGCTATAACAAGGAACAATTCTTTACATAGATGACAGGAGTCTACCTACAGTCCCTTGGTCGCCCATACAACCGAGGAACACAAACAAGTGAAAACAAACCCTCCGGCATCCCATACTACCAGAGCGTTCAATCAACAAATAACAAACAATGGTGGTATCTCACGCAGATGGATGATATGATGTCATGCTAAGTAAAAGTGATAGTAGTACCATATGTTACCCGCTTCCAGCGACCTGTAAGGCCCAGAAGATAGGATCCATAGAAGGTCTCACCCGTATACCACTACTACACCGTATACCCCTCCCTCCGGCACTCGCAGCTTGCAGCCACTGGTCCGGAATGGCAAGGTCCATGGAGTTCCCCGACCAACATACTGGGTGCCCCGTATCTCTAAAATCATCAAGTAAAGTTGTCCGGAGGGTGCCCGGGTCTAAATCAGTAAATCAAATGGTCTGAGTGCACGACCCAGCCGAGCCTAGTATTATCACGAAAGCTATAGTAAAACAAGTCAAGCCCTTTGCCCCACCGAGCCTAGTATTATTAGAAATAATGATAAAATATCCTTTAGAAGTTTTCTCACCCCGAGAAGATTCACAAAATAAGTCAAACTATTTCCAAATCATTTCCGTCGAAAACGGGCCCCCGGGCCATGCAAAGTTTAGAAAATCGTATAAGGTAGGCCCAAAGCCAAAATCGTAATAAAAATCATGTAGAAATCCCTTATATGCATGAAAATGATATTCTCAATCACAAACAATATTCCAACGGCACACAATCAACCTATCGGCCCTGCACAGGCTCCAATCGTTCTAAAACACCTATAACCAGCTCTGTAATAGTAATCACGATGTCCGGGACTCATGAACATTCCCAATAATCAACAATCTATGTTCCAGAGTCAATACAAGGTCACACAGGACCACAAGGGTGATAATATCGTCTATAACAAATACTACAAATATCGGAGGAAGGAAACAAATCGGTCATGAAGAAGCGATCAAGGTTTGTGGTACCAAGCTAATAAACCCAACCCAAGGATGCCCATTAATATAATTTTATCATATATATGCGAAGTCTAGAGGAGTTAGACCGTAACCTACCTGTCGTCCAATGACAAGCTGCTGGAACGACGATGTCCTAGCCCGAATCGCTACGAGAAGCTCCGAAACAAAATAAAACTCAAATTCAGACTTGAATAACTTGATGTAGATAATCATTTTTTTATCAGTGATCAAATATCACGTCAAAAGATTTTTCTACCAAATTTTCCTATTCTACGTATATGTATGCCCGTATGGCAGCCCTTGTAATTATATATATATATATATATATATATATATATATATATATATATATATATATACAAATATCACATACCATAATAAATGGATCCTTAGTAACTAAATAGTAACTAATAGTGGAAAATATTAGTGGAATTCCTAATTAATAACATAAGGCCACATGTATTACTACAACCATTACTATCCACCATGTGGAAGTTGTGGTATCACTATTATAAGGTTCCTTATCCCTTTATCAATGCACTCAGATATTGCATAGGTTCGTGGTAAAATAAATATAACTTTTTAAATATATCATAATAAATAGAAAATTATTTCAAATAAAACCTACTATATTATAATAATAATTTTTAACATAACTAAATTTACTATCTCCGTTAAAATACTAATAACTTATAAAATTCTTGTAAAATAAATACATACACAAATATATCATAATAAAAGTATTTTTCATAAACATTTAAAATATTTTAGGAAGGCAATAAAAATATAACTTTTTACCACATTCAACTTTTAAATTAAATATTTTTAAATACGCGCGATGTTAATAAAATTCTCAAAGTTACGCTCGCAAGCCTTAGATACGGGATGAAGGTTAAGGTCATATGATCGCAATCACTATCGCATGATTTTTACAACTCAACACTTAAGACATTTCTGTAAAATAAGAAAACGGTCATAACGATAAAATGAATGACCAGGGCACCGAACTACCGATCCCTGCAAGCCATAAGTGACTTGGGCCACTACAGAAAAGATCTAATAGTATAAAAAAGGTGAAAATGCGTAAATGACCGGAAGGGTCATTATATTATGTTGAATTATGAAATTGGGGTTTTGATCTAAAATTGGGGAAAGTTTATGAAATCAGTTTCTATGTTTAAATTCTTGGTTTCCTATTGATTATTCATGATTTGATTATTATTCTCTTATTGGTTATAAGAGCCCAAGCATGAAAGTTGATTTCTAGTATGAAACTATGAAATTGCATGTTTTCAAGAGAAACTTGGCATTATTAGATATCATGGCCTTTATTTATTTATGAGATTGCATGCCAAATTCTTCAAGTATGAATTTAGAAAGAAAAGCATGTTTTGAATTATGGCTATGCTAAGTTTTATGAACTATGATATGAAAGTTGCATGATACCCGATGTGTTTTCATGCTTTATGAATAAGATTTGGCATGAGAGTATGCTGTATAAAATTATGAGCTATATGTGCATGTTTTGGGAGTAGTATTTAGCACCGAGTGGGATGGGGTTAGAGTACCCTTAGTCCCAGAAACTACGTTGCCAGAGTAGGTTATGATATGATATGATATGTGCCTTTGAGGCTTATGAGAGTGGATCCACGTCTTTATGTATGGTATCCTTGCCTTAGCGGGGCATAGGACAGCTTTGCCAACTAGGGTTATATAGTTGGGTATGGTGACTTGTTCCTTGTCATGATTCAAAGTCAGCTTTGCTAACTAGGGTTATATAGTTAGATTCCATGTAGCTCACATGGTCCCCTGTCGGTTATAAGAAACTCCCTTATGTATGTTTTCAAGTTCTCTAAGCTTTATGAACTCTTTTATGAACTCCTATTTTGAAGTTGGCTCTTGCCTCATGATTTAGCTTTCCATTATGATATTTTTTCATGATACCCTATTACGTATGGATTATGTTCAAGTACGTTTTAAAGCATGATTTCAGTTGTTAAAGTATTCTTAGCATGTTTTCTTCATGTTCATGCATTGACTGCATACTTAGTACATTCCATAGTACTAACGCATATTGTGCTGCATCCTTTGATAATGCAGATTGAGGTGTCCCTTCACAGTTATGTGGCTAGGATTCCCGGCCACTCTCAGTCAGCTTTGGTGAGTCCTCATGGTTCGAGGACTAGACTTTACTCTAGCTCATATTTTCCCTTTTCTTCTCAGATTGTCGAGTTAGTTGGGGTATTGTCCCATCAACTCATTATGCTAGTTTTAGAGGCTTTTCAGACATAGATGTTATCGGATGATATTTGGGTTGTATTCCCTATTTAGTACTCTATCTATGATTATACTTCTTGTTTTTGATTTCCTTATGATGCTTCCGCTATGTTTTCCTTTATGTTGCTTGATGATGCTATGACCAAGGGTTTGTTTGGGATCCTCGTGGTCCCGAGTCCCGAGTCCTTGGGTTGGGTTATTAGGTGGGTACCACAGACCTTGACCTCTTTTCAATGATTTATCCTATTTCGTTCCTCCGTTATGTGTAGTATTCCTATTAGTTGGTGTATTTATTACCATTGTGACCCCTGGAAGTCTTGTTGACTTTGGAACATAGATGGTGGGATTATTAAGATTGTCCACGAGTCACGACATTGAAATATCCTTCTAGGCTGGTTATGCTTGCTGAGTAGCTTCGGACCCTGTGCAGGGCCGCTATATTGATTGTGAGCTTTCGAGTAGCTATTTGTGATGATCATATAATTTCCATGCATATAAAGAGGTTTTGCCACGTTTTATTATGGATTTTGGCTTTGAGCCTGCGGAAACTGATTTCCTAAACCTTGAATGGGCCCGGGGGCCCATTTTTGATGAAATTGGATTTGGAAATGATTTTACTTGCTACATGGATCTTATTGGGGTAAAATAAGGTTAAAAATATTGTTTTATCATGATTTACTACTATTGCTAGACTCGACCGGGTCGGAGTCCTAGCTAAGTTTTCTCACTGATTTGAAATGGCTTTAGGCTCGGCTGGGTCGAGCATCTGAGAGATTTTACTATTGTTTTAGACGCGGTTGTGCCTGGGTACCCCTGGAAGGGTTTTGAGACATATTTCTCATGGTTTTATTCCTAGACAGGCTCTAGGCATGCATATTTTGAGACTTAGCCACTGGCTTGAATCCAGACTCAATTCCGGAGGGGACATTTTAATTTTGAGATTTAGTATGGGGTCCGGGACCTCCATGGACCTTGTCGCTCTGAGCTTGGGGCTTTGGGCTGCGTGTGTTGAAGGGGAGGGTATACGATGGAATAGAGGTATATGGGCTGAGTCCTTCCATGGAACCTGCCTGCTGGGACCGATCGGCACCGGAGGAGGTACATACAGACATTCTATTTCATCCTGAGGTCATCATGCATCATATCATCCATTGTTTGAGATACCACCCTTGTTTGCTATTTTTTGATTGTACGCTCCGTAGTATGGGATGCTAGAGGGTTTGTTTTCACTTGATTGCATTCCTCGGTTGTATGGGCGGCCAAGGGACTATAGGTAGACTCTCTTTACTTAATTACAAATTTGTTCTCTACTACGGTTATAAGTGTGGAATTGGACTTACTAGACTATTACTCATGGATTTGAGAATTGGCATAGTTTGGGTGTTCATTCATTCTGTTTATCCAGCATGTCTACTTTATCCTTCCCTCCCATTCTATATACTTGAGGTTACCAGTATACTGTCCCTTGCTAAAATTTATCTATATATACTATTTTTGCGAGGATCCCAGGTGCGTCGTTCTCTTTTCACCTGTGTTTGCCATGTATATATTCTATTTGCTAGCCTTACTTGTGCTTTTGGTTGTCTTCCCTCTGGGCTAGTTCTTGTGTACTTTATTGTTGATTTCTATGACTATTTGTTTCTACTCTGCCTGCTACTGTTCTTTTACTTTATATGTGCTCAGTCGGCCTATGATACCTACTGGGTATCTTATGCTTTGCATTTGGTGCTCACCCTACCCCCTGCATCTTCTGGTGCAGATCCTGGTGTGGGACATTGTTGTTAGAGCACCGGAGACTCATGCGGGCATCTATTTTTGGATCATCCAGGCTGAGGGTGAGCTGTTGGCGTTCAGAGCTTGACTTTAGTTTATCCTCGATGTATTTTGTACTCTTGTAGTTTCGGAGACATCATGTATATATTACTTTTGTACCTTATGTACTACTATTGTAGTTTTGCTCTTATACACTATGATACCAGGTTTTGGGTTGGTTTAGCTTCCGTTTGTATTTATATTACTTTGATTATCCAGTTTATTCATCTTGTTCCCTTGCTTCCGCTTATTTATTGTTCTTCCACTCAGACTGTTAGAAAGTAGCCCATTACTAACCGTTCCGAGCTACGAGGATTGGTTCGCCTACTGGGGGGTTGTAGGTGCCATCATGGCCGAGAGATTGGGTCATGACAATTAGAACTAATGGTAGCCCAAACGCAGCTTAAAGTTTTCCCATATAAGTACAACCAAATTTGGCCCAAACAACTACAAAAGGTAGCCACCAATGTTTACCATATTTTGACCCTAGAGAAGCCCAAAATCAGCCACAAAACATAACCCTTTTGAGGCCTAAGAAAAGGATAATTTTGGCCCAAGTTTCTAGACTCATTTTGGCCCAACTCTACTAAAAAAAGTCGGCTGAAGAGGCCCCCTTATACATATCTTTTGTTGATCAATATTGATCACAAAAAGCTGGAAAAATTCTCTCTTATCTTCTTTCCTCTTGGCAGCCCCTCTCTTCGTTTAGGGTTCTAAGAAGATCAAGATTCATTCAAGCTTAAGGTGAGTTAAAAAACTTATAATCTTGGTACTAATCTACTACATATAGCTAGGATATCCTACGGTAAAAAAGACATGAACTATGGCAGCCACTTCCTTAAAGTTGAACACTGAGAAATTGTGTAACAATTAAGAGATTTCTTCTTCTCTTGTTGGTGTATGTGTAGGGGGTACTTAAGCTTTGCAAGGCATCAATAAAAAGAGGATAAAAAAACTCCTTCAAGTGTGGTAAGTACTTGCCCATAACCATATTTTTGGATTGAAGTTCGGATGGACAAATTTTGTTGAATTATTGTTAAGAACTCACGGGACAGTGATCGGAAGCCGTGGGTTCATTGTATTGCTATTGTATTTCGCTATGGTGATTTGTGTAAAGGATGTTTGATGTGTTTTGCATGGTTGGAGGAATTAGGTTGGTGTGTGTGTGATGTGTATTTAAATGGGAGAGAAAGTGTGACGATACACCCTTTAATTAATGCCAATACGTAAATTTGCCCGAAAAATATTTAGCTACTATTTTGGCAAAGTTGCATCAGGTTTAAAAGCTAATATTAGGTTCATTATACCTTTGTGTTGTAGATTAACTTAATAAAGGAAAGGCCAAGTTGTGGTAAGCGCAATCTTCGGAATGAATGAGGTATGTTAAGGCTTCTTTATTCCTTATCGGCATGAATCTAGAAATGGAACTCTAAATCTTCGAAAGAAGGAATTTGAATATTCTGTTGTAAGAGAGATGATTTGGTAACTTAAAAATTCTTAAGGAACTAAGTCACATGCCCATTCATATATGTCTGGTAAGTTGATTCCAACATCTAGTAAGTCAAGGCTAAAGAAGTTATCTAAATGAACTTCTATAACTAACAAGAGTATCTTTGAAGGCCAATCTAGTAATACACTTATTACGCGTGGATTGCGTGATGGTGTGTGCCGAGGTGCTTCTTCCATATTGAGGCTATTATATACATTGTGTGCACCGAGGTGCTACTTCCATATTGAGGCCATTATATACATAGTGTGCACCAAGGTGCTACTACCATATTGAGTCCATTATATACATAGTGTGCGCCGAGGCACTACTGCCATATTGAGGCTATTATATATACGGTGCGCCAATGCGCTATTATGGTTCAGCATGTGTTATAAAGAGTGAGTTTCGGTGTGAGTTAATGCATGCATTGTGTTCTAAAAATAATAAAGGAGAACAGAGCTTTACGAGTCCTACCGATTACAGTTTACAAGTTTCATATTATATCCTATTCAGATTTACCGTTTGCAACTTACTATTATGTTTCTACCTTATATAACAGTACATTATTTTCGTACTGATGTCCCCATTACCTGGGGGGGTTCTGCATTCATTCCTACAGGTCCACACAAAAACCTAGACAGACCTCTTCTGTAGGAGTTGCAGAGTTCAACCATTTTGGTAAGCTCCATTCTTCCTGGAGCTGACAGGTCAGAGTTCTAGCTTATATTTTGACCAGGTTATGTATATGTACAGTTTATGGGTACTCCAGGTCTCTGTCATGGATATGAGATGTTTTACTTACTCGCAGAGGCTTGTAGATGTGTATATGTATATCAGTGTTGGGTATGGCCTTGTCGCTCTTGTTATTAGCTATCTACTATGATATTAGCCTTGTTGGCCTTGAGTTGTTTACCTACTGTTGAGCTATAAGTATTTCTAATTTCTATACTTAGAGTCCTTCTCAGTTTAAGACCCCCAATAGGTTCAATAGAGATACACTCGATTTTGGCACCCCCGCCTCCCTTGTTTTGGGGCGTGACCTCCATCCAGACCAAAATCCATGCTCCGAAGCTAACAAAACTGTCAGAATTTGATTTTTAGTACGTTTACCAAGAATATTGACTAAAGTCAATGATATTCTAAGTTAAAGCTCTAAAATAGGCAAACAACCATAACAACCAAATGAACGACCAGGGCACTGAAGCACTGGTCCCAGCAAGTCATAAATGACTTGGGGTGCTACAGGAAAGCTCTAAAAGTACAAAGAAGGCGTAAACACAAAGATGACCGGAAGGGTCATCACAATCAAAAGAAGTATAAAAATCAAAGAACAAAGATATTAAAGGACCTTAATTATTATAAACGGTTGGTACCCGCAGAAACATTAGATAGATATTTCAGAGAAGTAACTAGTAAGTTGCCGGTGTTTGAGAGTTTGCAACACAACTCTCAAATGGTTTGGATGCTCCTCCTCACTCCAAGAGTAGATGAGGATATCATCAATGAAAATAATCACAAAAATATCTAGATACTTCTTGAACACGCGGTTCATCAAATCCATAAAAGCTGCAGGGGCATTCGTTAGACCAAAATACATCACAATAAATTCATAATGACCATACTGAGTCCTGAAGGCTGTCTTCGGAATATCACACTCTCGAACACGAAGTTCATGATAACCGGATCTAAGGTCAATTTTAGAGAAGAAACTAGCACCCTGAAGCTGATCGAACAAGTCATCCATCCTAGTAATAGGTTACTTATTCTTGATGTTGACCTTGTTCAACTGACGGTAGTCATTACATATTCTGAAGGAACCATATTTCTTTCGCACGAATAAGACTGGATCACCCCATAGAGAAATGCTAGGACTGATAAAACCCTTATTAAGAAGATCCTTCAACTGATCCTTTAAATCTTTAAGTTCTGCAGGGGACATTCTATAGGAAGGGATAAAGATAGGATTCATATCTGGAAGAAGATCTATCCCAAAGTCAATTTCCTGCTCAGGAGGGACTCCAGGTAAATCCTCGGGGAACACTTCTGGGAACTCATTCAAAATGAGAATAGATTGAAAGGATGGGGTTTCGGACTCCGTGTCTATAACCCAAACTTTATGATAAACATACCCTTAGAAATCATCTTCCTAGCCTTAAGATACGATATCAAAATGACCTTTCGAGGATGGGGGACTACCTTGCCATTCTAAAACGGGTTAATTTTGGAAACTTGAAACTGACAACCCGAGTACGACAATCAACAGAAGCATGACAAGCATGTACCTAATCCATACCAAGAATAACATAAAAATCTCTCATTTCAAACTCTACTAAATCCACTGAAGTGACTCGATGAAGGACCGAGATAGGGCAATTTCAGTTGATTCTTTTGGCTAGGACTAATTCACCAACAAGAGTAGAATCACAAAAGATTTCTAAAAGCAATTCATGACATACTTTTAATTTGCATGCTATATGAGGGGTCACAAAAGATAAGGAGGCACTGGGGTCCAAAAAAGCATACACATCAAAAGAGAAAACATTCAACATACCAGTAACAACATCTGGGAACCCTCCTGGTCCTGACAAGAGGACATATCATAAAGGCAGTTCTGGCGCTGACCACCAGAACTAGAAGTTGTGCCCTGCTTGGCTGGTAACCTCCTGGTGATGCTGGAGCAGACTGAGCCCTACTACCTCCCTTCCCCTTCTTAGCTAAAAGGTAGTCTCTAATCATGTGTCCAACCTGTCCATACCCAAAGCATGCACCTGTGCCAAAATGACACTCTCTCGAGTGAGTCTTCCCACACTTGCTGTAAATAGGGTGGGAAGATCCCTTAGCAACACTACCCTAAGACTGTGAATAGAAACAAAATCCTCTACCAGTCTGATCATGACAAGGCCTCTGGGCCTGGGTAGGAGCACTAGAAGAAGAATGAACAGGTCCTGATGACTTCTTCTAGAACGAGGAGCGACGTCCGCCATCGGACCTCTGATGACCAAAACCTGAACCCTCAGATCTAGCCCTCTTGTTCTCCCTAGCCATCTCCCTAATCCTGTCTCCCTCAATCTGGTGAGCATGGGTCATGAGTCGGGAAATGTTCATATCACTCAACAACATATTAGACCTACACTTCTTTTTCACCAAATCTGAAACCCCATAGATAAACTTGCTCATGTGATCATGCGGGTCCGCTACCATAGAGGGTGCATACCTAGATAACCGAGTGAACTTTAAACTGTACTCCTGAATAGTCATAGATCCCTGTATCAAGTTCACAAACTCCTCAGTCTTTGCTTGCCTCAACTCTTGGGGAAAGAACCGATCGAGGAAGGCTCTCTCTAAACACTCCCAAGTCATAGGGACTTCATCCCAAGCTCTAGCTTTCATCCGTTGCGTGAACCAGATATGAGCCACATCTTTGAGTTGATAGGATGCCAACTTAACACAATCAACCCCAACCACTTGCATTACATCAAATATTTTCTTCACTTCATTAATAAAATTTAGAGGATCCTCATTCACTTTCAAACCCCAAAACTCCAGCGGGTTTATACGGACAAAATTGCAAACTCGGGCCATTACCCCACCTTGAGGGTGGACAGGAGCAGGAGCCTGCTAATTGGCCTGAGCAGCCAAGGTCTGGGCTAGAAAATGGATGGCATTCCTAAACTCCTCATTTGTGACCTTGGAGGTCGGAACTGGAGGAGTGGTATTTCGAGCGGCTTGGTGAGACATAGCACATCGAGGCATAATCTGAAACATACAAGGTAAAGATTAGAGGAACATTAGAGTTAAGCTCTATCGCATGATATATTCATGAAAGAAGTGAAGTTTTCTAAGACACCTCATATCTTCCCTCTCATATGTGTGGCGTGCTTCACACACATGAAGGAGACTCTACTCGATGCGGCTTTCAGACATCCTAGGACTCTTGAACCTGAGGCTCTGATACCAAGTTTGTCACGCCTCGAGGCTACCCGTGGGCGTAACACTGGACCTGGGACCACAAGTGCCCCAAGCTAACCCTTAGTCATATCATAACTCAGGTATAATAATTAAACATAGCGGAAGCATAATACGAATCAAATAACTCAATCCATAAGATAAAATCAAAAGAACATGATTTGAAGAAGACCCGAATATCGTCCATGTTTGTAAAGCCTCTATACATGACATAAGGAGTTGCTAGGACAAGACCTAGCTAACTCAAAGTATGAAAATAAGTAGTCTAAGCAAACTAGAGTCATAACTAGCCCTCGAACAATGAGGACTCACCAACACTAACTGGATATCCGGCTTCGTCTAGCCATGAGCCTGATGGGAAACACCTGAATCTGCATCATCAAGAGGATGCAGCGCAAATATGCGTCAGTACTACAGGATGTACCGAGTGTGTGAGATATGAATGATCATGATAAAAACATACTTAAAATATGCTTAAAGTGAACCTTTTGATAAAGAAATAACATAAGAGGATTATCAAGATATAAGACATAAGACATAAAGTACGGTTAAAATTCAAAGAATGATATCATATAACTTCATAGCTTGAAAATAATCATGTGGGAGTTTCTCTTAACCGACATAAACCATGCTGAGCTACATGGAGTCCAGTGTCATGCACCCACACTGAAAAAGGTTGTCCTAACCGGCCAGGTTAGAACCATGTCATAAGGATTCTGTCATAAGCCACGGAGGGCAATCTACGGTGGCAACGTAGTTTTAAACTTGGGTTATCTAGAACCCTCATCCCTCGGTGCTAAATACTACTCCCAAAACATATAATATAAGGCTCACATTCATGTGACATATTTAGATGTCACGCTTTTTCATAAACATGTTCATACCCTGAATCTTCATACTACTCACGAATCTTGGTTTAGAAAATAATTAATGAGCATTGATGGCACATCGAGCGTCTTGCATTGCATAATAATTCATAACTTGAAAACTTGCATGGCCTTAGTTCAATTTCATAATAACATATATTTTCATAAAACATAAGAACTAGGCATGCACTTGCTTGAAATTCATGAAATCATGCTATTATTTTCCCCAATTTGCTTAAATCAATTCATGCATGAAGGATTTACCATAATTGACCTTCAAATCATGAAATAGGAACTCATATGTAAAAACTTATGCAAAATCATGCAATTTAATAAAATTTCATAATAAAATCATGAGAAGGTAATTTATAGCAAAACCCATAAGAATTGGGTAAAAACTCTAATTTGAAAGTTCAAGAAATCACAATTTGAAATTTGGGGTTTTGGGCCCAAGGGTGAAAGGAACCCATTGTTGAATATCCACATACCTTCATTGGAGTTAACCCACTTGAAATTGAAAAGATTAGGAGACTTGGACTTGGAGCTTGAGACCTTGAGCTTGAGAGAGTTCTTTTCCTTTTTGGGAGATAAATGAGCTAATGAGAAGGGACTTAGGCTAATGAGGGTGAAAACCCTTCTACAAATAGCTAAAATGACATCATTTAGGAGTTAAAAGGGTGGGTAATGAAAAAAATATCCCTGGACCATAATTATGAAGAAGCTAGAAAAAAATTGACTTTCAGGGACCACAGATGGGTTCCATGGGTCGTAGACCAAACCACAGCCCGTGGTCTCCACCCGTCGTTCCTGGTCAAAATAACAGGCTGCAAAAAGCAAACTACAGGTCAACAGGATGGACCCGTAGAATGAATCACGGGTCATCATTTCAAGTCGTGGTTTCTAGGGACTTAGCTGGTCTCTGGTCAGGTTCCATGAGTCAATAGGACGGATCCATAATTCCAATCACGGGCCATAGAATGGACTCGTGGTTCCTGGGACAACAGTCAGCCCACAGGTCAGATTCCACGAGTGGATATTATGACCCGTAGAATGAACTACAGTCCGTAGAACCAACTCGGCTTCTCAGACCAAAGGCTAATCCTACAGACTTAAACCATGGATCCATTCCACCACTCGTGGTTCAAACCATGGTCCATGGTTTGGACCCGTCATTCCTGAAAACATGGGATTTTTCAGAGTTTCAAACTTAGATAGCTGGTTCGATTTCTGGGGTGTTACATTAACTTCTCGAATGAAGCCTGTTGACACCAGTTTTGTCCCTCCTTTTTGTAACTTAACTCATTCGAGCATCTTTTTGTTCACGAGACCAAAACACTACTTTTACTTATTTTTATCAAATTTTGTGCTAACAATATCAACACTTTTTAATATTTTTATTGTCAATTATTATTTTTATTATCATTATTGTTATTATCATTATCTCATTTTTCACTTGAAAAGGTTTTATTACTCTCTTTGTATTTCTCTATTCTTTTATTATTGCTAGTTAAGCGTATGTACTTTGCAGGTATATATCACATTAATTGATAATAAATGTATATAAAAAATAAATTAGTGTCACTTACATCGAATAACATATTTGATTCGCCTTCAAATTTAATTAGTAAGCCCCAAATTTAAGGAGTCGACTATAACCCTAAATTTATAGGTTCACATTCAAATAAAAGCTCTGGATATCAAGATTCAACATTTAACTATAACCTTGTATTTCGAATTCAATAAATAAGTTTCATTAAAAATTCAACTATAATACTAACGAATAATATACCAAAATATAGTTAAATAACATAATCAAAACTAAGTCACAATTAAACAAAGAAAAAAATTAAAAAAAGAATGAGATAAGCCTTTGATTTATTTGGCTACTTCATTCGGCGGCAACATGCTTATTTTGTCCAATTTTTTGATTAATCTGCATATGAAGATTCAACACTTAACTATAACTATATATTTTGAATTAAATAAAATAGTTTAATTAAAAATTCAACTGTAATATTAAGGAATAATATACCAAAAGTCCAAAATATAGTTAAATAACATAATCAAAATGTCATAACTCGATTTCTCAGGTCATGATTGCACCTACAACCCTCCTGTAGGCGAACCAATTTTCGTAACCCAGAACAGTTAGTAATGGGCTACTACCTAAGCAAGCACGCACAAGCAAAAGAAATAAGCGGAAGGAAATCAACCTAAGTCTACATATAAAGAGACTACACCATCGCATGATCTGGTATCGAAAGTACATGAGGCACTGCAAAAATATACAGAGTTCTAGAAGGTGCAAAAGAAGAATATACAACTGTCTCTGAATAATCAAAAGTGTAAATAGTGCCAAAAGAAGAGATATGGTCAAGCCCCGATATTCAGGAGTTCACCCTAGTCTCGGATGTCTAAAATGTATTGCACGAGTATCCATATGATCAACGACGATAGCTCACACTAGGATCTGCACCAGGAAGATGCAGAAGTGTATTATGAGCATCAATTGCAAAGCAACGGGCACCCAGTAGGCATCATAGGCCGACTGAGCATATATAAGATATAAAAGCAGTATAAAACAAATATGAAAAAAGCAGTCACAGAAGCAAACAAAGAAAAGCACACAAAAACTAGCAACAAATAGAAGACAAGGAGAATACAAGTATACTATGCTAGCCATAGAAGATATATATCATAGAACACAGGTGAAGGAGTAGAGAACACACCTGGATCCTTGCAACAACAATATATATAGAGAGTTTAAGAAACATGGAGGTATACCGGTAACCTCAAATAAAACGGAGAGAAGGGAAAGCAACTAACATAATCATGCTAATAATACAACTCATAAGATAAGAATGATCAGAAAGACAACCTCACAAGTACTACCATAGGAGAGAATAAGCTAATCCACCAATGATCGAAAAGGCAACTAATAAGAACTACAATAGGAGAGAGTAATCTAATCTACCTACAGTCCCAATGGGCGCCCATACACCCAAGGAACATAAACAAGTGAAAATAGACCCTCCGACATCCCATACTACCAGAGCGAACACTTAACACACAACAAAAAGGGTGGAATCATACACAAAATGAATGATATGATCAGGTGTTCCACTCGTACCGTATGTACCTCCCCCGATTCCTGCAGGCCCACAAGGTAGGATCCATGGAAGGAGTCCCCCGTATACCTTTAATACAACGTATACCCCTCCTCCAGCACTCACAACTTATAGCCTCTGGTCTAGATTGCAAGGTCCATGGAGGTCTACGCGACCACATACAAATCTCAAAACCTCAATATATGTGCCCAGAGTTTATCCAGGTCTAAATCAGTAAATGTCAGAATCCTAATATGGATGCCCGGAGTCTATCCGGGTCTAAAATTAGTAACAAAGTATGTCTAGCGCTCAGCTTGGCCGAGTCTATTATTGCCTCAAAATCAGTGTAAAAATCATCATATAATCTCTTTTATCTCAAGAAAATAGTAAAAACTAATTTTAAATCCATTTTAAGTCATAAATATTGAAAACGGGCCCTCGAGGCCATGCAAGGTTTAGAAACCTGGTGATAGTTAGGCCCGCATCCATAATAGTAGAAATAAAATGCAGAAAAATTCTTTGTATGAAGAATAATGATATGCTTTTATACAATCAATAGCCCAACGACTCACAATCAGCCTATCGTCCTTGCAAAGGCTCAATCTGCTCTACAACATATATAACCAACTCAATATCACAAATCAATGTCCGAGACTCACAGACATTTCCCAAATATCCCACCATCTATGGTCCAAAGGCATCTACAAAGGCCACACAAGGCCGCAAGGGGTAATACTACAAAACTAGTTTAAATAGTAAAGCAAACGTAGGAAATAAGACAAACAAAAGAAAACAGACAAGGTATGGGGTGCCAACCTAGTAAACCCAACCCAAGGATGCTAAATAATATAATTATATTCTATATACACAAATTCTAAGGTAGGTAAGCCATAACTTACCTGACATCCGATGAATAGCTGCTGGAAAGACGTCGTCCAAGCCCAAACTACTCCGAGAAGTCCCGAATGGCAAACAAACTATCAAAAAAATACTCTACTCGTCAATATGAAGCTAAAGGTACCCATATTGCTAATAATTTAGCCGGGTCAAAATCTGGGGCAAAAGCAGGCCTGTGGGCCCCGCAACCAAAATTGGAAATAAAAATTGCCATGATATTCCCAATATTACCAGGAACACATGCTCAAAATTTTAGCAGAAATCGAGCAACAGAAGGGCCTAAAACATCCCTTCGAACCCCAAGAACAAAAGGGAATTAAAAGGTTCAAACTTACGGATTGAGGGCGAGAAATCAATCACGAACAAGACTTGATCATCCCAACAATTTATAATAATGTCCCACATAAAATAGAGTTTGATCTCAAGAGGAAAAATGGTGAAAATCCCTAGGGAATGAAACAAATGAAGGAGAAAGAGTTTATAAAGACTTCCAGGAGCTAGGCGCATGTGCGCTCAGTGCGCCACAGGGGAGCCATTGTTGTGGCAGGCGAAGAGGCATAGGCGTGTCCCCTACTAAAGTTACCATGCACCACAGGTGCAATACCCAGGGCGCAGGTGCAGCCAAGGCACCCGCCGCTACGCCTGTATCAGAAACAATAGCTTACCAGCTGCAACACACCCGAAACCACTTCGATCGCACACTCGGGGAACATTCCGAACCTTGCGGGAACAAACCAAGAATGTAACCCCACAAGAAATGGCATTTTGGACTCAATGAAAATGACAAAACTCCCAACAGAGATCATTTTAAGGAAAAGTAAGCCCTACGCCTAAAAACCAAGCTTAACCCAAAACAAAATCGAATAGCTCAAAATGAGTCCGGAAGCTTCGAGACCCAAACCAAAGGTCCCTCTAGCCCAAAGTCAACATTCTAGAGCTAACAACGCTGACGGAATTTCCATCCGAGGCTGTCTTCTCTGAATGTTGACCAAAGTTAACCAACCAACTTTAACTAGCCTGAAATCTTAGAAAGTGAGATAAAACCAATCTGAGAGCTCCCAGGCCCTGACCAACGGTCCAAATAAACTTTGAGTCCATGCTCCAGAGCTAACGGAACTGTTGGAATTTGATTCCGAGCATGCTTGCTAAGAATATTGCTTGAAGTCAACAATTTCCTAAGTTATAGCTCTAAAATAGGGAAATGGTTATAATCACCTAACAAATGGACCGAGAGCCAAACCACCAGTCCCAGCAAGTCATAAATGACTTAGGGCCACTATAGGCAAGCTCTAACAGTACAAACAAGGTGAAAATGCGAACATGACAAGAAGGGTCATTATATCATCCACTACTTAAAAGGACTTCCGTCTGTAAAAGTCAAAAAAAGGGAACACCTGAAGGCTCAACAACTACAGATACTAAGCTCGCATTCCTCTCTCGGTGTCCCTGATAGCCTCCTCGATCGGATAACATCACACGGTGCTAAACCAAGGGGAAACTACAAACACCATAACTCCTTACCAGCCAAACTATATCACAACCTCAAATTCACAAAGCTCCAAAGGTCAATCAACTGAACCAAACCTTAAGAAACTTAATTGGAATGCACTGACACAACATAGAGACCAAGAGAACCAAGGCGGTCAACACACGAAACTAGTAACCTTGATACCAAAACCAGGCTCACTGAGTAAGCCACAACTCAACCTTCTCACTCCTAAATCCTTTGATTCACATAACCCTTTTGTCTTTCTTAAATCATCTGCTCCTCAACCATGAAGCCTCACACAGGTCAAACACTTAAGCTACCCTCGAAACAATAACTAACCCACCAGAGATCTATAGCTCCCGCTACACCTAATCTCAAATAAGGTCACCTTCAAACTCAAAAATCTCCCCAAGCCAGGATATAGTCCACAAGCCTCTGACACCCAAAATACCAACCTGTAGCATACCCTCGAGGACTGGAGTAATTTTCCCTGACATACCATCAACCAGTGGATGGATACCTACACTAAGATCAACCTCGATACTCAAACCTATCTGAACTAATCATCGGAGCTCAACTGCAATTGGTATACCGGGTTTGGGAATGACATGGATGAACACTCTGTGTAGAAGGAGAATCTCTCATTTATAGAACAAAACCAACCTCGCTGAACTGTGCCAAGTTTGAACTAGTTAAAAGTGAGTGAACTAGAGCAACATATCCAAGAAGACCCAAACAACATCTAAATCTCCACAAGGAGTGTGGCATGCCTACCCCGAAGTCCGTAGCCATCAACTAAGCTCTAAATTCTAGGAATATCACTGCTGTTACAAATTCTAAAATACCATTCGGATTTATGGTTGTCTTACAAGCCTCGCCACTCAGAAAGAAGTTTGTCATGCCGTAAATACCGATTCAAACCAACCTGTTGGCAAAAGAAAGGATGCCTGGAGTCCAAGGTTGCCGCTTAGCCATCTAAAAAGCTCATCATATCTTAACTTACCGTCCTATGACTCAAAATATCCACCCTACTGTACCAGTACACAAACCACCAAATCCAAAAGAATCTCGTCATACCAAAACATCTGGCCCACCACTGGCAGAGCCTAATCGATGCAGAATCCCATGCAAATGGACAACCTCTCAGAGAATCAACTGAATAAAATCCCTAACTATCGGACACAAAGGCGACCATCAAATCTTAAAGTACCATAAGAATCTAAAGTAGCCCTGCTGCCTCACCCGGTACAACTGGACCATGAATATCACATAACTGCTAATCCTCGAACTGACGCTGTTGGATCTGATCAACCAAAGAAGAACGAATCTCAAC
Source organism: Jaltomata sinuosa (assembly GCA_003996215.1). NCBI lineage: Eukaryota > Viridiplantae > Streptophyta > Magnoliopsida > Solanales > Solanaceae > Jaltomata > Jaltomata sinuosa. The sequence continues at coordinate 165,029 of QJPP01003816.1, read as the reverse complement.
ACTTGGTGAGAATTTTGTCAAGATATGACAAATCAAGCCTAACTAAATGGTTAGCCAAGGACAGGATGTCCAAGGCTAGTGTCCGCTCTAAAATTAAGAGAGAATCTAAGCTGTGCACACTCACTGCCTTCTAGACCAAAGATGTCGCAACCGAAGAGAGCCTTCCACTAACTATCTAAAGTAACCTGATATCCCATGACTCTGAAACCTAACTCCAAATATCGAGCATGCTTCTGTCAAATCCTTGAGTAGAATCTTATGCGCTGATGAACACTATAGAAACTGAAGCCAACTAGGCTCTGGATACATGGCATGCCCAATTTGTAAATGCTGCTAAGGCTTGAGTCAACCAAAGGATATAACAAGGAAAATCATAATGGATGCAGCAAGTCCCAAAGGTAGTCCTGGGAATGCCCACCACCTCGATCTGTACTAGATGGAACCTGACCTTGAATTCATCCTAGAAAAATGCCACTGCACTCTATAACTGGTTGAACAAGTCACTAATATACAGAACCAAAGAATACCCTCATTCGTTATCCAGCCAGCTATAAGTAATCCACGCTTATAAGCAAGGAGTCATCTCCCTCCTTTCACAAACCAAATGGAACCTCCTCTAGAGATACACTAGACCTGACAACCTCTTTCCCAGAAAATCTAGCGGTGTTTTCGTTAGCTCCTACTCCTCCACTGTAGTCACTCGATAAAGCAGGAAAAAGAATAGGTTAAGTTCCCAACTCAACCACAATGCTACAGTCCAAACTCGACCAGACTAGAAACTAAGGAAAATAGTGAAAACAACCCAGATACCTGCTAACCACCCTAAATCGATCAAGTAAAGAGGGTTGACTCTAACCTCCTAAGTAATAAGGAAAACCACTTGATACCCACTTTCTTTCCCAACACCACGTACCAAAAGACAAAACAACTTCCCCTGACTTATAGCTACCGGTACCACACTATACCAACTGAAAGATTCCAAGAAAACACTAGATAATGACCTAGGCAATAACCACCCAAAACCGCTAGAAGTTGAGATACTCAAACCAACTCTTGAATCACAACAAAGACCAGAAATTAGGCTATCAAGGCCAACCCATGAGTCATAACCCCATGTAGTCACCTCTCAAAGTTGACACACCCCATCCACTACTAAAAGAATCCTTCTACAGAATAGTCACACGTATAAGCACTACAAACTCAAATAGTACCTCAAGACAAAGGCATCATATATATATATATATATAAGAAAAGGGTAGACCCTTAAGAAAGCAATACCAAAACTAGCTGAGGATAGCAAAGATCGTACCTATAGTAACAAAATCTGGAACCTCCACTTCTGGCCTACCAAGAGAGGCCTCAAACTGTCTGTGCCTATCCCTGGACTGAGTAGTAAATACTGATGACCCGATCATCCCGCATAGGGGACACTCTCTATAAATATGGCTAATCACTCCATAACCATAGCAACCTAGAGATGTCCTTCTCTGATGCAAAGTTCCTGTCGAATCAGGATGGAGACCTTAATTGGCTAGTGATAATGCTCAAGAAAACTCTCCAATAGGAGGTCATAGCAATCGTTAAAGAAAAACAAAATAAGTAACCTAATGAATGTCGGGGTTGATCCCACGAGAGTGGATGTGATGATTCGCTAAAAGACAGTCGAAATGTATTCTCCAAGAGAGTAAATGCTCAATAAACTTTATATTAAAAATTAGGGGGAAACAAGGAATGGGAATTAGCAATATCACAATTCGAATAACAAAGAAAGGTAAACAAGAGGTTTGTAACCAAATGAGAGGACGACTAGGGGTATGTTTCCGATGGGATTCAAACGAGGGTTAGGGTACTTGCTTAATTATGCAAATTCTCAACAAATGATATGGGTAGCATTGGTTTTAGTCATGTTTGGAAATCTCTCGATCTTCCAAACATATATCAGATGGTCTCTATTTAAGCACCATAGTTTTAGCACAAACCAACCAATTCAAGCTTGGGGAAGTCATACTATTTCTAGCTTAGACTCTTAGATGAGAGTTTCTATCGATTAAGCTATTTCTAGCCTCAATCTAAGGTGAAAACCTCAAATTCCCACTATTTAATTCCTTCCAAATTATGAACCCCTCTTTTAAGAAAGAACACAACTAAGTAAATTCAATCAATGTTTGCAAACATTAATTTTAGTGTTAAAACTTGACGAATTCAATAAACCCATATCCATTTATCAATTATAAGCACAATTAAACAAGACCCATACCCAAATTTAAATATCCATCATACATACACACACCCCTAGACAAGGAAATTAGTTACTCATGCTTAGGAAATAAAGAGATATACCAATTGGATAATTCATATTTCCATTCATAGTTAAGCTAATATCCAAAATCCAAGTTCAATTTGGTACAAAAATGGTGAATTATGAGTGTGGAAGATGAAATGATACAAGTACACTCTCTATCTTCTTTGGGGAAAACTTTATGCTCAAAACTATTCAAGACTTGTTCAACAACTATTAGTTACACACCCCAAAATGGGTTTTAGAAGCTTCCCAATGCATCACATGAAAGTTGACAAAAATACCCTTCAGGCATAGTGTGATGCAATGTGCGACACGACGTGTAGTTGCACCATAGATTGTATGCATCGTATGTCACATATCGCGTATGTGCCAACCAGTACCTTCAGTTGCTAATGCGGTGACGTGCGAAGGGAGGTGTGGACTGCATGTTCCATTGTGCGATTTGCCTGTCAGTCACACCTCTTGGTAGAATCTTCCTTGTTTTTGATCACCTTCACACTTCAACTCTTTTTAAGCTCTTTGGGTCCATTTTCTTTATTTTCTACTTTTAACCAAGAGTATATGCATTTTAATCAATAAAGGCAATAAGTACCTCTAAATCTCATCAACACATAATAATAATTCATGAATAAGGGCTCAATAAGTTTGTAGATTACCAACTTATCAAACCCCCAAACTTGAACTATTGCTTGTCCTCAAGCAAGATACTCACAAAGTAAGGAATGAATTATTCTCCTAACCACACAGGGTGTACACAAGATTAATATAAAATCTAAAACTAAGAAAATAACAAACAAAAATACTCAAACAAAAAGACTCAACTACAATGCTCATCTTGATTTGGACCACCACATTATCAAGGAAATTTCTCATTTCAAAACGTTTAGAAAAAAAGACTTCATTTCTCATTCAAATCAAGGGAATTTGTCATTCGAAACAAAATATTCAATCTTCTCAAGTCATTGGCATAGACCTTCAAGGTTTTTCTCAAGATTCACCACACAAATTGTCTCATTCATTCCTCTCAATTAAAATAGAGACTTCATCATTCCTTTCAAGTGTCGATGCCACTCACCATAAGAGAAAATCCCACTCACAATCATGCAATATACAATTAAAAGGGGTTATAAGAGAACTGAAAAGACTCTTGCTCTCTCAAGGATATTTGAGTGTACACGCATTGAACCACAGGCTTGCCCTTTATGTAATTCACCACTAATGTAGAGTTACCAAGCTCAAAATCACTAAAGACTTGTGGGTTACGATGTTGGATAGGGTTAAGGTGAGGATTACATTTTGGCTCAAGTGACTAAGCCTCTCTAACACTCTTTGTGATCATTCAAAACACCGCTCACATTTCAAACAAGAACTTCACCTTATTTCTCCCTCTCACAATCCAAGGTTCCCCTTTAACTTGATCATTCAACTTCCTTTATCACATTTACTTGGTAGCACCAATTCCTTCTTTTCTTTCCATTTTGTTCATTTGATAGGACAATTTGAAGCAATTTTCATTCTTAACATATGGTGCTACCTTGCATTGAAACACATCCTTTTCTTTACCACATTGGTGCATGCATCCTCAAACTTAGGCTTTTGCCTATGTTATCATTTCAATCCCTCCCAAACTTAGAATTTTAGCCTATGTTTCACTTTCAAGCCATTAGGATGGATGGGTGCAAAAATTGAGGTTCAAAAATGGGTCAAGGTTTCAAACACGGTGTCAAAGAAAGGTAACAAGCTCAAAGGGGCTTACTATGATCAATGTAACAGGAAAGTCAAGTCTCATTTAAGGTCATTTCGTTTCTTCGATCTAATTGTCTATGTGATTTAAAATGGAGTAAAAACATAAATTGATCTTTGCTTCTCTTTTCATTTTGTATCCTAAGATGGATCTGTGATCCTATCATATCTCTGCTATTAAATGAACAAATTTGTCTGCTTTCTTTCACTGACTGCCTCTCCTTGTTTTGAAACTTGAGAACTTTTTTTTTACTCAAGGAAATCAAACAAGCTGTAAGTTTTCATTTGAATAGTATCATGTCGCGTACGACTATCTCCATCATGAAGTAGCAAATAAAATAAGTGATTATTTGAAGTTTGTTTGCCTATCTTTGTTATATGATAATCATATCAATTCACTGATCCTTATCGTTTTCTTTATTTGCATCAATTGCCCGAGTTCACAAGGAATCATCTTTCATTGCATATTCATGTCGGGTTTAAATCCCAACGAGCTTTGGTCAAGACAACCCATCCGAGTCCTAAAGGGATTGCATTCGTGAAGTGGACTGGAGCGGGTCACAAGTTGAAGGAAAAAGTGAAGAAATGGGCCAAGCCCATACGTGTATAAGCAGCAGAAGCAGTCCAAAAAAATGGACTGAATTTGATAAAAAATGGGTCAGGAATAGCTAGTCCAAATGAGTAGAAAACAAATATTAGACTAAAAGTCAAAATGGAACGGCGGTGGGCCTAAGAAGTCCCACAAACTAGATTTAGGACAGGTCTTGGGCTAAAACCCAATTGCTAATTAAGCCAAAAGCTTAATTACTTCTTTCTCTTTTCTTTACTTTGTATTAGTTAGAATTATTTTCACAATTAACTCTAATTCTTAACTTGGTTGAGTTACCCCAAACGAGTAAAATATTTTTTGATTAAATTTCTTTAAGTTGTCTACTGTTTTCTTCATGTGAGCGAATTATACTTTAAAGAATTATTTCAAAAAGAGCACGTTTCTTTAAATTAATCCCGTATATTTTCTCTTAAAAAGCATTTCCATCACCTTTAGACAAGTTATATTTGTTATGCTTAAAACAAGATATTTTCTTATCACAATTTCCTCTAATCAAATCTCATTTGCTACGTATTCTCGAATCAAATTAAAACAAGATGTTTTAATACAAAACTTTTTATCAAAGTCAGTCAAATAAGTTATTTTCAAACAAGTTTGGATAACCACGAGTTAGCGGATACTCTTGGTTCCTTAACAACCTTCCAAGAGTATTGATTTTATTACCGATACTAGTCTCTGTCGGGCAGAGCACTAGACTTGATTTACTACAGTTTTAGACCTGACCACACTCCGGGCACCCTTGAGAGGGTTACTACGACTTTGATCACTTATTTAGACCCGAGTATTACTCCGAGCACCTTTGAGAGGGTCTTTTGAGATTACTACTACTGTTTTAGACCCGGTTTGATTCCGGGCAAGTAATTTGAGGTTCTGATTCTCTAAGATTTTGTGGTTGTTACTGTATGTGGTCAGGTACCTCCATGGGCCCTGCCATTCTAGGACGTAGACAAAGGGATGAGCATGCCGAAGGAGGGGTATATAGTGTAGGATATGGTATAGCGGGCATAACCCATTATGGGTCCTCTTGCCGATGCGCTGGGCATGCCAGGGGAGGTGCATACAGAGTTACTATTATCGGTTCCATCATATCATATCATGCATCTGATTCCACCCTTGTTTGATATATGTTCAGTGTACGCTCTAATTATATGGGTGGTCGGAGGGTTTGTTTTCACTTGATTGCATTCCTCAGTTGTTTGGTCGACCTTTGGGACTGTAGGTAGATTATATTTACTCCTGTATTTATTTAGAGCTTATCTTGGCAATCGATTATTGAAGGATTAGTGATGGTTAGCCGGTTGAGGCTTCGGTTGTTGGATTTCTGATTATTGAGAGGGCTAGGGAGTCCTACTTATTAAGGCACTTTTGTGTGTCCTTCTGAGCAGAGTGTGAGATTCTGGTTCTATTCTTGCTGGGAGTTGAGTGGTACCTCTCGATTATTGTGGGTTAGTTATCCCATTCTAGGGTCGCACTTTTGAGGTGATTTCCTGATTATGCTACCATGTGATTGGATTGGTGTTATGATTTCCTTATACTTGTTGATTCTATTTTTTAGTATGTTAGACTGTTGTCCGTCTTTTTATTTTACTTAAAGTTACTGGTATACCGCCATTTTCTCAACTCTCTCTCTCTTTACTTACTTATATTATTGTGCAAAGACTCCAGGTGCATTCTCCTTTCCTTCACCTATGATTCTGTGTGATTATATTTTCCGTGCTAGCATGTGTAACTCGTAGCTTTCGGTTTTCTACTCTGTGTGCTAGCTTCTTGTTCCTCCTTTATTGCCTCAGTGACTGCTTTCTTGCTATTTGTTACTTACTTGTTTTATATCTTATATGCGCTCAGTCGACCGATGATACCTACTGAGTACCCGTTGTGTTGGTGCTCATACTACACTTCTGCACTTTTTTTGCAGATATTAGTTGAGCTTTGGCCGTTGATCGCATTGGAGACTCGTGCAGATTGTGGATATTCGAGAATAGGGTGAGTGCCTGATGGTCGGGGCTTGACCATATCTCATCTTTTGGCACTGTTACTCCTTGTACCTTCGGAGACAAATTGTATTTATTTTGTTACTTGTAGCACTTGTACTCTATTAGAAGCTTCTGTACTGTCAATACCAAGTCTTGGGGTTGGTGTAGTTTTCTTTATGTATATATTTGAGTTTTTCTTCTGCTTTGTCTACCTTTACATTCTGCTTCCGCTATCTCTGCTATTAAATGAACAAATTTTTCTGCTTTCTTTCACTGACTGCCTCTCCTTGTTTTGAAACTTGAGAACTTTTTTTTTAGTCAAGGAAATCAAACAAGCTGTAAGTTTTCATTTGAATAGTATCATGTCGCGTACGATTATCTCCATCATGAAGTAGCAAATAAAATCAGTGATTATTTGAAGTTTGTTTGCCTATCTTTGTTATATGATAATCATATCGATTCACTGATCCTTATCATTTTCTTTATATGCATCAATCGCATGAGTTCACAAGGAATCATCTTCCATTACATATTAATGTCAGGTTTAAATCCCAACGAGCTTTCTTCAAGACAACCCATCAGAGTCCTAAAGGGATTGAGTTCGTGAAGTGGACTGGAGCAGGTCACAAGTTGAAGGGAAAAGTGAAGAAATGGGCGAAGCCCATACGTGTATCAGCATCAGAAGCAGTCCAAAAAAATGGACTGAATTTGAGAAAAAATGGGTCAGCAACAGCCAGTCCAAATGAGTAGAAAACAAAAATTAGACTAAAAGTCCAAATGGAATGGCGGTCGGCCTTAGAAGGCCCACAAACTAGATTTAGGACAGGTCTTGGGCTAAAACCCAATTGCTAATTAAGCCTAAAGCTTAATAACTTCTTTCTCTTTTCTTTACTTTGTATTAGTTAGAATTATTTTCACAATTAACTCTAATTCTTAACTTGGTTGAGTTACCCCAAACGACTAAAACGTTTTTTGATTAAATTTCTTTAAGTTGTCTACTGTTTTCTTCATGTGAGCAAATTATGCTTTAAAGAATTATTTTAAAAAGAGCACGTTTCTTTAAATTAATCCCGTATATTTTCTCTTAAAAAGCATTTCCATCACCTTTAGACAAGTTATATTTGTTGTGCTTAAAACAAAATATTTTCTTATCACAATTTCCTCTAATCAAATCTCATTTCCCACTTATTCTCGAAACTAATTAAAACAAGATGTTTTAATACAAAACTTTTTTTCAAAGTCAGTCAAATAAGTTTTTTTCAAACAAGTTTGGATAACCACGAGTTAGCGGATACTCTTGGTGCCTTAACACCCTTCCAAGAGTATTAATTTGAACCCTTACCCAAAATCTCTTAATTTTTTAAAGTTATATCTGTTTTGACTTTTAAAAATTCTTCTAAGTTTTTCTTGGTTTTTACTTATATAAAAACTAAGTGGCGACTCTTGATTTTAATTGAAAATGCTTTGGAAACTTTAAATTGAGATTTTCGAAATAATTTTCAAAATACAAGTCATTTTCCCCTAAAACAGTTTCCATATCTTGTCGGGTAGGTGGCTAAATGCGATAGGAATCAGAGTTTTTATGAAAACATGACAATCATGGATTTTCATACCAATCAAATTTCCTTCATCCATATTTGTCCTCTTTCCCAAATTTGAAGCATAGCCCTCGGACATTCTCAAATTCTTCACTCACTCACAAATTTCTCGTTTCTCATCCAATGTGAATGAAAACCTTGCCTTGGGTTTAACCACTTTAGCACTTCTCATTTCCTGCAACCACAACTCCTTTCTCCTACAATATTCCTTTAAGTCCATTCTAGATTTTGAACTGTCTTTTGTCTTGCCTTTAACAACCATTATTGTGTTGAACAAATTATCAAAATAATTTTTTTCAATGTGCATCACATCAAAATTGTGTCGTAGAAGATTATCCTTCCAATATGGTAACTCCCAAAATATGCTTTCTTTGGTCCAATTATGTTCAACACCATATCCAGGAAGTCTAGAACTCTCTCCTAAACCTATAATTTTAGGCAACTGACTAACTCTCTCCCAAATCTAATGTCCTGAAAGTGATGGAGGTGGCAGATCATTTTCAACCTTATTCTTTCTGAATGCATTTTTCATATTTCTAAACTCGTGGTCCATTGGCAAGAACTGACGGTGACAATTAAACCAGCAATTTTTTTTGTCCATGCTTTAAAGTGAATGCTTAAAATTTTCCATGCAATGCGGGCAAGCTAACTTTCCAGCAGTCATCCAACCCGACAACATCCCATATGGAGGAAAATCATTAATAGTCCACATTAAAGAAGCATGCATAGTAAAATTTTGCATACTTGATATATCGTATGTCACTACACCGTCAAACCATAATTGTTTTAGCTCATCTATCAATGGCTGCAAATAAACTTCAATCAAACTTTTTGGATTACGGGGACCCAGATAATACAACTTAGAAATATGTAGGGACTTGTCATACACATTTAAGATGGGATATTGTACGGAGTAAGAAATACAGGCCAACAACAATAAGGTGTAGTATTATTAGAAAATGGTGTGAAACCATCTGCACACAATCCTAATCTAACATTTCTTGGTTCTCTAGCAAAATCAGGAGATGTTCTATCGAAATGCTTCCAAGCTTCTCCATCTGATGGATGAGATAAGACACTCGGTGGCCTTCTATTTTCACGGTGCCATCTCATATGTGGGGCATAACTCATTGAAGCATACAACCTTGTTAACCTAGGTATAAGAGTTAGATAGTGCATCGCTTTAATTGGAACCATCTTTCCACTGGGAGTCCGCTTATATCAAGCATGTCCACAAAACTTACAATTGTCAAGATGATCATCATACTTATAGAACAACATGTAACCATTCACACAACAACTAATTCTATCATATGACAATACTAACTTGGAAACCAATTTCTTTGCTTCATAAAAATTCTTAGGTATAGTCGACTCTAAATTATTAGCTACTTCCCCCACAAGATCAACTACAGAGTCCATAAGAGTTTGAGGAGCTTTCCAATCTGATTTGATAGACTGCAATTGACAAAGCATAATGCGGATTCCTTTCACATAATGGACGATTACCCTCTTGTAATTGTTTATAGAAGCATTTTGCTTCTTCATTAGGAGCTTCTTCTAAATATTGTTCGGGTTTCATCCCATCTTGAACCCCAAAAGCATCATTAACCATTTCATGCATCCTATCGTGTTCAATCCTATCATCTTGAGACCTATCATGTTCAACCCTATTATATTCATTCATAGGCAGCGAATCATAAAATATACCATTTAACCCATCTTTCTCACAATGATCAACCCACACAAAATATCTATTCTTAAATCCACTATGATAGAGATGAACTATAACTGTATCTGGATTAAAAAACTTCAGGTACCGGCATTTACTACAAGGACACCTAACCACACCATGAGTTTGATAATTGTATAGTGACATTGCATGATCGATAAAACCTCTAACTCCTTAATAAAATTCAGGTTTAATAGGACAATCATTTTCATAATACATATCATACATCCATAAGTGATGATCCATCTACAAAAATATAATAATTCAATTCTAAATTAGACTCATTGACGTTCATAACATAAACTAAAGTTGAAAACTAATTTGTAATGACCCTTCCGGTTATTTCCACGTATACGTTTTGCTTGTACCATTAGAGCTTGTTTGTAGCAGCCCCAAGTCATTTAAGGCTTGTCGGGACTGGTATTTCAGTGCCGGGTCCATTTGTTTGTTCGTATGATAAGTTTTGAAGTCAAACAAGTCGGCAAAAGTTATCGTAAGTTTCTTTAATAAATTTTCTGAACTTTGGGTAAAATGTCTCAGAGCTTTTCTCTCAATATATAAAGAGTTAGAAGTCCCCCGAAATACCAAATCGAAGGTCTACGAGTCTAGTTTCCAACGCATAAAACCTCATATCCAATTGATCTTGGAGTAAAGAGTTATGATTATTTTACCACGGACTGTCTGGCAAAAATCGGGTTGCGAACCGGGTCGCGAACTGGGTCGGGTCAAAATCGATTTAAAGCCTCAACTTCACGTTTTAAAACGCCATTTCAGTTCTGAAACAGTGAGAAAACATAAGGGCAAATTCCAAGAGAGTTCTTGAGTATCAAAATCGTGCGATGGTAAATTGCGAACCTAAATTTAAGAATTTTATTAGCATCGCGCGTATATTTGAAAATATTTTATTTTAAAGTTATATTTTTTATTACCTTTTTAAAGTATTTTAAAGGTCTATGAAAAATACTTTTGTTATGATATAATTGTGTACGTATTTGTTTTATAAGATTTTTATACATTGTAATATTTTAACGGAGATAGTGAAATTTAGTTATGTTGAAAATTATTATTATAATATAGTAGGTTTTGTTTGAAATAATTTTCTATAAATTATGATATATTCAAAAAGTTATATTTATTTTACCACGAACTTATGCAATACCCGAGTATATAGGTAACGGGACAAAATATTGTGGTTAACACCAAAATTCCACGTGGGGGTAGGGGATATTGCAACAATTATCCTCAGTGAGTCATCCCACCACTTTACTTTATAGTTTAAACAATGTAAATGTTTAAGTGTGCTAAATTTTAATTAAAATAGTTATCATGACCGCCACTATGTTATATGTATATGTATATATAACTTTCTAGTGGTTTTCTTTTCTTTTAACTAGGCCTTGTTCAAATTCTCCATTGGCAGCTTTAAATTCTAATCAAGTTATGTCAATATCTAAGATCTCGACAAGATGATTTCCTTGGTGTTCACATCAAGTTATTCAAGCTTAAATTCAAGTTTAATTTCATTTTGGAGAGGTTCGAGCTTGTCATCGGACGACAGGTAGGTTACGGTTTATTTTTCCTAGACTCCGCATATAGAGGATAAATTTTTATTAATGGGTATCCTTGGGTTGGTTTATTAGGTTGGTACCACAGACCTCCACCGCTTTATTCATGTCCGCCTACTTTTGTTCCTCCATTGTTTGTAGTACTTGCCGATATATTTTATTTACCCTTGTGGTCCTGTGAGGCCTTGTTGACTCTGGAACATAGAAGGTGGGATTTTGGGAATGTCCGTGAGTCCCGAGCATAGAATTATCATTCTAGGCTGGTTATGCTTGCTGAGTAGCTATGGGCCTGTGCAGGGTCGATAGGTTGATTGTGAGCTGCTGGGCAGCTATTGTGTTTGATCATACCATTTCCATGCATATAAAGTGGTTTTTATCCATGTTTTACTATGGTTTTGGCTTCGGGCCTACTGGCACTATTTTCTAAACCTTGCATGGCCCCGGGGGCCTGTTTTTGATAGAAATGATTGGGAAATGGTTTGATTTACCTAGTGAATATTCTTGGGTAAAAGGAAGTAAAATTATGATTTAAATCACCAGTTTTACGATTAACGCTAGACTCGGCAGGGCCGGGGTGCTAGTTGAGTTTTCTTGCTGTTTGAGATAATTTTAGCCTCGGTCGGACCGAGCACCCGAGATGACTTTCTACTGTTTAGACCCGGTTATGCCCGGGCACCCTTGGAGGGGTTTTTTTTTGAGATACTTTCCTACTACTTTAGTCCTGGACAGGGTCTAGGCGTGCATATTCGAGACTGGGTCTCTATCTTGAAACCAGACTTGCTTCCAAACGACATGTTTTGATACTGAGTTTTAGTATCAGGTCGGGGACCTCCATGGACCTTGCCATCCGGGCCAGGGGCTGCGGGCTGCGTGTGCCAGAGGAAGGGTATACGGTGGAGTAGAGGTATACGGGCAGTGTCCTTCCATAGAACCTACCTGCTGGGCCGAATCAGCACCGGAGGAGGTACATACAGAGATCTTCATGCATCATATCATTCATTGTCTGAGGCTCCACCCTTGTCTGTTGTTTGTTGATTGTACGCTCCTGTAGTATGGGATGCCGGAGGGTTTGTTTTCACTTGTGTGTGTTCCTCGATTGTATGGGCGGCCGGGGAACTGTAGGTAGACTCTTGCTATTTACTTACAGAATTATTCCCTGTTACTGTTAAGTATGAAATTGGTTGCTGCTAGACTGTTAGCTTCTGGATTTGAGATTGATATGATTAGTTGAGTTTGATTCATGTCTCTGAGCATGCCTATCATTACTCTTTCCCCATTCTTATACTTGAGGTTACCGGTATACCGTCCATTTAGTAAACTTATTACGTATACACTGTTATTTCGAGGACCCTAAGTGCGTTATTTCTTACAATCACATGTGCCTATGGTGTGTACATTATGCTTACTGGCCTCAAATGTGGTTCTGTTGATTTCCCTCTGGGCTAGTTCCTGTGTACCTTTCGTTGATTTCTGTGACTACTTGCTTCTGTTCTATCTGTTACTACGCTTTTATCTTATATGTGCCCAGTCGGCCTATGATACCTACTAGGTACCTTATGCTTCGCATTTGGTGCTCACCCTACCCCCTGCATCGTTTGGTGCAGATCCTAGCGTAGGCCATCGCCGTTAGATCGCTGTGACTCGTGCTTGCAGATCTGTTGGGGACTACTTCAGACTGAGGGTGAGCTCTTGGCGATCGGATCTTAGCTTTAGTTTATATTTTGCTTCATGTACTCTATTACCATTCAGAGACATCTGTATATATTGTTTTGGATCGTTTGCACTCCATGTATGTAGTTTTGGCTCTATACTATGATACCAGGTCTTGGGGTTTGGTTTAGTTTCCGCATATGTATATATATACACCTGTTATTAATTCTCCTCATCTTACTCTCTTACTTTTGCTTATTAAACTATTCTTCCGCTCATTTGTTAGATAGTAGCCCATTACTAACTGTCCTGGACTACGAGAATTGGTTCCCCTACTGGGGGGTTGTAGGTGCCATCATGACCGAGAAATCGGGTAGTGACAACTTGGTATCAGATCTTTAGGTTCACCGGTGTCATCGGTATAGGAGCCAATATCTAGTAGAGTCCTGCGGATCGGGGCGGAGACGTCCGTACTCAATCTTTGGGAGGCTACAGTAACATTTAGGAAATTTGACTCTTTCATTGCTTTTGTGTCCTGTGTAGAACCCTTGAAGTTTCTGGAAATCTCATTTGTTCTACTTCATTCTTCCGCAGATGGTTCGTACGAGATCATCGGCATCACGCGGAGATGAGCCTCCCACTCCATCTAAGGGTCGAGGACGCCCTCGAGCAGTGGCACCTGCTAGAGCTGCTAAAGTTGAGATAGAGCCCGAGCAACATGTGGATCAGGGGGCAGCCCAGGTACCACCGGCTTCAGTACCAGCTCCAGTACCAGCTCCACCACCAGCTTCAGTACCAGCTCCAGTACCAGCTCCAGCGCCAGCTCCAGTACCAGCTCCAGTGCCCACTTCTGTGCCAGCTCCAGCTGCAGCTCAGTCTCCAGATATTTGGGGATTACTATTACAACTTTTAGGTATGATTGAAGAGTGGTCTTCTGAGGTAGCACAGACATCCGCTTAGTGGGCAGCCCTGGGTGCACAGAGCTCAGGAGCGCAGCCTGCTACTATGGCTCCCCATGCAGAGGTCATTCCGGTTCCATCAGTTGCACAGCCTCTTGCTCCTCGCCCCGCTATGACAGAGTCAGAGAAGAAGGCGTTGGGTAGGTTTTTGAGGTTAGCACCTCCGAGGTTTGTTGGTACTTTTGGACAGGATCCACATGACTCTATTACTACCTGTGAGGAGATGTTCCATCATTTGGGTTTATTAGAAACTCACGGGGTTGGTTATACCACCTATCAGTTGGAGGGCCCATCGAAGTTATGTTGGAGGTCTCATGTTGCTTGTAGACCACCATCGTCACCTCCTTTGACCTGGTGTGAGTTTTATGAGGCCTTTATGGCAAAGTTCTTACCTCCGAGTGATCGTGAGCGTCGCAGGGAGCAGTTTACTCACCTTATGCAGGGGTCTATGACTGTCTCAGAGTATGAGACCCGTTTTCATCAGCTAGCACCATTCGGAGCTATGATCATTCCTACCGAGGCATATAGGATTCGCAGATTTGTATGGGGTTTGAGGCCAGAGATCAGGCAGCCAGCTGAGATATTGATCGCCAGTGGTCGGTCATTTCAGGCTATCATAGACTATGCCCACACTGTGAAGGACTTGCAGCGATATGATCAGCGGTCCAGAGATAGGAGGCCTCGACATCAGGGTGTCTATAGTGGTTCCAGATATGGTGGTAGAGGTCCTGGCTAGTGGAGACGGGGTTATCAACCACAGCAGCACCAGGGTCAGTCCAGCCGACCGGTTCAGGCTTCCCTTCAGACTTTCGGTAGTACCCAGTTCGAGCAGGGTCAGAGCAGCCATCAGGGCTATAGCGGCCAGTCTTCGAGGGGTACAGTTTTTGGGGCATCAGGCCGTGGTGGTTATATGGGATCTGCTGGTTCATCTTGACCGAGTAGGCCTCCAGGGGCTTGTTTTACTTATGGTGTGATTAGTCATTTTGCTAGAGATTGCCCTCAGCAGGGTACAGTTCAGTTGGCCGAGCCTTTACGAGCAGTTCAGCCCCCGGCTAGAGGGGGTGGTCGTTAGGGTAGAGGTGGTGCTCCGTGCGGCAGAGCAGGTGGTAGGGATGGCGGTCGGGCAGGTGGAGGTCGTCGTCAGTTTTACGCGGTCCCTAGGAGACCAGAGGCAGAGGCCTCAGATGTTGTGATTACAGGTACGATTTCTGTGTGCCATCAGTCTTCTATGGCTTTATTTGATCCTGGATCCACTTGTTCATATGTATCTGCCTACTTTGTGCCTTGTTTGGGGTTTTCTAGTGAGCCATTATCTGTTCCTATTTCTGTTTCGACCCCAGTAGGATATTCTTTAGTAGTGGATCGGATTCTGAGATCTTGTATGCTATCTATTGGTGATTCAGAGACTTGGGGAGATTTGATGATTCTGGATATGCTAGATTTTGATATGATACTGGGCATGGACTGGTTATCCCCTCACCGTGTGATTTTGGATTTTTATGCCAAGACCATTACCATAGTTATGCCCGGTGTATCCCCGATTGTGTGGCAGGGTTCTGTTAGCCATGCACCATCTGTGATCATCTCTTGTCTTTGAGCTAGGAAGTTGATTTCCCGTGGGTGTTTAGCTTATCTAGCATATGTCCGAGATGTTAGTGTTGACCCTACTTCTCCTGAGTTTGTTCCTGTGGTTAGAGACTTTCTCGATGTGTTTCCTACCGACCTGCCAGGCCTTCCAATAATACAAACTAATTCAAAATTTTCAACTTCACTATCAAATTCAAGAACCTAATTCAACAACCTAAAGTTGAAAACTAATTCAAGATTATAACCCAACAATATATATATAAACTAATTCAAAATTTCCAACTTCACTATCAAATTCAAGAACCTAATTCAACAACCTAAAGTTGAAAACTAATTCAAGATTATAACCCAACAATATAAACTAATTCAAAATTTCTAACTTCACTATCAAATTCAAGAACCTAATTCAACAACCTAAAGTTGAAAACTAATTCAATATTATTCTCATCGAACAACTTGGCTCAAAGTTCTAGTGTATGCTCAATTCTACCCGGACCCCAATAGATAGCGTTGATAGCATCGGGTGTGATGCGAATTTCCTTGCCCCAAATAGTAACGGAGTCCAAACAAGGGAAGTCCTCCACATTGCCATTGTACCCCATGGAATCCTGCTTGGCCTGATAGGAGGCAAAAAATTCACGAACCACGTCCTCATAGTAATCTACGGGTACCTCTTGGAATGGGTACTATCGGTGGGTAGTGAATTGTAGAGGGATGTTGGGAATGTCATCCCCAACTGCTGCCAAGTTGAAGCACTGCTCTAGATTGAAGGTTCTTTTTTTATCACGATCATTGATGGCCTTCATACATTCAATCCCAAAATGAATCCTTTCCTCCTCCAAGACTTTCACACAGGGAGGTGCTGTGGCAGCATCTAGGGACTTCTTTTTGCCTTTGTAGGTGGAATAAGAGGTAGGAGGGGCTGGTGGCCGCCTTGCACTGTGCCCTGAGTTTCCACTGCCAGAAGACATAGTCTACACAAGAAGATTGTGAGTAATCAAAATAAAAGCAAAAATCTTTTTGTATTTTTGAATTAATAAAAGAAGAACATACTACAAGAAGTTAATGAATTAAAAAGAAATGGAATGCAAAGGAGAAGAAAAACATATCAGGTGACTGATGGCCTGTGCGATTCACGTGTGGATTGCACCATAAGAAGTGCGTGTCGCAGTGGTTTTGCACAGGCTACCAAAAACTTATGTTGAATCTCTATCGGGGTGCAAGGGTAGATGTAATTCGCACCAACCAGAGTGTGTGTTTCACAAGCCTCCACCCCACAACTTAGTGAACTACAACTTTTCTCTAAGACGTGCAGACCCTTGTGCATTTCACACATAGAGATTTGTGTGTCGCATGTGAAACGCACATGGGAACAGATGGAATTTTGCAATTCCCTGTTTTCATGTGTATTATATATGTGACTCGTAAAACAATATCTATGGAATGCACGGGCAACACAGCAAAAAACCAAAATTTTCAAAAAGCCCTGAGCATATTATGAAAAAAACCCAAGTTATCCGGGTGCTCAGACTTCCCCGAAAAACATCAAACACAATCACAATAAAAAATTAGCCTAATGATTTCCCTTAAGAAGGTCATTACTTCATCTATAATCGAGAACATCAATCTTTAAATTTAAAATCAACAGGCACATTCCATCAACAATTTCACACCCCTCAACCACAAACAGTCGCCCATCAAGCATATTCAATACAAATAACATATAGGCTCGGTGGTAATCAAAAAATTCAGCCCCAAGCATCATGATTCAACAAAAATCTTGTGAAGATGACGATTTGCCTTAAGAATGATGTCACCCAATCTATCATAGGGCCAAACTATGTATCAACTCAAGTGAGTTACTCGTACTTCACCCCAACTCAAAAATCAGGGCTAAAAATTTAAAGCAAAGCACATGCATTATCATAATAACAAGGTTTAACACATTCATCACAAGCAAAATCAACAATATACCTAGAATTTGGGTCCCAAAATTTTCGGATCTCACCCACAATGAACATAGAAGATTAAACTAGCATGCTTCACAATATTTTTTCCCAATCTACTTAAAATCATTGATTTAATGTTGGGAAACTTACCACAAGTAGAGAAGATGGAGGAAAAAGCAAAAATTGAAGCTTTTGGAGTGCCAACAATAGTGACCCAAATTTCTAATCAGAGAGAGACGGTAGAGGCCAGGCAGTTCGGTGGTGGTGATGAGGTTGGGTGAGAGAGGAAAAGATTTTGGGGGAAGTTTGAGGGTATTTGGAGGATTTGAGAGAGAGTTGTTGAGGGTTTTTTATGAGTTATGGGAGAAAGGGAGTGGGGGTGATGGTTTATTGGAAGGAAAAGAAGAAGAAAGGTCGCGGGTCAATCTCTGGGTTGGGTTGGTACATGGGTAGGTTAACAATAATTTAAAATCTTACCTGGGTGCGCCGCGATGTGTGACTCACACAAGCCAATGTGCACCTCGCACACTACTTCGCACCAACCTATTTTTCACCCAAAATATGTCCAGCCTTCTGACTTGGGGTGCGATGGAAGTGCGATGCGCACAATAGGATGTGTGACTCGCACAGCCCATTGCACTGCACGTCCAATTTTATTTTTCTTCCCAAGCTCCTGGTTTGGGATGTGTTGCCCCATGCGATGCACACAACAGCATGTGCAAATTGTATAACTCTCCGCACGTGCCTTCTTGGCTTATTTTTTCACTTAGTTATTTTTTCTCTCCATGCATTCATAAAACACACCAAAAACAACAAAAAGTAATAAAAGTATAAAGTAAAAACACTTGGGTTGCCTCCCAAGAAGTTCTTGATTTTATGTCGCGGCTTGACAATTGTACATCAATTCTCAACTATTATCTGAAAGCATGCTAATTATATTAGCGTGGCCCCATCCCAAGAAAAGGAATTGCTCTTTCAACCTCTTCATAACATTATCTTATTGCCAAGGTGGCAACATCATAGGCTCTGGTACCTTATTCATATCAAACTCATCATGGGAATCCACCAACTTTCCCTCAATGTTGATCACAGACACTACTCGAAACTCTTCCGGTGGTCTCGTGAGTGGCATATATTAAAAGTAACTTCCTTGCTTCAAACCCAAAACTTGAGCTTCCCGAGCTCCACATCAACCAAAGATCTCCCGGTCGCCAATAATGATTTTCCCTATATGATGGGAACCTCAATATCTACGTCACAATCCAAGACTACAAAATCGGCGGGTAGGATGAACTTGTTGACCTTGACCAATACATCGAATAGAAACCTACCAAACGCTTAATGGACCGATCAGCCATGAGCAATCTCATATGTGTAGGCTTGGGAGTACCCAAGCCTAACTTCTTGAAAATAACTAGAGGCATCAAGTTCATACTTGCCCCTAAATCACACAAAGCCTTCCAGAACACAAACACTTCGATAGTGCACGGGATGGTAAAAGCACCCAGATCTTCTCATTTTTGAGCAATATTGCTTGTCATCATAGCACTGCAACTGTGTGATATTTCCACGATGCCCACATCAACTACACGCTTCTTCTTGATAAGCCCCTTCATGAACTTTGCATACCCAACATTTGTATTAATGTATCGACCAAAGGGATGTTGATGGAACGCTTGTCCACAAATTTCTTGAATTGATTTTCCTTCTTCTTCTTGGTCAATCTTTGAGGATAAGGAGGGGGCCCTTTTGGCATAGGCTATGGAACACTCGGTATGCTAGGAGTATCCTCGTAAATATCAATGGCAATTTGAGAAGGGGATTCAACCTCATCCTTTTCTTCACATAGATCATCATCATTTGAATTTATCTTGCATGCACTAGGCTTCACCCCAATAATAAAAATTTTATCCACTTCATTCTCAAGCACAATCTCCTCTTGTATTTTATCATTTGGCTCCATAACACCCTCACTAATTGGCTTCTTCACCCCACTACATGTTTGTCCACTCCTGATGACTATTGCCATAACATGGCCATCATTCTTCGGGTTCGCTGTAGTGTTACTTGGAAGTGTCCACTTTATCCAAGGATTCATTTATGAGGATAGGTGATTAATTTGTGCCTCAAGATGCTTTATGAAAGCCGAGTGCGAGCTCACCATTTGGTGAAGAGTTGGCACTTTTCTCTTTAGCTCCTTCACCCCACTATCGGTTGACTCAAACTTTTTCAAGACTAAATACAACATATCTTTAATTTTTGAATGTCCAAAATTGCTCACGATAGGCTGATATACTGCAGCGTCAGCCTTAGGAGGAGGCACATAAGGATTTGAACTTCGATAATTATACCTATCACCTTCTTTCTCATGATCTCTCCAATGGCCTCACAATATTTATCTTTGTTCCAACCTTGGTTCTCGTCCCTCGGGCGCCAATACCTGGGTCAAGAACCCACCGATAGATAGAAATTCTTCCTATCGAAATTAGTGAAGATATCCTCTTTATTAGCTTTAAGCTCAGGGGTACTTAGAACATTCACACTCTTAGTATTTCCAGTCCCTATCATATGTTTAGCCAATAGATCGATTTGTGTCATCATCTTGGCCATTGTCTCATCTCTATCCTCTTCTTTTTGCCTTATATCATTTGTCATAATAGATGAGGTCACCCCATCGGAACATCAGCCTCTCTAGTGTGCCAAGCACGATTTGTCTTTGTCATCCATTCTAAGAGAGCCGAGGCAACACCATGTGGGTGATACTTAAATGTTCCGCCAGCAAGGTTGTTTGCAACAGATTTGTTCATCGAATTCAAGGCTCTATAAAAACTTTGGAGGAAGACGTTGTCAGGAAACCCATGATAGGGACATAACAAGAGCTTCTTTTTGAACCTTAGCCATGCTTCATACAATGGCTCATCATGGATTTGGAAAAAAATTGTGATGTCATCCCTCAGTTGCATCATTCTTGAGGGACGGAAGAATCGCACCATAAATGCCTCAACCAATCTGTTCCATGAGGTAATTGAGCCCTTCATGAGGTCTTCTAACCAAGTCATTGTTTCTCCCATAAGGGAGAAGGGAAATAAACAAAGCTGGATGGATTCTTGGGAGATGTTGTTGATGTTAAAGGGCTAGCATATCTTGATGGGGTTTTGGATATGTCTATTGGTGTCCTCATGTGCCAGCCCTCCAAAAAATCCCTTCATTTAGATGAGGTGGAGCATAGTGCTTATAACATGAAATATGATATTATCGATCATGGGAGGTCGATAGATTACACCTACCACACCTTCTACTACAGGCTTATGATCCACATCCATATAACCGTCCATGCTTTCTTGGTTGCCCACTTTGCTCATGGGTTCCATGTCCAAACAATAAAAAACAACAAAAAGGCAAAATGAACAAACACTCTACAAAGTGAAATTAAATGACAATCAATTGATGATTCAAAAACCACTCTCCGGCAATGACGCCTTTTTTTGATAACGCTAAAAAACACTCTCCAATAAGAGGTGGTAGCGATTGTCAGAGCAAAACAAAATAAGTAACCCGACGAGTGTCGGGGTCGATCCCACAGAGAATGGATGTGATGATTTGCTAAAAGATAGTCAAAATATATTCACCAAGAGAGTAAATGCTCAATAAACTATATATTAAAAATTTGGGAAAAACTGTAATGACCCTGCAGGTCATTTTTATTTTCCAGGCTTTTTCTGCATTTCGAGCTTTCCCTCATCAACTATAGGTCATTTATGACTTGTCAGTACTGATGGTTCAGTGCCCGGGCCGTCTGTTAGGTCGTTATGACCACTTCTCTATTTTAGAACTTGAACTTAAAAAATCTTTGACTTTGGTCAACTTTCATGGTAAACGTGCTCAAAATCAAATTTTGACAGTTCTGTTGGCTCCATAACGGGGATTTTGGTCTAGTGGGACCATTGGTTTGGGTATGAGTGCTTTTGGGTTGTTTTGTGTTGCTTTGTGGGTTTTCAAGTTAGTTTGGCTGGTAGGGTTGACTTTGGTCAACATTCGGAGAAGACGGCCTCGGATAGAAATTTCGTTAGCGCCGTTAGCTCTGGAATGTCGACTTTGGGCTGGAGAGGCCTTTGGTTCGTGTCCCAGGGCTTCCGTACTTGTTTTTGGGATTTTAGTTCCGAGTTGGTTTTAGGCGCGGGACCCACTTTTCATTAAACCAATCTTTGTTGGGAGTTTTGTCTATACTATTGAGTCCAGAATGCCATTTCTGGTAGGGTAGCATGGTTAATTTATGTTCACTGGTTTCCAGATAAATCCAGAGGACCCGTCGGAAGACTTTAGCCTTGGTGTAATAACTAGTTGTTGCAATATTGTTGCAGACCAGTTTGGTCTTCGCGATTGTGGAGCTTCCATCGCGTTTGCAATGGTCTAGTTTCTTGACCATCGTGATCGTGAAAGTTTCTCATCGCGTTCGCAATAAAGCTGATTGGGACCCGGCTCAACCTTTCTCTTCGGGAATGCGGCCTGGACCATCGCGATCGTGATGGTTGGGCCAACTGTTCTACGCAAATGCGGGGGGGCCTATCATGAACGCGATGAAGGACCCCTGACAGCTATTTAAAGCTCCAACTTCATTTTCTCGTTCACCATTTCGAACAACTCCATAGCTGAGCTCCTAAGCTCAAATTTCCAGCTCCCTTGCTTCAGTTTTCTACACCCGGTAAGTTCCCTCGTCACCCTTCTCCTCCTTCAGTGTTTATTCTCGTAATTCTCCCGCTAAAACTCCATTGTTGTTAATTCTCAATCTTTGGCATTACTTGTAGAAATTTGTTTTCTTGGGGCTGCAAGTTCTTGAGTTTATGCAACTCACCTCCGCGGCATAGTTCTCTTGGTCGGGGTAAGCTTCCGCCTTTAATTCCGAGCTTTTCCCATTTTGATCCCATGAATTTGTAGCACTTCGGGGCTGATTTGGGCCCTGAAACAAGCTTCGTTTATGCCCAAACTTTGGGCATGGGTTTCTTAACCAACCACAAGCATAATTGTGAATTTGTGTTTTATGTTTCGTTGTGCGAGCCCTGAGGGTCATTTTTCCGACCCGATTTCTGGCTCAATTTTTTTGTATAGAAATATGGGTGTTGTTCTTCTCGTCTTGACACATAGATTGTGTTCTTGATAGCATGGCAGCTTTATAAGCCTGCTCGGAAGGGGAAGGCATACGAGTGATGGTGCGTGCTTGCAGTTCAACCCCGAGATAGGTTACTGTTTACCTTCTAGACTGAGTTTAGTTAGATTATATATATATATATATATTTATGAGTTACTAGAATATTAGGTTGAATATTAGGTAGAATTTAGGCTTAAATCCTGTTATCACTTCAATTGGACATTTCGGTGTTTTAGTCTAGAACTGTATGCTATCCTTAGCCTATGAGCTTTCTTTATCAGTTTGACTAGTATAGAATCCTTAGTATGCTTTTAAGAGGCTTAGAGGTAGAATAGAGATTCCCGGTGGTTTTCGCTGTTACTTTCTGTTTTACCCGCTTTATTTTATCATTGTGTGTAACTGTAGGCCCGAGGCCATGGCTTGGATTTGAACGGAATTCCAGGTCAGTTCTCTTGTTTTGGAGGGTATTTATACCCTGTTTTGCCTGTTGGTGTGTGTGGTTTTTCTCTGTTTGTGGATATTTCCTACTCACATTTCATGACATTTCATTCGTACAACATGGAAGTATTTTTCAAGGATTTTGGTTCGAAATGAGGCTTTACTACAGTTGTGGTGAATTTTGGAATTAAACAAAATATTTTGAGTATTACTATGGATTTTTGAAGGAAAATGGGAAAAATACTATTTTATGCATATATTTATAGTCAGATGCGGTATTCTGGACCCCCCCGATGTGTTATTCTGGGTATTTTGTTTTCACATATTTATATGCATAGTCCGATGTAGTATTCCAGGCGCCATATGCGGTATTCCAGGTTTATATTATATTGCATTCGCGCATGCATCATCGTGCATCACATTACATTTGTCTTGGAATGTGGATTGTCTCTAGATTTGGCTTGATCTTGTTTGTTCTTCACCTTATTGGATAATTTATGTATGCTGGGATTTATAAGTAGATTTAGGTGGATCTCTGTAATTTTAGCTATTTTCCTGTATCTCTTATTTATATATTATTTTTCTGCGCTCGGTCGGCCTATGATGCCTACTCAGTACCCATTGCCTTGGTACTCATACTACACTTTGCATCTTTTGCTGATGCAGCACCTAGTACGAGCCACCATTGATGATCTTCTGTCATTCGAGGACTGTTGCTGGTCGGATCGCGGTGAGCTCCCGATGCTTTTGGAGTCTTTACATGCTTTCCATCTTGTACATCCTATCCATATTTTGTATTTTGGATAGACAACATCAGTTGTATAGCTACTCCTCACTTTAGTCGCTCTTGTAGTAGTGACCCCAGGTCCGGGTGGGTTCTCGTGTTGTTTTGTCTTTTTGGTCACTTTAGGGCCATCTTTTGTATATTTTGTACGTTGGTATGTATATATTCTATTGGCCCTATTTTTTCTTTGTATCTTTCGCATTTCCTTGGTTTAATTATTAGTACTGTTTTCTGCAATCGTTGGGTTTTGGCTTGTCTACCGGGGGGTTATGTAGACGCCATCATGGCCTAGTTTCCAGTCGTGACATAGTGGTATCAGAGCATTAGGTTCACCGGTATCGCCAGTACAATGGTTAAGTGTCTAGTAGTGTCTCGTGGATCGGTACGATGAGGTCCATATCAAATCTACGAGAGGCTATAGGACATTCCAAGGAAATATGTCATATTGTTTGATTCTTGGTCTTGCGTTATTGAATTGATCAACTTCTAAGTATCTTTGTTTCACTCTTTATCAGATGGTTTGGACGAGATCTACAGCGGATGAGGACGAGGCTCCTACGCTTGCAGTTAGAGCCCTAACTAAGGAATGGGTTAGAGGTAGGGCACGGCTATGGCGCCAGGTTGGGCCTGAGCTAGACTACCATCACCATAGCATGAGGTTAGAGTGGACGAGGTTCAGTATGAGCTGGAGCATGTGCGTTCAACCCAGCATCCAACCAGTTTTGTGGCTACTCTAATATTGCAGGACACCTTGGTTCGATTATTAGGGTTCCTTGAGGGTATGACTCCACCAGTAGCTTCGCCGAGCACTGCGATTGGTTCTCAGGTTTGAGGTGAGGCTCAAACTTCAACTCAGGCAGCAACACAGGGTTCAGGAGTGCAGCATGCTGCTGTGGCTCCCATATTTGAGGTATTACCGGTCCCTGCAGCTGCTTCCCCTCTTCCAGCCATTCCAGTTATGTCTTCTAAGGAGCAAAAGATGCTTGGCAGGTTCTTTAGATTGGGTCCTGTGAGGTTTTCAGGTGCTTCTACGGAGGATGTAGACGAGTTTTTGACTAGCTGCCAGTGGAAGTTACATAATTTAGGGTTAGTCGAGTCACATGGAGCATATTTCACCTCCTTTCAGCTAGATGGCCCAGCAAAATAGTGGTGGAGGTCATATGTTTCTTGTAGACCAGCCGGGTCACCTCTGCTTACTTGGGATCAGTTCTTCGCAGCCTTTCTGGAGAAGTATGTACCACAAAGCATGAGGGAGCGTCTGATGGATCATTTTGCTGGGTTGTAGAAGGGGTCCATGACAGTGTCTAAGTATAAGGTTTGGTTCCATCAGTTGTCCAGACACGCCAGTATGATTCTTCCCACCGAGCATAAGAGAGTACACCGGTTTATTCAAGGTCTGACCTTGGATCTCCTCTTGCCCACAGAGGGTATGGTAGCATCGGGTCAGTCTTTTCTGGAGGTAGTTGTTCACTCCCGTACTATTGAGGGTGTACTTCATGAGGCCCAAGGGGGCAATGATAAGAGGCCCCACTATCAGGGCAGTATCAGCGGTTCACATGCTCATGGTAGAGGCTTCCAGGGTAGAGGTCAGTACCAACAACATTTCCAGCCGAGCTAGCTTATTCAGGAAGTATTACAGGCTGTTGAGGGACAGAGTAGCTAGAGTATCATTCTTGCTCCATGAGGTAGTCATTCAGGGTCCACAGGTGGTGGTGGTCATTATGATTTATCCGGGTCTTCACAATGGAATATTTTGGGTCAGGGTCTTTATGAGTGTGGCGATATAAGCCACTTTGCTATGGAGTGTCTGTCAGTATAGCATCTTAGGCAACATGATCAATTGGTCCAGGCCCTCAGGTCTCTAGTTCCACAAGCTAAAGGTGGTTCAAAGGGTAGTGGGGGTGGTCCCCAGGGTACTAGAGGTGGTCCTCAGTCCGGTAGGTCAGGTTGTCGTGGTGGTTGGGGCCACATGTATGTAGTTCTGAGCCGAACAGAGGCCTAGGCTTCAGATGCTATGATCACAGGTACGATCTTCGTTTGCCATCTGTCTAATTCTGCTTTATTTGATCCGGGTACTACATTCTCATATGTATCTGCTTATTATGCTACTCGTCTGGAGTTTTCTTGTGAGTCTTTGCCTGCGCCCTTACGTGTATCTAGCCCAGTAGGTGATTCTTTAGTAGTGGATCAGGTGTATCAGGCTTGTGTGGTGACTATCTTGGCGTATGACACGTGGGTATACTTGGTTGTTCTTGATATGGTGGATTTTGATGTGATCTTGGGCATGGATTGGCTGTCTCCTTATCATGCGGTCTTGGATTGCTTTGCCAAGACTATCACTCTTCAAATTCCTGGTATCCCTCCTATCATATGGAAGGGAGCGGATAGCCATATGCTGAGGGGAGTCATATCTTTTTTGAGCACCCAACGATTGGTTGGGAAGGGGTGCTTAGCTTATCTTGCCTACGTCTGTGATACTAGTGCCACCACACCTCTTTTTGAGTCTTTTCCTGTGGTTTGTGGGTATTTGGATGTGTTTCCTTCTGATCTTCCGGGTCTTCCTCCCGATTGTGACATTGATTTTGGCATCAATGTTTAGCCGGGCACCAAGCCCATTTCCAATCTGCCATATTGGATGGCACCTGCTGAGTTGAGGGATCTTAAGGATCAACTCAAGGATCTGATGAATAGAGGGTTCATCAGGCCTAGTATGTCTCTGTGGGGTTCTCCGATTCTGTTTGTGAAGAAGAAGGATAGGTCTATGCGTATTTGTATTGACTACTGGCAGTCGAATAAGGTGACAGTTAAGAACAAGTATCCGATGCCGCATATTGATGATTTGTTTGACTAGCTATAGGGTGCGGCAGTGTTCTCTAAGATAGATTTGACGTCCGGCTATCACCAGTTGAGGATCAGGGGTGAGGACATCCCAAATACTGCATTTAGGACTTGATACGGCCATTATGAGTTCCTAGTCATGTCTTTTGGATTGACTAATGCCCCAACAACATTTATGGAGTTAATGAACCGTGTATTCAGTGCCTACATGGACTCATTTGTGATTGTGTTCATCGATGACATTCTGATTTATTCGAAGAGTAAGAAGAGCATGAGCAGCATCTTAGATTAGCTTCTGACTTTGCGAGACCACCAATTGTATGCCAAATTCACTAAGTGTGAGTTTTGGCTTGTGTCTGTGGCATTCTTGGGGCACGTGGTGTCCAAGGATAGGATTATGGTAGATCCGCTGAAGATTGCAGCAGTTTAGGACTGGGCTTGGCCTACTTTTCCTACCGAGGTTCATAATTTCGTTGGGTTGGCAGGTTATTACAGACGATTTATGGAGGGATTTTCTTCGATAGTAGCTTCGTTGACTAGATTGACTCTGAAGAATGTTCCCTTTTAGTGGTTAGATGAGTGTGAGGCAAGCTTTCGGAAGCTCAAGGCCTTGTTGACTTCAACTCAGATTCTTTCTCTTCTGGTCGACGGTCAGGGCTTCACCATATATTGTGATGCGTCAGGTATTGGTTTGGGATTTGTGTTGATGCAACAGGGTCGGGTTATTGGTTATGCTTCAAGAGAGTTGAAGGTTCACAAGAGGAACTACCCATACATGACTTGGAGTTAGCAGTGGTAGTCTTCGCGTTGAAGATGTGGAGGCATTATCTCTATGGCGTGCATTGTGAGATCTTTACTGACCATCATAGCCTTCAGTACATTTTCAGCCAGAAGGATCTAAATTTGAGGCAACGTAGGTAGTTGGAGTTACTGAAGGACTATGAAATCTCTATTCTCTATCATCCGGGCAAGGCAAACGTGGTAGAGGATGCCTTGAGACGGAATGCAGTGAGTATGGGTAGCTTGTCTTTCTTATATACAGAGGAGCGACCTTTAGCTTGGGAAATCCAGTCCTTGACTAATAGGTTAGTTCGACATGACATTTCTGAGCCAGGCCGTATTCTTTCTTGTATTAAGGCTAGGTCTTTCTTGTTGGAGCAGATTCAGGCACAACAGTTTGATAATGCGAGATTGAGGATCATTCATGACAAGGTGTTGAGTGGTGAGGCTAGGAAGGCGACATTATATTCAGAGGTTGTTCTGAGGATCGAGGGTAGTACCTGAGTTCCTAGAGTTGGTGACTTGGTCAGATTGATATTGGAGGAGGTTCATTATTCTAGATATTCCATTCATCCCATGGCATCTAAGATGTATTGTGAAGTGAGGCAACACTACTAGTTGTGTGGGATGAAGAGGGATATTTCGGCTTTCATATCCAGGTGCTTGAACTGTCAGCAGGTGAAGTTTGAGCCCAGAGGCCAGGTGGTTTGTCACAGAGGCTACCCATCCCAGAGTGGAAATGGGAGCGCATATCCATGGACTTTGTAGTCGATTTTCCACTCACCTTACGGAGATTTGATGCTATTTGGGTTATTGTGGATAGGTTGATGATGTTTGCTCACTTTTTATCGGTTTAGACTTCCTACAATTCTGAGAGGTTGGCTCAGATCTATATGCGGGAGATTGTTCATCTGCATGGTGTGCCAGGTTCTATCATCTCCGACCAAGATACTCAGTTTACTTTGCACTTTTGGCGGTCTATTCAGAGATAGTTGGGTACTAGAGTTGAGCTTACACCGCTTTTCATCCGCAGACAGACGGTCAGTGAGAGCACACTATTTAGGTTCTAAAGGATATATTGCGATCCTGCATTATTGATTTAAGGGGTCAGTGGGACTAGTGGTTAACCTTGGCAGATATTGCATATAATAATAGTTACTATTCCTTCATTCAAATGGTCCCATTTGAGGCTTTGTATGGTAGGCAGTGCAGATCTCTGGTGGGTTGGCCCGATGCTTTTGAGGTTAGGCTATGGGGTACCAACCTGCTTCGTGATTCCATAGATAGAGTTCGGGTTATTCAGGAGAGACTTTGCACGGCCCAGAGTAGGCAGAAGAGTTATGCTGACCGAAGAGTTCGGGATCTAGAGTTTAAGGTGGGTGATAGTATGTTCCTTCGGGTATCGCCCATGAAGGGCGTGATGAGGTTCGGGAGGAAGGGTAAGCTCAGTCCGAGGTTCATTGGGCCATTTGAGATCCTTAATCGTATTGGAGAGGTTTCTTATGAGTTAGCCTTGCCTCCTGCTCTTTTTAGTGTGCATCCGGTGTTTCATATCTCTATGCTGCGGCGGTATATTCCAGATGAGTCTCATGCACTTCAGTTAGACTCGGTTCAGTTGGATGGGTCCCTAGCCTTTGAGGAGGAGCCTGTTGCTATTTTGGATAGGCAGGTTAGGAAGTTGAGGTCCAAGTAGATTCCGTCAGTTAAGGTTCAGTGGCGGCATCATCGTGTTGAGGAGGCTACTTGGGAGATCAAGATCGACCTCCTAACCCGTTATCCTCGTCTTTTTAAGTCTTCAGGTACTATCCTTTTTCTAACTTTTGCAGATGAAAGTTCTTTTAGTAGTGGATGTTGTAATGACCCTCCAGGTCATTTTTCATATTCCGTGCTTTTTCTATGTTTTAAGCTTTCCCTCAGCGGCTACAGATCATTTATGACTTGTCAGGACTGACGGTTCGGTGCCCGGGCCATCCGTTAGTTCGTTATGACCACTTCCCTATTTTAGAAATTAAACTTAGAAAATCTTTAACTTCGGTCAACTTTCTTGGTAAACGTGCTCAAAATCGGATTCCAACAATTTCGTTGACTCCGGAATGGGGATTTTGATCTAGTAGGACCATTGGTTTGGGTCTAAGTGCTTTCGAGTGGTTTTGTGTTGCTTTGTGGTTTTTCAAGGCAGTTTGGCTGGTAGGGTTGACTTTGGTTAATATTCGTAGAAGACGGTCTTGGATGGAAATTTCGTCAGCGTCGTTAGCTCTAGAATGTCGACTTTGTGCTAGGCCTTTGGTTCGGGTCCCAGGGCTTGCAGACTTGTTTTTGGGTTTTGAGTTCCCAGTTGTTTTTGGGCGCAGGGCCCACTTTTCGTTAAAACAATCTCCATTGGGATATTTGTCAATTCCATTGAGTCTGAATGCCATTTTTGGTAGGGTAGCAAGGTTGGTTTGTGTTCACGGGGTTCTGAATGAATCCCGAGGACCCATCGGAAGACTTTTGGCCTTGGTGAAATAGTTGGTTGCTGCAATATTATTGCAGACCTGTTTGATCTTCACGATCGCAGAGCTTCCATCACGTTCGTGATGGTCTAGTTTCTTATGAACATGATTCGCATCCAAAACACTTCCACATTAGGGAATTGATCATGACACCTATGGAAAGTGGTTCAGGTCTTAGCTTAGAATTTTGAAGAATTACAATATCTCCCCCCTTGGGATCATTCATCCTTGAATGAAGACTAACTAGGCTGAGGTTGTTGGGAAAATGACTACAATCCCACCGACTGAGTTCTAAAAGCTAGAGTACTGACATGGTAAATGATTTCTGAATGAAATATGAACTGAGATGGGTTCGTGAGGCATGTATGCATACTAAGAGCATAAGAACCCTGATAGGACATGAAACTGAATATCCAACATAATAACTAGTTTGGATTGAGAGTAGGGACTTAGCTGAACCTTATAGAGAGCGAACACATTCTTAGAAATCGTAGTTAGCTGAAAGGAACATAAAACTGAGAGTAGTAACTATACGAGAAAGCTATTCTCTTCTAGACTGAACTTACTAGCATGGACTGAACTGAATGTAGGGCCTTCTGGCCTTAGGAATGATTACCAGCAGGTCTGAACTGATCTGATATGAGGAGTCTAGTATCTTGCTAGCTGAAGCTACTGGACATAAGGTATGAGCACTCTGGGCAGGGATTAAGAACTAGACTATTCCAGCGTTAACCAATATGGTTGATAACTTTTTAGCTTAGGCACACCTTTTAACTACACTAACTCCTTTGAATACCAGACTTACCATTTGCAACTAAAATTCTCATCAGTGCACATATAGATGCTGAGGTCTGAGCCTAACTACTTTCATTCACCATGTTCAAGCCTATCTCAACTAAATCTCTTGCATCTAGAGTTATGTCTCAAGAATGGTATTCCTTCTTATCACAAAAATCAACTATCCTTGAACTCTAATCAATGAGTCACTAGTTGCGCAAACCAAAGGCCCACATATACTTCATCATGACATTCAATCCTATCACTATGATCACCTTATGGTTTCTTTATAGCTGACACTATCTGAGACTGCTCTCCTTTTCCCTAGCATATCCAGAAGCTGCAACTTTAAGAACTTCTACAATGAGACATACAAAAATTCCTCATCTAACTATTGCACATGAATATTCCTTACCTCACATTCTGCTCACACCTAAAAGCTAAGGTGGAACTAGTACACCAAAAGGAAAATCTATTGCTTCACATCTAAGCTACTACTTAGCTTCCTCTACTAATAACTATGACAACATAAACCACGATCACTGAAGGAATAGAGTGGAAGCATGAGCATAGTATCACAAATGAAGGAACACTGATCGGTATTAACTTACAGTTAGAGTGATCTAGCCACTCAAGGTGGGTCTGAGTAGTCAAGTATAAAGTCCTGAGTGTCTCACGTACTGTACATATGAATCATGGTTAGATTAAGGAAGTCATAAGCCTGAACTATTCAAGAAATCTGGTCTGAGCATATACATGACATATCATGATTTCATTGGCCATTAAGGCATAACTTGAGGACTGAACTAAGTACATAGAATTGAGCATATTGTGAGACATGAGCTTATATATATAACAAGTCTCATGGCATAAAGCTGGGATTCATATAATTGTAGAGTAAAACTGGAGTCGCTGTCTGGAGCTTTTTTCGTTTATGAGATGAGAATGTACATGAATCTGTATGGAGTGCATGAACATAGTCATGATTATGGAACAAATATGTCTGAGTATAGTGTCACATTGACTGAAGTGCTAGGAAATTTGCTGGAATAAGAATGGATTGATATCCCATCATAGCTTTTTCTAGAATTCTATACTAGTTGAGTTGCAAGACTCGACTTGGTTCCTTATTCTATCATCTCCCCCTTAGCTTGAAAGTCACCCATATAAGTCTATGGATTTCTCTTCCATCTAGGCTAAAATCAATTAACTTTTGGAAAGTTGAGGTATCACTGTATTCCTGGATGATAAACTCTCCCTAATAGGCTATAACTGAAGATGCTCAATCGTTGCTAGGTTTTCTTCTGAGGCATATCTTAGATTTCTCTTTACCCTTAAGGCAATCACTAGAGGACTCATACTCTTACTAGCTCATGTAACCACTTATTCTAACACTTAGCTATCTGACCTTCGCTTATTCATCTACTAACATCACATCTCTAAGTTCACATCCACCCAAGTCAACTGAATTAAAAATCACACTAAGGGGCTTCAACATCATCTATCTATAACCTCTTGAATTCATATCTTAGAACACCATACAATATATACCTTGCCTTTTCCATAATTAGCAACCTGAGAATTCTAAGCTTGTCACACATAGCACCATAGAATCTTTGAATATCATGCAACAACATACTACTCTGGGTACACATCTACCTTTGTAA
The DNA here is from genome assembly GCA_003996215.1 of Jaltomata sinuosa. NCBI lineage: Eukaryota > Viridiplantae > Streptophyta > Magnoliopsida > Solanales > Solanaceae > Jaltomata > Jaltomata sinuosa. The sequence continues at coordinate 132,439 of QJPP01003816.1, read as the reverse complement.
TGCTTAAGGCTCTCTTCTTTATCTCTCGACTTAGTCACAATTTACCAATTCATCTAGGGGTCATATCTACCTGCACCACCATTCTCACTCCCCGAGGATACCCCCCAGATACAACACGATGCTCAGTGTCACAAGTGATCCCAAGCTAACCCATGGTCTGGTATATCTAGACAAATCCTGATAAAATATGATCTGTGCAGAAAACTGAAAGTATTTAAATGTCTGAGATGGGAAAGAAGCCCAAACATGTGTGAATATAAAATATAAGTAAGAGTATAATGAGTCTTAAAGACAACACTAACAACTCAATAGCTAAATCTAGTTCTATATTTGAAAGCCTCTAACTGATATGAGTTGCTGGGACAAGCCCCCAGCTAACTATAATAATTTGAAACTGAAATATAAAATTGAAAGATGAAAGCATATCTATCATCCTCAAACTATGAGGACTCACTATTGAAGCTGCTGAGTAAGGACTGTAAATCGAGCTAAATGTGGTCTGGATATTGAGCGCCTGAACCTACATCATACAATGATGTAGCACAAAAGTATGCGTCAGTACTTCAAATGTACTGAGCATGCGGGAATATGCTAAGCTGATCAACGTAATTACTACACATGAAAATGCATACTGAAGCATGAACTGAAAGATAAGCTGAATATAGTGACCAAGTAACTAACATGAGTATATAGCATGCTGAACTGAATAACTTAATAGAAGGTCAATACAATATGTGTCTGACTGTAGGAGCTACTATGAACCGACATACCCTAAGCTGAGCTAACTATGGGGCCAACCTGTAACCTTGGATGGAAGGGTGTTTATACCTTACTAAGGGTACAAATAAATCTTACATGGGTCTATTAAATTGATGTGTCCAACCAAGGTAAAATAAACCTCAACTCTGGCAAGAACTTATTTGGAACCTGACAAGTCCAGCCTAATGAAATGGTTAGCTAAGGACAGGATATCAAAGGCCAATGACCAATCAAAAACTAAAGGAGAGAATCTAATTTGTCAGCAATCATTGCTTTTTGGTTAAAAAATGTTGCAACCCAAGACAACTTCCTACGAACCAATGTTTAAGGAAGCGTGAAGTGGAAAAAAGCGACAAGGTCCTGCTTCATGCTTTAAGCGAAGCACTCGCTTCATTGATGTGAAGTGCAATTTAAAAGAGAAAAGACCAAAATAAATAGAGACAATATATATAAGCAAAAGATCATATTAAAAACTAATAAAAGGTTCCACTTTAGTTGTCTTGTAACAAAAAAGACATACAATTGTTGTTCTATTGGTCTTACTAGTTTTTTTCCCCATATTTTCACTCCGGATCAGCCATTTTTAATCCCAGTTAAGATTTAAGAAAAATAATCAACATTATAATTTTATCACTATTAAGAAAAAAATCAACAACATATTTAATCATTGTTAAGAAATAAAAAATCAGCAACTTTTTAGTCACTGTTAAGAAACAAAACAATTCAACAACATATATTTTAATCACTGTTAAGAAAACAAAATCAATAACATATATTTTAATCATCGTTAAGAAAGGAAAATCAGCAACATATAACTTAAACACTGTTAAGAAAAGTAATTCAGCAACATATAACTTGAAAAATCAAAGCTAAACAGGACAGAGGAAAACAAAGTAAAAGAAAAAAAGAAAAACCCTAGGCTAGCATCGCCACTGCATAAGGAAGAAGAACAAAGAAAAGAGAAAAAAGTACCTAAAGGAAGAGTAAGTTGATACCCTAGCTATTCTAATTTCTGAAGGACCATATAAATCACGACTCTTTTTATTCTTTAAAATTGATCACTTATTAATTAAAAAAATAAAAGCGCTCGTTTTTCTCGCTTCGCCACTTCTGGTCGTATCGCACTTCAATCCCAGAAGAGACTGCTCTTTTCACATGCCTCACTTCAGCTAGCTGAAGCGTTGAACCCTCACTTTGCTTCACTTCACCGCTTTAAGCGTTGCAGCTCTCGCTTTCCAGAACAATGCTACGAACAATCTGATGTAACCTGCTAGCCCACGATTCTGAAACCCAACTCTAATTGCCAATCAATACCTTTGTCGAACCCCTGAGTAGACCCATACACTGCCGATGAACACTTATAGGAACAAGAGCCAACTAAGCTCCGAATATTCGATTTGGCCAATCCGTAGATTCTACTGAGACTTGGTTAATCCAAAGAACATAAAAAGGGAAACCATAGTTAATGCAACAAGTCCCCAAAGGTAGTACTAGAAAAGGCCCCTACCTCAATCTCTTATTAGAAGGAAAATCTGACCTCAAATCTATCGCAAGGAAATGCCACGGCAATCTATAGTCAGCCTAACATACATGAAATTGTACCAGGCCACCTTATAATCATACCAACTGTATGTCTGGGGTCGATGAACTCTTGATAGGGGAATGGGGGTATATAGATGATCCTTGAACCATTCAAAGGGGCTCAAAATCCTTTTAATTGTGAATTTTGAGAATTCAATACTGTCTAGATTATTAATATTTTTTAATTTATGCTCGATCTTCACTGAATCAGTATCTGTTAAAATGAACTCATAATACCTTCGGGTTTTTAGGGGATCCTCTGTCTCCATATAATTCCAATTTGTATAACAAGGTTTTAATAAGTCTGGTCTCCGAAACCTTCGTATCTTTTCTCAAGCGCCATGATTGGCAATACCTGCAAATCTGTTATTTCAAATTGCTCTTTATTTGGGGTAATAATCTCCATGTTCCATTCTGGGGTAGTTGGGAGGACTTCCTAAGCATACATCTCCGGTGGCTTCATTTTGTAACTATCCTTGGTTTGGACAGTGATGCCTTTATTACTTGTTGAGGAGGAATCTTCCTTGAAAACTATTTTAAGAGGTTGTCATTTGGTTAAACTGGTTATAGGTTCTTTTAATGGTGAAGGAATGGTAGCTTTTGGCAGATGTGGAAATTCTGCCAAAACTGAATATCTATTCTCGAGTTTCGGTGTTTCCTCAAAAAGTCTTTTCATTTTTTCTTCAGGTTTGAAGGCTGGGAATGGGGGTCTCTGAGGTCTTACTCCTAGGGTTCCGGGTCTCATTATTTCCCTGTAAAAATTCTCTTGTCAAAAAATTGGGGAGAGAATTATTTTCCCCTGTTATAAACTCTATTTGAAAATCAAAGCTGGATAATAAAGCTTGCCATCTAGAAAATACTTGTTAAGAAACTAAATATTAAACATCCTTTTGTAAAACATCTTTGGCTGCTTTTCAGTCTACTCTTAACAAAAATTCTTTGTTTATTAAATCATCTTGAAATTTGGTAATACATAGTACTATAACCGAAATTTCCTTTTTAATGGTACTATAATTTTTTTGGGCATTATTCCATAAACCTGAAGTGAATCTTACTAATTGTTCGGGGGTTTCTAGAGAAACTCTTTATTTAAGGATGCCTCCATATCCTATGTCTGAAGCATCAGTTTCTACAATCATGAATGCCTCGAGATGTGGTATTCCTAGACACGGAAGTTTCTGAACTAGTGATTTAACTTTTTGGTCTTTCATAGTCTGCTCTAATCCCCATGGGACTGGATCCTTCTTAAGATGCTGGTAAATAGGCTTACAAATCTGCCTAATATTTGGAATAAAATCCGCAACATAGTTGAGACTCCCTAGGAATCTTTGGAGCTGCGTTTTATCAATTAATTTATCTGGAAATTTGGATAAGAATTATATGGCTCTACAAATGGGTTTATAGGTTCCTTGATATAAGTCATGACCAACAAATCTAATAGCGGTTTGAAATAACTTAATATTTTTAGCACTTACTACTAACCCATTTCGTTTAACAATTCTTAAAAAGGTTTGAATATGTTTAAAGTGTTGATCGATATCTTCTGAATATATTAAAACGTCATCTATATAAACTATAGAAATATTACTATACTGATTGAATATATTGTTCATAATATTTTGAAATTCAGATGGTGCATTCTTTAATCCCAATGGCATTACATTCCATTCGTATTGTCCAAAAGGTACATTAAAGGTTGTTTTGTACTTATCTTTTTCGGCGATTTATATCTGCCAAAATCCTAATTTCATATCAAACTTACTATAAATATTAGCTTTATAGGTTCTTTTAAGAAGGTCTCTTTTATTGGGTATCGGGTATCTAATCCATTTTAAAACCTTATTAAGGGGCTTATAATTTATGACCAGTCTTGGGGCTCCTCTTTCCTTTTCTGCGCTATTGTTGACATAAAATGCCGAGCAACTCCAGGGTGACTTGGAAGGTCTAATAATTTTTTTTATCAAGTAAATCATTGATTTATTTTTTACAATATTTTATTAATTCATGGTTTATTTGTATAGGTCTTGCCTTAGAGGGGATGACTCTTTCGTCAGGGATGACTCTTTCGTCAAATCCCTCGATATATGGTAATTCAACAATATGTCTTTTCCTTTCCCAAAAGGCATTAGGAAAGTCCGAACAGACTTCGTGCTCGATGACATCTTGCAGGCTCTTAATTTTGGCTTCTACTTCTGGGTTTTTTAAAGATGATTCAATCCTCTTAATTTTTATTTCATCTTTTAAATAGTTTATTTGTTGTGAAAGTAGATTTATTCTAAAGATAGTTTTATCTTTTACAAAGTCACTTTCCTATTTTGACATACTATTTAGGTAAGGAAAACTAATTTCTTTTCCTAATGCAGTTGTGTGGATACCATCTAACGTGGCAGTATATGGTTTTATTTTAGTTATAAAAGGGATACTTGTAATGACTCTTCTGGTCATTTTTGCGTGTACGCTTTCCTTGTACTTTTAGAGCTTTCCTGTAGCATCCCCAAGTCATTTATGGCTTGCAGGGACTGGTGGTTCGGTGCCCTGGCTGTTCAGTGGGTCTTTATGACCAATTCCCTGTCTTAGAAGCCGAGTATCGAGATTGTGCGATGGTGATTTGCGAGCCTAAAATTGAGAATTTTATTAACATCGCGCGTAATTGAAAATATTTTATTCAAGAGTTGAATGTGGTAAAAAGTTATATTTTTTTATTGCCTTCCTAAATATTTTTAAAGGTTTATGAAAACTACTTTGATATGATATATTTGTGTATGTATTTATTTTACAAGAGTTTCATAAATTATTAATATTTTAACGGAGATAGTAAGCTTAGTTATATTGAAAATTATTGTTATAATATAGTAGGTTACGGTTTAAACTCCCTAGACTTAGCATATATTGGATAAAATTGTACTAGCTGGCATCCTTGGGTTGGATTATTAGGTTGGTGCCACATACCTTAACCGCTTTCTTTATGTCTGCCTACTTTTCTTCCTCCGATGCTTGTAGTACTTACCGATGCATTTTATTTATCCTTGTGGTCCTGTGAGGCCCTGTTGACTCTGGAACATAGAAGGTGGGTTATTGGGAATGTCCACGAGTCCCCGACATAGAAATATCCTTCTAGGATGGTTATGCTTGCTGAGTAGCTGTGGGTCTGTGCAGTGTCGATAGGTTGATTGTGAGCTGCTGGGCAGCTATTGTGTTTGATCATACCATTTCCATACATATAAAGAGGTTTTATCCATGTTTTACTATGGTTTTTACTTCGGGCCTACTGGCACTATTTTCTAAACCTTGCATGGCCCCGGGGGGCCATTTTTGATGGAAGTGAATTAGAAATGGTTTGATTTAACTTGTGAATATTTTTGGGGTAAAAGAAGGTCAAATTATGATTTCTATCACCAGTTTTACTATCAACGCTAGACTCAGAAGGGCCGGGGTGCTAGTTGAGTTTCTTATTAAATTGGGATGGTTTTTAGCCTTGGTCGGACCGTGCACCTGAGATGACTTTCTACTGTTTAGACCCAGTTATGCCCGGGCACCCTTAGAGGGGTTTTTGAGGCATTTTCCCACTATTTTAGTCCTGTACAAGGTCTGGGCATGCATATTCGAGACTGGGTCTCTATCTTGATCCCGAACTTGCTTTCGGATGACATGTCTTGATACTGAGTTTTAGTATGGGGTCCGGGACCTCCATGGACCTTGCTATCCAGGCTTTGGGCTTCGGGCTCCATGTGCCGGAGGGAGGGTATAAGATGGAGTAGAGGTATATGGGCAGTGTCCTTCCATGGAACCTACTTGCTGGGCTCGATTGACACCGGAGGAGGTACATACGGAGATACCATTTCACTTGAGATCTTCATATATGTAGTTATGGCTCTATACTATGATACTAGGTTTTGGGGTTTGATTTAGCTTCCGCATGTATATATATATATATTCCTTTTATCTATTCTCTTCATCTTGTTCCCTTACTTTTGCTTATTAAATTGTTCTTCCACTTATTTGTTAGATAGTAGCCCATTACTAACTATTCTGGGTTACGGGGATTGGTTCACCTACTGGGGGTTGTAAGTGACATCATGATTGAGAAATCAGGTCATGATAGCTTTGTATCAGAGCTCTAGGTTCACCGATGTCATCGGTATAGGAGCGAATGTCTAGTAGAGTCCTGCGGATTGGGGCGGAGACGTCCGTACTCAATCTTCGGGAGGCTTCAGTGACATCATAGGAAATACGACCCTTTCATTGCTTTTGTATCATGCGTAGGACCCTTGATGTTTCTGGAAATCTCATTTGTTCTACTTCTTTCTTCCGCAGATGGTTCATACGAGAGCATCGACGTCAGGCGGAGGTGAGCCTCAGGCTCTAGCTCGGGGTCGAGGACGCCCTCTAGCAGCGGCACTTGCTAGAGCTGCTATAGTTGAGATAGATCCCGAGCAACATGTGGATCAGAGGGCAACCAAGTTATCACCAGCTCCAGTACTAGCTCCATCACCCACTTTTGTGCCAGCCTCATCCCCAACTCAGTGTTCAGTTATTCAGGGTTTACTATTACATCTTTTGGGTATGATTGGAGAGCGGCCTTCTGAGGTAGTAAAGACATCCACTCAGGGGGAAGCCCTGGGTGCACAGAGTTAAGGAGTTCAACCTGCTACTGTGGCTCCCCGTGCGGAGGTCATTCTGGTTCCATCAGTTGCACAACCTCTTGCTCCTCACCCAACTATGATAGAGTCGGAGAAGAAGATGTTCGGTAGGTTTTTGAGATTAGCACCTCCGAGGTTTGCTGGTACTTTCAGATAGGACCTACATGACTTTATTACTACCTATGAGGAGATGTTTCATCATTTGGGTTTGTTGGAGACTCACGGGGTTGGTGTACTTCCTATCAGTTGGAAGGCCCAACGAAGTTATGATGGAGGGCCCAGGTTGCTTTTAGACCACCATCATTACCTCCTTTGACCTGGTCTGAGTTTTATGAGGTCTTTATGGCCAAGTTCTTACCTCAGAGTGATTGTGAGCATTGCAAGGAGCAGGTTACTCGACTTATGCAGGATTCTACGACTGTCTCAGAGTATGAGACCCGTTTTCACCAGCTAGCACCATTTGGAGCTATGATCAATCCTACAAAGGCGGATAGGATTCACAGATTTGTACGAGGTTTGAGGCTAGATATTAGGCAGCCAACTGAAATATTGGTTGCCAGTGGTTGGTCATTTCAGGCTATCACAGACTAAGCCCGTAACGTGAAGTACTTACAGCGACATGATCAGGGTTCCAGAGATAAGAGGCCTCGACATTAGGGTGGCTATAGTGGTTCCAGATATGGTGGTAGAGGTTCAGGCCAGTGGGGCTGGAGTTATCAGCCACAGCAGCACCAGGGTCATTCCAGTCGACCGGTTCAGGCTTCACTTTTGACTTCCGGTAGTACCCAGTTCGAGAAGGTTCAGAGCAACCATTAGGGCTATAGCGGTTAGTCTTCGAGAGGTATAGCTTCTGGGGAATCATGTCGTGGTGGACATATGGGATCTGCTAGTTTATTTCGATCGAGTAGGTCATCAGGGGCTTGTTTTTATTGTGGTGTGATTGGTCATTTTGCTAGAGATTGCCCCCAGCAGGGTACAACTCAGCCGACCAAGCCTTTACAAGCAGTTCGGACTCTGTCTAGAGGGGGGGGTGGTCAGGGTAGAGGTGGTGCTCCGCGTGGCAGAGAAGGTGGTAGGGATGGCGGTCAGGTAGGTGTAGGTCGTCGTTAGTTCTATGCGGTCCCTGGGTGACCGGAGGCATAGGCCTCGGATGATGTGATCACATGTATGATTTTTGTATGCCATCAATCTTCTATGACTTTATTTGATCCTGGATCCACTTGTTCAGATGAATCTGCCTACTTTCTGCCATGTTTGGGGTTGGCTATTGAGTCATTATATATTGTTGTTTATGTTTCCACCCCAGTAGGAGATTCTTTAGTATTGTATTAGATTGTGAGATCCTGTGTGATATCTGTTGGTGATTTGGAGACTTGAGATGATCTGATGATACTCGATATGTTAAATTTTGATGTGATACTGGGCATGGACTGGTTATCCCCTCACTGTGCAATTTTGGATTGTTATGCCAAGATCATTACTATACTCATGCCCGGTGTATCTCCGGTTGTGTGGTAGAGTTTTATTAGCCATGCACCGTCTGGGATCATTTCTTGTATTTGAGCTAGGAAGTTGATTTCCCGTGGGTTCTTAGCTTATCTAGCATATGTTTGAGATGCTAGTGCTGATCCTTCTCCTCCTGAGTCTTTTCCTATAGTTAGGGAATTCCTAGATGTGTTCCCAATCAACCTTCCAGGCCTTCCAGCTGAGAGAGATGTTGATTTTTCTATTGAGTTAGAGCCAGGCACCAGGCCCATTTCTATTTATCCTTACCGTATGGCTCATGCTGAGTTGAGGGAGCTTAAAGAGCAGCTCCAGGATCTGTTAGCTAAGGGATTTATTAGACCAAGTGTGTTGCCTTGGTGATCTTGTTCTCTTCATGAAGAAGAAGGATGGGTTGATGTGGATGTGGATTGATTATCGGTAGCTGAATAGGGTGACAGTGAAGAATAGGTATTCAATGCTGAGGATTGATGACTTGTTTGATCAGATTCAGGGTTCAGCCGTGTTTTCAAAGATTGATTTGAGGTCCGGCTACCATCAGTTGAGGATTAGGGTAGAGGACATCCCAAAGATAGCATTCAGGACATGTTATAGTTATTATGAGTTCCTGGTAAGTCTTTTGGGTTGACTAATGCCCCCGAAGCCTTTATGAACTTGATGCACAGGGTGCTTCGCACATATTTGGACTTATTTGCAATAGCTTTAATAGATGACATCTTAGTATACTCACAGCGTAGGTATGAGCATGAGCAACACTTGAGGACTATACTACAATCTTTGAGAGATCATCGGTTTTATGCCAAGTTCTCAAAGTGCGAGTTTTGTCTTGAGTTAGTTGCATTCCTAGGGAATGTTGTGTCTAAGGATAGGATTAGGGTTGATCCGGGAAAGATTTCAGCGGTTTGTGATTGGCCTAGACATACTACTGTTACTGAGATCTGCAGCTTTATTTGGTTAGCAGGTTACTACAGACACTTAATTCAGGGATTTTCTTCCATAGAAGCACCCTTGACTATGCTGACTAGGAAGGATATCCTATTTCAGTGGTCAGATCAGTGCGAGGATAGCTTTCAGAGGCTTAAGGACTTATTGACCTCAGCTTCTGTTTTGACTTTGCCGGTTGAGGGTCAGAGCTTCTCCGTGTATTTTGATGCTTCCGGGGTTGGTCTTGGTTATGTGTTGATGCATTAGGGTCGAGTGATGACATATGCATCGAGGAACCTAAAGGTTCACGAGCGCAACTACCCCACTCATGACTTAGAGTTGGCGGAGGTAATTTTCGCGCTCAAGATCTAGAGGCATTACTTATATGGAGTTCACTGTGAGATCTTCAGTGATCACCATAGTCTTCAGTATATCATAACCAGTGAGAGCTGAACTCGAGGTAGAGGAGATGGGTCGAGCTACTAAAGGACTGACTTCACTATTCTATATCATCTGGGCAAGGCAAACGTGGTAGAGAATGCCTTGAGTCGAAAAGCGGTGAGTATGGGCAGCCTAGCTTCACTTTCAGTTTCTAAGTGACCGTTGGCCTTGGACATCCAGTCTTTGGCTAACCATTTGGTTAGTCTTGAGTTGTCGGATCCTAGCAAAGTTCTCTCCAGTGTCGAGGTTCATTCTACTTTGATTGATCAGATTCAGAGCCGTCAGTTTGAGGATTAGCATTTGTGTGACATTCGTGATCAGGTTGTTCAGGGTGAGGCCAGTTGGGATACTCTAGATTCAGATGGGGTTCTATGGTTTGATAGCCGCCATTGTGTTCTGAGAGTTTGGGATTTAATTTAGTTGATACTTTGCGAGGACCATTGTTCCAGATATTCCATTCATCCGGGCACCGCGAAGATGTATAGAGATTTGAGGCAGCTTTACTGGTGGAGTGGTATAAAGTGGGACATGGCAGAGTTTGTATCTCGGTGATTGAACTATCAGTAGGTTAAGTTCAAGAACATGAGACCAGGTGGTTGATGCAGCGACTTCCCATTCCTGAGTGGAAGTGGGAAAGTATTACTATGGACATCGTTGTTGGTTTACCTTGTACTTCTCGTGGAGTTTTATTCCATTTGGGTGATCGTTGATAGGCTGACTAAGTCAGTACACTTCTTACCAGTTCAGACTTCTTACAGGGCAGAGAAGCTAGCTTAGATCTACATTCATGAGATTATTCTGTTGCACGAGGTCCCAGCTTCTATCATTTCAGATCACGACACTCAGTTCACATCTCAGTTCTAGAGGGCTATTCAGCGAGATTTGGGTACAGAGGTTCAGCTTAGTACTGCTTTCCACCCTCAGATAGATGTCCAGTCTTAGAGGACTATTCAGGTCCTGGAGGACATGCTTTGGGCCTGTGTTCTTCACTTTTGAGGTTCGTGGGATCAGTTTGTGCCTTTGGATGAGTTTGCTTAGAATAATAGTTTTCATTCAAGCATCGGCATGGCACATTTCGAGGCCCTGTATGGTAGGCGTTGCAGATCGCCGATTGGTTGGTTTGATAGTTTTAAGTCTAGGCCACAGAGTATAGATTTTCTTCGAGATTCCTTAAACCGAGTCTGAGTGATTCAGGATAGATTTGGGGAAGCTCAGAGCAGGCATAAGAGTTATGCTGATCGTAGGCTTCATTCCTTGGAGTTTAGTGTTGGCAACTTGGTGTTTCTCCGTGTATCGCCCATGAAGGGCGTGATGAGATTTGGTAGGCGGGGCAAGCTTAGCCCCAGGTACATTGGGCCGTTTGAGATTATTCAGAGGGTTGGTAGTGTTGCTTACATATTAGCTTTGCCTCCGATGTTTTCAGCTATGCACCCGGTTTTCCATGTATTGATGTTGCGGCGTTATGTTCCAGATGAATCTCATGTATTGCATTGGGGTTCAGTTTAGTTGGATGAGAGTTTGTCTTCTTTTGATGAGTCGGTTGCTATACTAGCCAGATATGTTAGGAGGTTGCAGTCTAGGGAGATCCAGGTTGTTAAAGTTTAGTGGAGGCATCGTCCAGTTGAAAAGGATACCAGGGAGACCGAGAGAGATATGCGGGCTCAGTATCCGCAGCTGTTTGAGCCTTCAGGTACTTCCTTATCCTTGACTTTCGAGGATGAAAGTCCTTTTAGTAGTGAATGATGTAATGACTCTTCTGGTCATTTTTGCGTGTACGCTTTCCTTGTACTGTAGGAGCTTTCCTGTAGCGGCCCCAAGTCATTTATGGCTTGATGGGACCGATGGTTCGGTGCCCTAGCTATTTGGTGGGTCTTTATAACCAATTCCCTGTCTTAGGACCCTAGTATCGAGATCGTGCGATGGTGATTTGCGAGCCTAAAATTGAGAATTTTATTAACATCGCGCATAACTGAAAATATTTTATTCAATTGTTGAATGTGGTAAAAAGTTATATTTTTTTATTGCCTTCCTAAAATATTTTAAAGGTTTATGAAAAATACTTTGATATGATATATTTGTGTATGTATTTAGTTTACAAGAGTTTCATAAATTATTAATATTTTACTGGAGATAGTAAGCTTAGTTACATTAAAAATTATTATTCTAATATAGTAGGTTACGGTTTAAACTCCCTAGACGTAGCATATATCAGATAAAATTGTACTAGCTGGCATCCTTGGGTTGGATTATTAGGTTGCTACCACAGAACTTGACCGCATTACTCATGCCAGCCTACTTTTCTTCCTCCGATGCTTGTAGTACTTAACGATACGTTTTATTTATCCTTGTGGTCCTGTGACGCCCTGTTGACTCTGAAACATAGAAGGTGGGTTATTGGGAATGTCCGCGAGTCTCGAACATAGAAATATCCTTCTAGGCTGGTTATGTCTGCTGAGTAGTTCATGTGCAGGGTCGATAGGTTGATTGTGAGTTGCTGGGCAGCTATTATGTTTGATCATACCATTTCCATGCATCTAAGAGGTTTTATCCAATTTTTACTACAGTTTTAGCTTCGAGTCTACCGGCACTATTTTATAAACCTTGCATGGCCCCGGGGGCCCATTTTTAATAGAAGTGAATTTGAAATGGTTTGATTTAACTTGTGAATATTCTTGGGGTAAAAGAAGGTCAAATTATGATTTCTATCACCAGTTTTACAATTAACGCTAGACTCGGCAGGGCCGGGGTGCTAGCTGAGTTTCTCATTAAATTGGGATTGTTTTAAGCCTAGGTCGGACCGAGCACCTAAGATGACTTTCTACTGTTTATACCCGGTTATGCCCGGGCACCCTTGGAGTGGTTTTTGAGGTATTTTCCCACTATTTTAGTCCTGGACAAGGTCTAGGCATGCATATTAGAGACTGGGTCTCTATCTTAATCCCGAATGACATGTCTTGATATTGAGTTTTAGTATGGGGTCCGGGACCTCCAAGGACCTTGCCATCCGGGCCTGGGGATTCGGGTTGCGTGTACCGGAGGGAGGGTATATGGTGGAGTAGAGGTATACGGGCAGTGTCCTTCCATGAAATTTACCTGCTGGGCCAGATCGACACCGAAAGAGGTACATACAGAGATACCATTTCACTTGAGATCTTCATGTATGTAGTTCTGGCTCTATACTACGATACCAGGTTTTGGGGTTTGATTTAACTTCAGCATATGTATATATATATTCTTGTTATCTATTCTCTTCATCTTGTTCCCTTACTTTTGCTTATTAAACTGTTCTTCCATTTATTTGTTAGATAGTAGCCCATTACTAACTGTTTTGGGTTACGGGGATTGGTTCGCCTATTGGGGGGTTGTAGGTATCATCATGACCGAGAAATCGGGTCATGACAATACCTGATATTATTTCTTGATTTATATCTTTGGTAATTACAAAATTATTAATAAAACAAATTCCATCATTGCTTATGTGTTCCCTATGTAGTTTATAATTTATCTTGAGTCTTTCTCCTGCTGCGAAGAATAATCGGGTAGTACACTTTTTGAGGTATTTAGTAGGAATTATTCCTTCAATTATGCAGTTTTGATCTGCTCATGTATCTAATAATGCAATTTTATAAATAGTATAATTTTTATTTATTACAAATGTAATAGGTATGTGGTAACTTTGGGCTTTAACTATCGCAATTGTTTTAATTCGTGACTTAGTTTCTAGAGTTCCTTCTAGCGACTCTATTTCTTCTTCCTCGTCTTTTTCTAATTTCGACGTTTCTCCAGGTTCGTATGACGCTGGTTCTTGCTTAGGCTTTAAATCTTTTATAATTTTATCGGTAAGTGATTTTGTTTCTAGTTTGTCAAGTCTTTACTTAACCTCCTTAACTCCCTTTTTTATGTGAAATAATTTAGTCTGGAGATCTTGTAGTGTTGTTTCAGACTTTTGTTCTTTAAATTTATTTAATACATTTTTCATATTCAAGGGTTCAATAGTTTCTTTCTGGTTGTTGATTAAGAACTATATTTTTTAATTCTATTAAATATTTTCTTTTAAGATCACGATCATCAATATGGTCAATCATCTCAAAGAAAATCTCCTTGTTATTATTACTAATGACATTTATAGAGCGGCTATCACAAGTGCAAATTGCGCCGCTGCATCCACAGTGATTATTTGACTCACTGTTGTCAGAACTATATGCAACATTAAGTTGATCTTCGTCACTAAGGCTCTCCGCAGAGGAAGAACTATTTTCATTTTCCTCAAGAATAGAATATAATTTATTCTTGACTTCTCGCTCAAGTTCTAACATATTTATTTTATCTTTCCGTTTATTAGATACACGACAATCCCTCGCTCGGTGACCAAACTTTCCACAGTTCCAACATTTATCAGAATTATTTTTATAAGATTTAGTGCCACTTTTAGTGGTTTTATGTTTCTTAAATCTTCTTTTGTAATATTGGGGTTTTTCAGATTTATTCGTATAATATTTATGTCTTCTTTTGATTTTCCTGGATGCTTCTTTTGAAGGGGCGGATAATTTAACATACCCGAAGTCCTGACAAAAACTTCCTAGCTCACTTTGTGATATTTTACTATCCCTTTTTAGTTGTTTTTTTAGTTTCGTGTCTGTACATAATTCAAGTCCGGTGACGTTTATTAAGCTTGTAAGGTCACCATAAGTTAATTGACTATAGGGAATTTTACTCTCGAACCTATCTTTTAATTTTATCCTAACTTTTTCAGCAAATAATGTTGGTAAACCACTTATAAATTTTTCTTTCCAATAATCATGATTACAGTCTTCTCTAACCATGACTTTGTTGAGAAAGACATCTTTGTACCATCTAAAATCGTCTAATTTTGGACAGGATAGATTTGATAATATCTCTAGACTACTATCTTGGAAGAGTTGGGGTTCTCCTATAAAATATTTAGCTATGCTATAAATTAAAGTAGCGGTGACATCTTCTGAGATTTGATTTTCAGAATTTTGCCCTGTAGGTTAAGTCTTAATAACTTGAGTAATAGTAGTAGCATTTAATACACTCTGTTTATTATCTTACCAATATTTTAATGTTCTCGTAAATCCTACTATAATTAATGTCGCAACTTGTTTATCAAAAATATTTTTCATTCTATATGCCGTAATGGCCATTTCCATTTCATGTAGTTTATTGTATATTTGATATTCCGCGAGTCCATCAATATTCCATTCATCAATTTCACTTCCAGAATGTGAAGTATGAGATAAAAATTAATTTTTTTGATACTGCATATCCGGAAAAGAGGGTTTCTTATAATAGTTCTTTTTATTAGGATATCTAGAACTTAACTTGTTAATGTCAAGATCAGATTTTCAAATATGGTTCTTATGACCTTATCCTCTTTAAATTTTAATTCAACTTTTAATATTTCGTTAATTTTTTCTATAAGATCATCTGGGATGTCAAATTTTTCCTAAAATCTTGGAAATTTATCTTTTGAAAATTCTGGTAATTTAAATATTGGGTGAGTTTCTAACTTCTTATCTTTGTCATTATAAGAAGAACTTAGTTTATCTTTAAAGGTTGATTTATTATCAGCCTTAATGATTTGGTTAGAGACTACATATAGCAGTTGATTGGTATAATTATTATATCATCTAATTATCTTCTTTGGATCAATAAATTAATGCTAACTTCACATAGTTTATCATATGATTCGATCATTTTATCGATGATTAACTTACTAGTTACTTCTCTAGAATATTTATCTAAGGTTTCTGCGGGTACTAAACTTTTATAATAATTAAGTTCCTTTAGTATTTTTGTTCTTCTCTTTTTAAACTTCTTTTGGATTTCTAAATGAAGCCATTTTCCCTGATTATTATATTTTATTTCTTCTGTGAATGAATGTGTAAGCATAAAACTTGGATATAATATGGGGTAAAAAGGGGTTTTGTAGTACTATCCTGGAACCAATATCTACTTTAGATGTTACTCCTTAATAATTATTTCTGTGTAGTATTTTCTGGTCATCTTCCCTAACTTTTCTTTATCTTATTCCTTTAGGTTTGGCTATGGGAACACCATCCGAATCTGGCTCTATACATAACAAATCTAGAGCTAATCCAACGGAAAATACAGGCTTGCCAATGTCTAGACCGTGATTAAATGGCTACCCAACTTAAAGAATAAAACTAAGAAAGTGGATGAAGAGTAACAACAAAGACTACACAATGAAATTATTATTTCAAGAGCAACATAATTTCGACTGGCTCTAGCACAGTATAAAGATTTAGCTACTCATACTCATACCCTTCCCGGCCAACCGTGGCTCTGATACCATAGAAAGGATCGTAGATATAATATTAAAATATTATTATATAATTTGAAAATATTAATAAACTACATTAGTAAAACAACAGTAGGAAAATAAAACAAATAAAAGAACAGTAAGAAAATTAAACAAAAGATGGAAACAAGATACTACAAAAGTTTTCTATTTTGAAAACAAATTAAAATGACAGTAGGAAAAGTACTTACAAAAGATGTTTATTGATTTAGAAGGAAAGGTTGAGTACAGAGAGAGAAAAGGTGGGCAATTTGGAAGTGAGTTCCTAAATTTTTGAATGCCCTTCTTCTTACAAAGTGAAGGTCTTAAATAGATCTAAAAGTGCTGACTCAATTTTATACGAATACTATTTATCTAACATATGTCCACTAATACTATTTATCTAAAATATGTACACATGTGGCAAACTTAATATTACATGGATATGAAAGTGCTGACTCAATTTATTACTAACACTATTTATCTAACACGTGTTTACATGTGGCAAACTTAATTCTACACGGATATAACAGATCATAATTATCTTGTTGGAAATTGCTTCTTCTTGAAGATGAAGCTTTGGCATTTGATGTTTCCGTGTTTTTACTCCTTGTCATTTTGCTGATTTCGTTGTTGCCAACTTATTGTCTTCTTGTCATTTTGCTGAATTTTGATGTTGCTATTTCTTTACTTCATGTAATCAAAGTTGCTTGTTTTTTACTTCATGTTGTTTTGCTGATTTTTGTACTTCTTTTATTTTTTCTTATTCATGATATTGTGTAGATTCCATAGCTATTTATTCTTTTGTGTAGATCCTTCATCTCTTAACTTTTAGTAGCTCTTTATTCCGTTGAAAGGGCATGCCAGCTCAGTTGAGGAGATAAGCTTGATCTATCCCTTGCGGATCCATCATGTCTCCATTGCTGGGCTTGCTTGTATGCAAGGATGCAGTGTCTAAGAATTCCATTATTTGTTTTGGTTCGATATCCTTGTTCAAACTTGATAAGGCTTCTTCGAGCCACCATTTTAATTCCTCTTTGGATAGTTGGGATTCTTTCCGTGATGAAGAACTTGATGCTCCTGTATTATCTCGGGGTGTTGGTGTCCAACCTTTGATTCGGATGGTCTTACACAAATATTTGATCCTTTCAAATTGATGAATATCGAAGGACCAGTAGATAATATAGGAAATTCTTTTAGCAATAAAAAATTTACACAATTTGATATTCTCCGGTAGTGTGGAGATATTCTGCTCTACCTAGAGCATCCACGAAGCCTTGCTTTATGGATTGCACACCCTCCTCTATGATATCTTGCTTTGCCAAGAAAGTTCAAACCATGGCTATGGGGTTTCCGGGTAGGTGTCTTCTTCATCAATTTGAACAAGAGGCATGGACAAATCCGCCATGGATTGTGTGGCATAATTTATCTCCTCTTCTTCTTTCATTCTCATGCCCACCAAGTCTTGCTTTATAAATTTCACACCCTGCTCTTGGGTTTCTAGCGAGGCCAAGAGGGTGTGGAGCTTGGCATACATGCCTCCTTCGCTTGCTACATCATGGTTCCTATTAGGATCACAAGCACCACTAACAACATGGTTAGCATAAGAGGGGGGGGAGAATATTCATTAGGGAAATTGCTCCAATGTCCATCATGACCACCACACAAATAGCAATTTCGCCCATCATAGGAACATGAAGGTGAATACCTCCCTCTCCTAGGGCCAATCTTACAGTTCCACCGAAGGTGGTGTCCTCCACAATAACAACAAGGATCAATATAACAAGGGTTGCAACAACCAACACCTCTATCATTTCGAGATGCCATGAAATCAATCAACAAAATAAAACTACACAAAAGAAAAACAACTATTCACAAAATTGAACTAGAGTAAGTAAACTCAAATTCTAAACTAAATACGCCAAATTATTTCTCGGCAATGGTGTCATTTTTTATAACGCTCAAATTGTGCTCCCCAAGTTTGAGGTCACGAAAACACATTTATATTCCCAACGGATGTCAGGGTCATACCCACAGAGAATAATGTTGTCGCGATCAAGCTAATAAAGAATCCAAACAACTTATTGAAGTTCAATTATTAAAAAAAAGGGAAAAGATATCAAAGGGGGGGGGGAGTAATTTATGAACTATAACTAAAGATAAAAGAAAATCAAATTAAAGATAGATTAATCAATGGCTTTCCTTGCTTTCGCCAAGCAAGGACAACAAGGGAGAATTGGGAATTGGGAATTCAATTCACAAGACTTGCACCCAATCACACGTGGGTAGTCTTTGCTAAAGATGCACTTAACTGTGTTTTGACCAATCAAGCAACAATCCCCATGGGTTCTCCCAAATGACCATGAGCATGTAATAAACAACAATTTACTTGGGTGAGTTGGGTTATCTCTAACCCCAACTCTTAGATGGGAGTTTTCGGCAACCAAACTATCTCTAGCCTTGGTCTATAGTGGATATCCAAAATCCCCACTATTGAATCTTCCCGAATTTAGGGAAATTCTCTCTCAAGCAAAAACCCAAATTAGTATGCTAAGTCAATGTTTGCAACCATTGACTATAATTTCAAGCATGGAGGATTCAATAGACCCAAATAATCAAACAAGAACAAAATCTATATATGAATTTAATAGCCAACAAGTATTATCTCTAATACAAAACCAAATCTCAATTCAACAATTACACTAGTAAAATAGCAATTAAGAACAAGAGTTGAAGAATGGAAACTAAGGATTTTACAATAATGAGCATCCAAATCTTCACTCCTATGGTGTTGGTTGATGAACTTGATCTCCAAGGTTGCCAAAAGTTGTGAGAATAGCCAAAGATAATTTTCCAATCGCCTAGGAAGGCTTTTATGTGGAATGGGGGGTTCCAAAATATGTGAAATTCCAAGACTGTCCAGCTGTCTTTGCTTTCCTTCTTTGCCTACGCGGAAGGTCTGCTGCATACGCGAAGTGTCTTTATCTGGTTGACCATCACGTACGCGGTCAATGCATCGCGTTCGCAGAGCTTTGCTTCATTTGACCTTCGCGTATGCGTGTGGGACACCGCATTCGCGTAGGCATGTGCTGCTAATTAAACAAAATAATTATTCCAATCAACTTCTATATGTAGTCTCCAACCAAATCTTTAAGGATGATAATAAATCAACCTTTAAATATAAACCAAGTTCTTCTTATAATGACAAGGATAAGAAGTTAGAAACTCACTCAATATTTAAATTACCAGAATTTTCAAAAGATAAATTTCCAAGATTTCAGGAAAAATTTGACATCCGAGATGATCTTATAGAAAAAATTAACAGAAGATTAAAATCCGAATTAAAATTTAAAGAGGATATGATCATAAGAACCATATCTAAAAAACTGATCATGACATTAACAAGTTAAGTTCTAGATATTCTAATAAAAAGAACTATTATAAGAAACCCTCTTTTCCAGATATGCAGTATGAAGAAAATGAATTTTTATCTCATACTTCACATTCTGGAAGTGAAAATCCTGAGTGGAATATTTATGGACTAGCAGAACATCAAATATAATAAACTACATGAAATGAGAATGGCCATTACGGCATATAGAATGAAAAATATTACTTATAAACAAGCTGCCACATTAATTATAGCAGGATTTAAGGGAACATTAAAATATTGGTGGGATAATTACCTCACCAAAGATAATAAACATAGTGTATTAAATGCTACTACTATTACTCAAGTTATTAAGACTGAACCTACAGGGCAAACTTCTGAAAATCAAATCTCAGAAGACGCCACCGCTACTTTAATTTATAGGATAAGCTAAACATTTTATAGGAGAACCCTAAATTTTCCAAGATAGAAGTCTAGAGATATTATTAAATCTATCCTGTCCAAAATTTGTAACGACCAGGTCTTTCATTATGGGTAGTCCAATCGTGCCAAGTTTTAGGGTTAGAAAACTCCGGATTTGGGAGTTTTAAATTCTGGGCTAGGCTTGCCTCGGTCGGTTTTGGAGCGAGGTGGAGTCTAGGGAAATACGGATAAGTATTGGTTTAGGTATCTTTTTTTGAGCTAGTTTTCCATGTATCCAAGACATAAAAGAGTCTGGGGGACTTTTCGAAATCGAATTCGGGTAAGTAGAACTCCCAGAATCGCGATTGATGTGAAGGGGTTGCTTCAGATCATCGGGGAAAGCAAGTGTGTTGTAAAATGGGAACATTTTGGAGATTTTTGGACACTCTATTTGTGACAAGTGCAACGGCTCTGCCATAGCGACCTCCACTATAGCGGTGGAAAAGACCGCTATAGCGGAAGTCAAGGCGGTCAATGCCGGTCGGAACCGCTATAGCGGGCTCGACGGGAATTAATGCAAAAACATTCCCCAAAACATTCCCTAAAACATTCAGTTTTCACAATTTCATTTTTGGAGAAGGGCAAGGCGATTCCAGGCGATTTCCCTTTATTTTCCATTGTTTTTCTTCCCTAAGGTAAGGTTTTACTCCCTAAACTTCGTACTACTTTTCCTACGCGGTAGAATTTCTTGGAGGGAACTTGCGGAAATGTTGAAATAACCTAGAGATGGTAGAATCCAGGGAATAAGGGGGATTCTAGGAATGAACGTAATGACCCTTCTGGTCATTTACGTGTGTTTGCCTTTCTTGTACCGTTAGAGCTTGCATGTAGTAGCCCCAAGTCATTTATGGCTTGCTGGGACCGGTAGTTCGGTGCCCGACCATTTGCTTGGTCTTTTTGGCCATTCCTTGTTTTAGAGCTTTTAGCTTTTGAAATCGTTGACTTCAGTCAACATCCTGGGTGTACGTGTTCGGAATCAAATTCCGACAGTTCCATTAGCTCCGGAGCGTGAACTTTGGTCTAGAGGGACCTTTAGTCGGTATCTGGGAGATTTTTAGTTCGGAATTCTCTCTCGTTCTGTGTTTTGAGGCCAGTTGGGCTTGTTTGGTTGACTTTGATCAACATTCGGAGAGGATGGTCTCGAATGGAAATTCCGTCAGTGCTTTTAGCTCCGGAATGTCGAGTTTAGGCTAGAGGGACTATTGGTTTGGGTCCCTAGGCTTCCGGACTTGATTTTGGCCATTGGGTTCCATTTTTGGAATAGTTGGCTAAAGGTTGATTTTGGGCGTGGGGCCAACTTTTCGTTAAATTGACATCCTATGGGATTTTCGTCGATTCAATTAGATCCAGAACACCGTTTCTAGCCGAATAGCTCAAGTCGTTTGTGTTCGCGGGACCCCGGATGCGTTCCCGGGGACCCCTCTTGTGAAAATTTGCCTAAGGATTGGTTTCTTGTTTTTGGTGTGGGCAGCACCATGCGCCTGGCCCCTGTGCCCATGCACCCCATGCGCCCTGGCCGTCTGTTCCCTGGTGCGCCTGGCCCTTGTGCCCATGCGCCCCATGCGCTCTGGCCGCCTGTGCCCTGGTGCGCCTGGCCCCTGTGCCCATGCGCCCCATGCACCCTGACCGCCTGTGCCCTGGTGCGCCTGGCCCCTGTGCCTTGGTGCGCCTGGGCCGCCCTGGCCCCTTTGCACTGGCAGCTTATATAGCTGGCCAGCCCTCTTTTCCCCTTTATTTCTAAAAACCCAAAAATGATATTCTCCATTAAAACATCTCTCAAAAACCTCCGTATAACCATTGTTCATTCCAACTACTTGGAGGATAATATTTTGTCGATCCATGCTCGTTTGTGGACTCCTAAATCCGATAAACCCTCTCTTTAAATTCCAAATTCTCCATGGCTGATGAACCCAAAACCTCCATAAATCACCTTGATCATTACCAACAGCTTGGAGGTTAATATTTTCTGAATCTTGAGTGTTTGTTGGATTCTAAATCGGGTAAGTTCTTTCATGATTTTTCCGATTTCTTCCACGAGTTTCAGTCTTTAAATTCCTTGATTTGCGGGGTGTTTTGAGCCCTAATTGTTGTCCGTTTCCGCTCAATTTTTGAGCATGTGCTCTAGGGATGGTAAGGAACACAAGTGTATTTTTAATTTCCAGTTTTAGATTACGGGGCCCACGGGCCCGTTTGTGACCCGGATTTCAACCTGGTTATATTTTTGGCATTATGGGTATCGTTAGACTTGTTTTAATCTGTAGATTATTGCATTGATAGTGGTTTTGCAATTTGGAGCTTCCCAGAGCAGTTCGAGCCTGGACGACGCCGTCCCCGCAGCTATTCGTCGGACGACATGTAGGTTATGGTTTTCCCCTATCTAGACTCTGCGTATATAGGCTATAACTGCATTAATTAGCATCCTTGGATGGGTTGTTATCGGTTGGTACCCCAGACCTTTTCTTTCTTTCGTCCGTCTATTTTATACATTTTGTAGTATTCGCGTAGTAATGTATATTACCTTTGTGGTCCTGTGTGGCCTTGTATTGACTCTGGAACATAGATGGTGGGCTATTTGGGAATGTCCGCGAGTCCCGGACATATAGATTATCCTTTTAGGCTGGTTATGTCTGTTGAGTAGCCATTGGGCCTGTGCAGGGCTGATAGGAATTGTTGTGAGCCGTTGGGCTACTTTTATATTTGTGTGGGAGCATATCATCCATGAAAAAGGTTTGCCCCTGCATGTTTTACTAGAGTTTTGGCTGTGAGCCACTACTGACATTTTTCCTAAATTTGTATGGCCCTGGGGGCCCATTTTTGGTATTGTTGTTGATAGAAAAGGGGATTTTTGGATGTTTTCGCACTGATTTTATTACTGGTACTAGTCTCTACGGGGCAGAGCACCAGAATTGATTTTATTACTGATACTTTTCTCTGCGGGGCAGAGCACCAAACTTGATGTTATTACTAATACTAGTCTCTGCGGGGCAGAGAACCAGACTTGATTTTATTACTGATACTAGTCTCTGCAGGGCGGAGCACTAGACTTGATTTACTACAGTTTTAGACCCGGTTACGCCCGGGCACCCTTGGAGGGGTTTTTGAGGCATTTTCTACTACTTTAGTCCTGGACGGGGTCTGGGCATGCATACTTGAGACTGGGTCTCTATCTTGATCCTGGACTTGCTTCCGGATGACATGTCTTGATACTGAGTTTTAGTATGGGGTCGGGGACCTCCATGGACCTTGCCGCTCCAGGCCTGGGGCTTCGGGCTGCGTGTACCGGAGGGAAGGGTATACGGTGGAGTAGAGGTACACAGGCTGAGTCCTTCCATGGAACCTGCCTGCTGGGCCTGGTTGGAACCGGAGGAGGTAGATACAGAGGTTCTATTTCACATCATATCATATCATGCATTGGATCCCACCCTTGTTTGTTGTGTGTTCAGTGTACGCTCTGGTAGTATGGGATGCCAGAGGGTTTGTTTTCACTTGATTGTGTTCCTCGGTTGTATGGGCGGCCGTTGGGACTGTAGGTAGATTATATTTACTCCTGTTTTTACTTAGAACTTTTCTTGCCACCCGATTCTTGAAAGATTAGTAATGGCTAGCCTGTTGAGGCTTTGGTTATGGGATTTTTTATTATTGAGAGGCCTTTGGAGTCCTATCTTATTGAGGCACTTTTTTGTGGCCTTCTGAGAAGAGTGTGAGACTCTGGTTCTATTCTTGTGGGAAGCTGAGTGGTATCTCTCAGTTATTCTAGCCTAGTTATTTCATCCTAGGGTTGTACTTGTGAGGTGATTCCCTGGTTATGCTATCATGTGATTGGATAGGTGTTATTACTTCCTTATACTGGTTGATTCCATTTTGAGTATGTTAGACTGCTCTTCGTCTTTTCCTTCCACTTGAGGTTACTGGTATACCGGTATTTTCTCAACTCTCTCTCTACTTACTTATATTGTTGTGCAAGGAGTCCAGGTGCATTCTCCTTTCCTTCACCTGTGATTCTGTGTAATCGTATCTCTGTGCTAGCATGTGTTACTTGAAGCTCTTGGTTATGGATGATCTGTGCTAGCTCCTTTTGCCTTGCTTATTGCCTCAGTGACTACTTTCTTGCTATCTGTTACTTACTACTTTTATATCTTATATGCGCTCAGTCGACCTATGATACCTACTGAGTACCCGTGGTTTTGGTGCTCATGCTACACTTCTGCACTTTTTTGTGCAGATATTAGCTGAGCTTTCGCCATTGATCATGTTGGAGACTCGTGCAACTTTTGGATCTTTGAGACTAGGGTGAGCGCCTGATGATCGGGGCTTGTCTACATCTCATATGTTGTACTGTTGCTCTTTGTACTTTCGGAGGCAATTTATGTTGTATTTTGTTACTACTAGCACGTGTATCCTATTAGAAGATTTTGTACTATTGATACCAAGTCTTGGGGTTGGTGTAGTTTCCTTTATGTATTTATATTCGAGTTTTGCTTTCACTTATTTCTGCTTGCTGGTGCATTTTTGTTAGGTAGTAGCCCATTACTAACCGTTCTGGGCTACGGGAATTGGTTCGCCTACTAGGGATTGTAGGTGCCATCATGACTTGAGAAATCGGGTCGTGACAACTTGGTATCAGAGCTCTAGGTTCACAGGTTTCATGGTACAGAAGCAAGTGTCTAGGTAGAGTCTCGTGGATCGGTATGATGACGTCCATATCCTATATATGGGAGGCTACAGGGCATTGTTAGGATATATTTCATTTTCTTGGATCCTCATCGTGCGTTCCTGGCTCTA
Organism: Jaltomata sinuosa; assembly: GCA_003996215.1. Taxonomy (NCBI): domain Eukaryota; kingdom Viridiplantae; phylum Streptophyta; class Magnoliopsida; order Solanales; family Solanaceae; genus Jaltomata; species Jaltomata sinuosa. The sequence goes on along the minus strand of QJPP01003816.1, from coordinate 107,634 downwards.
TTGACTTTTAAACTTTGGGTGTTCATTCATTCTCGAATTCCTCAGACGAATGCGATAGCGGTTGGTGACGAGGCTTCTGTGCCTATTGCTTCAGTGCTTCCACTAGCGCCAGGACTTCAAAGTGAGGGTTTACCGCACTAGATAGGGGTGTGGGGTCAGCCCAACCTCCGACTGGATTTATAGCGACCTCAGTGCTTCAGGACATCGTGGCTAGGACTCTGAGTCCTGCGGTGAGTGTTTCAGTACCTAGTTCTGTGAGTGGTGCTTCAGTTATAGTTGAGCTTCTAGTTCTTCACCAGGGTTATCTGTCGGTATTGGAGTACAAGGCGAGATTTTCCCATCAGATTTCATCTGGTATAGGCTATTTTTGGTTTGGTGAGCATGGGCACTTTGCTAGGAATTGCCCCAGGATTGTGTATCCCAAACAGCCTGGTTGTTATCATTGTGGAGAGATTGGTTACCTTTATAGATATTGTCCCCGGCGAGGGCCGGTTAGGCCTTTAGTTTTGACTACTCAGTCTAGAGTTAGATTACATCAGCTTGATGCTCCTCTTGGTGGGCCAGAGGTAGAGGTTCCTGATATTATTGCTGCAGGTTAGGATTTTTCTACCTTCGACTTATGTTAGTCCCGCTCGTATTGCGACTCTATCCCTTCTGTCGTGTAATTGCTTATATGCCTACCTGCTATTTGTTTAAGTTGTTTGGCTACTCGAATTGTAGTACCGATATGTTATTTTATTGGTAGTTTATTCTTTAGTAGTGGATGGGGGTAAGTTAGTCTTGAGAGGTGTTTTCCCGGAGTTGTAGCTCGTGGGTAGTTCTTGTTATTCTGTTTCTAGTTGGGTTACCTCGGTTTCATTGTGATTCTGGACTTTTGGTTGGGTTTCCATTGTTGAGCGGCCCTAGATGGTTGTTGCCTAGGCCGTTATCTAGCGTGGCTAGAGATCCGTGTGATGGTTCGATGTATTACCGGTAGTTAGGCCGGAGTTAATATTTTGCCTCAGTTGGGAGATATTGGTTATGCTAGTGTGCATAGATTGGTTTGGTCTCCCGAGTCTCTAGAGTCGACCCTCTTTGTTGATTAGTTTAGGAGGTTGGTAGGTATGCGGGTTGTTCCCATATTCTCCTCCACTTCCTGGTCTGTTGGGTGTTTTGTTGTATCCCTAGCTCCAGTTGGAATGAATCTTGATTGTAGTTCTTTCGATGAGCTCTTGATGTTGGCATCGTGATTGGGTCTTGAATTTAAGCATTTTCGACTATGTGTTGATCGTAACCTCATGGTTAGGTTGTATTTGTAAGCATTTTGGGTGAGTTGGGCATCCGGCCCATTCTTCTCCTGCCTTATTGAATTTGACGTGTAGCTATGAGTAGTAAGGTAATGGCTTCAGGTTCTTATTGGAGAAAGGATTTGTAAGGTTTAGTATGTGCTAAGGAAGCATTTTTGTTTAGTTGAAAAAGAAGGGAGATGACTCTTTGTTTGTGTTTAAGTGTCCTCGTAGTTGCCTGAAGTGGCGATGAAGGTTTGCTTTGGGATTGTGTGTTGGTGATTCGATCCAACCGTCTACACATTGTCGTGGGTTTTCCATCGATTGGTTCTTGTTTCAGTAGCAGCTGCGGTGTTGGCAACTTGTATTTTTAGGCCTAGTTGGCTTGGGGTTCTTAAGGGTTCATTGGCAGCATAAAGGTTTGAGCAAGGCTTTGGTTGGCAGTTTTGAAAGTCGGTGTTCAGAATCATAACTTGGCAAGTTACATCAGATGGTTTTTGGCAGTTTTGATTTGGTTGCAGCATCCTAGTACTAGAAGGCAGTGGGTGCGGGCAAATTAGCTTCTTTTACTTCAGTTGTGCATGCGGCTATTGGCCTTGGACACCTAGTCCTTGGCTAACCTCTGCAAGAGGCGAGATATTCTAGATTTCAGTAGTGTTCTAGTTAGTACGAGGTTCTTCTACCATGGTTGGACAGACTCAGTGGCGTAAGTTTGAGCTTCAGCAGTGGTGTATGCTTTATGTGGTCAGCTTGTGCGGGTTAAGACTAGCAAGGCTATTTTGAGCTCTGATGATACGTAGAGACTGATAATAGCCATTCGTTTTCCCAGGATTTGAAAGCTTGTTCAGTTAGTTCTTCCGGGGTTGTTGTTTATGTGGGGTCCCAGTGTTGGTTAGACTCAGCCAGTATGGACTAAAAGTTCGGTATGATATATGCTTCGAAATAGTTGGTTGTGTTCAGATTCGGTAGAGCGGTTGATTCGAGCCAAAGGGTTGAGTTGAAGTTATATGCAAATTTCCATGTCTAGATGGCAACTTTGAACCCCAAAAACCCTTTCCTTTCATATGGGGAGTACTGACTTGATATTCTCAGCATGGTTGATTTCTTCATAAGTTGAAATTAGTAAAGTGATTTTAGAATTTATGCAGTGTTCGAGTGTTTGGAGCTTAGTTGGTGGTTAAAGACCTCGTGGTAGGCTTACCACACTTCTTGCAGAGGCTTGGTTTTGGTTTTGAGTTTGTTGGGCAGGTTGCCCTAGTTCATTCACTTCCAGTTGACTCAGACTCGGCATGGTGCAGCAGTTGGGTTCATTCTACAGTTTGGAAGTTCTCCGTCAACACAAGGTATCCACATGTGCCTTTCCTAACTTTGGTGTGCAAAGTTAAGTCGGGTTGAGATGGTTGGTTCAGCTGGGTTCAATTATCGAGTTTGATGTTAGCAAAAGTGTTCGTTCATTTGTTGATGGTCAGTGGGGGAAGGTAACTATAACTTTTGACGATATGCTTCGGATTGTTATTTTGGATGTCAAAGGCTAGTAGACTATAGCTTGACTTCGATATAACTTGAGTATAAAAGGTGAATTTGTCTGTGGTAGAGTATAAGCGTTAGCTATGGATCTCTAGTGTGTCAGTTGATGTTTCAATAGTGGCTCGAATGTTCAGCTTTTATGAAGTTTCAGGATTATGGCACATAAGGATTTGGCTCAGAATAAAAAGGTTTTGCGGATCAGCGGGTTAATGAGTTAGAGTTTTGGTTGATGGCCTTTTTGGCAAACTTGGTTGTGGTTTCGAAAATTCGAGTTTTGTGTGTAGATCGCCTTGCTTCTCTGGTTTCGGTGTTGTGTCAGTGCTTTCCGGTTGAGGTTCTCGAGGTTCATTTTGGGTTGGCAGACTCTTTGAATTTTGGACTTTAAGTTTGGGTTCTAGCTTGGCTAGTAAGGAGTTAGGTTGGGTTGCTTTTCATTGGTTCTTTTTTGTTGGGTGCCGTCCAGCCGAGGAGGCTACCTGGGTGTCCGAGAGAGTAGTGCGGTCCTTGTACCCGTTGTTCTTTTGATCTCTAGTCTTTCCTTCTTTCCTGACTTTCGGGGACGAAAGTCTTTTTAGTAGTGGATGATGTAATGACCCTTCCGGTCATTTACGCGTGTTTTCCTTTCTTGTACCGTTAGAGCTTGCATGTAGCGGCCCCAAGTCATTTATGGCTTGCTGGGACCGGTAGTTCGGTGCCCGACCATTTGCTTGGTCTTTTTGGCCATTCTTTGTTTTAGAGCTTTTAGCTTTTGAAATTGTTGACTTAAGTCAACATCCTGGGTGTACGTGCTCGAAATCGAATTCCGACAGTTCCATTAGCTCCGGAGTGTGAACTTTGGTCTAGTGGGACCTTTGGTCAGGATCCGAGAGCTTTTTAGCTTGGAATTCTCTCTCATTCTGTGTTTTCAGGCCAGTTGGGCTTATTTGGTTGACTTTGATCAACATTCGGAGAGGACGGTCTCGGATGGAAATTTTGTCAGTGCTTTTAGTTCCGGAATGTCGAGTTTAGGCTAGAGGTACTATTGGTTTGGGTCCCTAGGCTTTCGGACTTGATTTTGGCCATTGGGTTCCATTTTGGGAATAGTTGGCTAAAGGTTGATTTTGGGCGTGGGGCCCACTTTTCGTTAAATTGACTTCCTATGGGATTTTCGTCGATTCCATTGGATCTGGAACGCCGTTTCTAGTCGAATAGCTCAAATCATTTGTTTTTGCGGGACCCCGGATGCATTCCCGGGGACCCATCTTGTGAAAATTCTCCTAAGGATTGGTTGTTGGTTGCTGGTGTGGGCAGCACCATGCGCCCGGCCCCTGTGCCCATGCGCCCTGGCCGCCTGTGCCCTGGTGCGCCTGGCCCCTGTGCCCATGTGCCCTGGCCGCCTGTGCCCTGGTGCGCCTGGCCCCTGTGCCCTGGTGCGCCTGGGCCGCCCTGGACCCTGGGCGCTGACAGCTTATATAGCTGGCCAGCCCTCTTTTCCCCTTTATTTCTAAAAACCCAAAAACGATATTCTCCATTAAAACATACTCTCAAAAACCTCCATATAACATTGTTCATCCCAACTACTTGGAGGATAATATTTTGTCGATCCATGCTCGTTTATGGACTCCTAAATCCGATAAACCCTCTCTTTAAATTCCGAATTCTCCATGGTTGATGAACCCAATACCTCCATAAATCAGCTTGATCATTACCAACAGCTTGGAGGTTAATATTTGCTGAATCTTGAGCGTTTGTTGGATTCTAAATCGGGTAAGTTCTTTCGTGATTTTTTCGATTTCTTCCACGAGTTTCATTCTTTAAATTCCTTGATTTGCGGGCTGTTTTGAGCCCTATTTTTTGTCTGTTTCCGCTTAATTTTTGAGCATGTGCTCCCGGGATGGTAAGGAACACAGTTGTGTTTTTCATTTCCGGTTTTGAGTTACGGGACCCACGGGCCCGTTTGTGACCCGGATTTCAACCCGGTTATATTTTTAGCATTATGGGTATCATTAGTCTTGTTTTAATCTTTAGATTGTTGTATTGATAGTGGTTTTGTGATTTGGAGCTTCCCAGAGCAGTTCGAGCCTGGACGACGCTGTCCCCACAGCTATTCGTCGGACGACAAGTAGGTTATGGTTTTCCCCTATCTAGACTCTGCGTATATAGGCTAAAACTGCATTAATTAGCATCCTTGGATGGATTGTCATAGGTTGGTACCCCAGATCTTATCCGTCTTTCGTCCGTCTATTTCATACGTTGTTTGTAGTATTCGCGTAGTAATGTAGTATATTACCTTTGTGGTCCTGTGTGGCCTTGTATTAACTCTGGAACATAGATGGTGGGCTATTTGGGAATGTCCGTGAGTCCCGGACATATAGATTATCCTTTTAGGCTGGTTATGTCTGCGGAGTAGCTATTGGGCTTGTGTAGGGCTGATAGGAATTGTTGTGAGCCGTTGGGCTACTTTTATATTTGTGTGCGAGCATATCATCCATGAAAATGGTTTTCCCCTGCATGTTTTACTACAGTTTTGGCTGTGAGCCACTACTGACAGTTTTCCTAAATTTGTATGGCCCTGGGGGCCCGTTTTTGGTACTGTTGTTGATCGAAAAGGGGATTTTTGGATGTTTTCGCACTGATTTTATTATTGGTACTAGTCTCTGCGGGGTAGAGCACCAGACTTGATTTTATTACTGATACTTATCTCTGCGGGGCAGAGCACCAGACTTGATTTTATTACTGATACTGGTCTCTGTGGGGTAGAGCACCAGACTTGATTTTATTACTGATACTAGTCTCTGCAGGGTGGAGCACTAGACTTGATTTACTACAGTTTTAGACCCGGTTACGCCCGGGCACCCTTAGAGGGGTTTTTGAGGCATTTTCTACTACTTTTGTCCTGGACGGGGTCTGGGCATGCATACTTGAGACTGGGTCTCTATCTTGATCCCGAACTTGCTTCCGGATGACATGTCTTGATACTGAGTTTTAGTATGGGGTCGGGGACCTCCATGGACCTTGCCGTTCTGGGCCTGGGGCTTCAGGCTGCGTGCGCCGGAGGGAAGGGTATACGGTGGAGTAGAGGTATACAGGCTGAGTCCTTCCATGAAACCTGCCTGCTGGGCCCGATTAGCATCGGAGGAGGTACATACAGAGGTTCTATTTCACATCATATCATATCATGCATTGTATCCCACACTTATTTACTGTGTGTTCAGTGTACGCTCCGGTAGTATGGGATGCCAGAGGGTTTGTTTTCACTTGATTGTGTTCCTCGGTTGTATGGGCGTCCGTTGGGACTGTAGGTAGACTATATTTACTCCTGTTTTTACTTAGAGCTTGTCTTGGCACCCGGTACTTGAAAGATTAGTGATGGCTAGCCTGTTGAGGCTTTGGTTGTGGGATTTTTTATTATTGAGAGGGCTTTGGAGTCCTATCTTATTGAGGCACTTTTGTCTGGCCTTCTGAGCAGAGTGTGAGACTTTGGTTCTATTCTTGTGGGAAGCTGAGTTATATCTCTCGGTTATTGTGGCCTAGTTATTTCATCCTAGGGTTGTACTTGTGAGGTGATTCCCTGGTTATGCTATCATGTGATTGGTTTGGTGTTATGACTTCCTTATGCTGGTTGATTCCATTTTGAGTATGTTAGACTGCTCTCCGTCTTTTCCTTCTACTTGAGGTTACCGGTATACCGCTATTTTCTCAACTCTCTCTCTACTTACTTATATTGTTGTGCAAGGAGTCCAGGAGCGTTCTCCTTTCCTTCACCTGTGATTCTGTGTAATTGTATCTATGTGCTAGCATGTGTTACTTGAAGCTCTTGGTTATGGATGATCTGTGCTAGCTCCTTTTGCCTTGCTTATTACCTCAGTGACTGCTTTCTTGCTATCTGTTACTTACTGCTTTTATATCTTATATGCGCTCAGGCGGCCTATGATACCTCCTGAGTACCCGTGGTTTTGGTGCTCATGCTACACTTCTGCACTTTTTTGTGCAGATATTAGCTGAGCTTTCGCCGTTGATCACGTTGGAGACTCATGCAGCTTTTGGATCTTTGAGACTAGGGTGAGCGCCTGACGGTCGGGGCTTGTCTACATCTCATCTGTTGTACTGTTGCTCCTTGTACTTTTGGAGGCAATTTATGTTGTATTTTGTTACTACTAGCACGTGTATCCTATTAGAAGCTTCTCTACTATTGATACCAAGTCTTGGGGTTGGTGTAGTTTCCTTTATGTATTTATATTCAAGTTTTGCTTTCGCTTATTTCTGCTTGCTGGTGCGTTTTGATTAGGTGGTACCCCATTACTAACCGTTCTGGGCTACGGGAATTGGTTCGCCTACTGGGGATTGTAGGTGCCATCATGACTTGAGAAATCGGGTCGTGACAATGAAAGTTCTTGGGTATTGTTAAAAACAAGGTTTATTTATTCCATGTTGTTAAATTCTCTATTTTTATCCGTGAAAATGATAGAACTAGGGTAATTAATGGCGGGAAACCCGATAAAAAAGGTAGAATGATCATGGTTGGTCTGGGATTTGGGATTTGGTGTAATCCCGGTAATACACAGGCCTTATTTGTTAATTCAAGTACTTGTATGTTTTTTTAGACCAAGAACGAGAAAGGAATCCGGAACACGGTAAAGCTCGGGTTGAGTAGAGGTTGGATCATTTCGAGATAGGTGATGGCTTACGATTCCTGTGAATGTTGTATATTTTTGTAATTTTATTTAAGTGTTTGTATGAATTACATTGCTTAGAGGAATTGTTTAGAATGTGTAAGGGTCCTGTTTTATGTAAGTGTGGTACCCGAGCCAACTGTTAGTATTCCCGTACCAGGCGTGGTACCCAATCCAACCGAATGTCAATTAATCCACAGTCATATAATGAACAAACAACTTGTAAAACCAACAAGCAACACACCGTTCAATTCACAGACTGTAAAACAGGACCCTTAGACATTCTAAACAATTCCTCTAAGCAATGTAATTCATACAAACACTTAGATAAGAGTACAAAATATACAACATTCATAGGAATCGTAAGCCATCACCTACCATATTTCCCGGGTATATAACTTAGCCTCAACCTCCATCTGAAGACTAAACACACTCACCCTTTATTTACAAAAAATTAACGATTTCCCTTTTTAGCATATTTTAACAACCACATTGATTTCGGAACTTGCATAAATAATAACAATGTGAATTACCACCCCTTAGCCATTAGAAAAACCAACAGTACTTATCATGCCCTTCGTATTCCTGAAACCTCACTTAGGAGTTTCCCATTTTCATACCCATTTAGTTATCCTTGCAATTCTCGGTTCTCCGAACCTTCCCGACATCCCAGTTCCTGAGCCCTATCATCTTATCATACCAGGAAAACATAAATAACCCCAAATAATTATTAATATCCTATAATTTAATTCAACCAATTCCTAGCACACACATAACCAACACCGAATACACCAGACTTCATGCACGGAGGCCTAATCATGGATTCTCCTTTTCCATTATACAATAAGTATAGAATGTAAGAAGGTCTATCTACTCAATGAAAACCTAGCCTACCTCAGCGCCAAGCACCTATAACCGTGTGTTTCTGGCTTCGTACAGGCGTTCTTGGCGGTCCAGCAGGCCCAAATCCGTGGTTTTGCATCCTCTTTACCGGAATTCCTCCTCCCAATGGATCCCAAGCCTTGGAGCAGCCTAGGAGGGTTTTTGGAATAGCTCTCGTCTGTTTTGGGGCTGAATGGGAGAGAATGAAATTAAAAACCCATTTTCTGGGTTTTCTAGTCACGTCGCTCCGCTATAGCGGTCCTCGCTCTGCTATAGAGGTACCGCCGTAGTGGACCCTACCGCTATAGCAGTGCTGACCCGTGTTGACTTCCGCTATAACGGTAATTTCTCTGCTATAGCGAAAGTCGCTACAGTGTGTGTCAACCTCTATGGCATTTGACACAGGACAAAAAGTCGTAAAGTCCCCCAAAAGTGTCCATTTTACAACATACATATTTTCTCGATGTTCCAGAATAACCCCTTCACGTCAACCTTAATTTCGGGAGCCCTACTTACCCAAATTCGATTCTGAAAAGCCCTCTGGACTCCTGTATGTCTTATCTACAAGGAAAACTAGATTGAACCAAGACATCTAACCCAATCTATACCCGAATTTCCCTAGACCCTACCTCACTCCAAAACTGGTTGAGATTAGCCTAGCCTAAAATTTTTAACTCCCAAACCCGGAAGTTTTCTAACCCAAAAAATGGCACGCATGGTTTACCTGTAATGACGAACCTTGTCATTACAAAAAAGGGATGGTTTATTGGTAATATGATTGTTGCTTACAGTTAGAAAGTGTAGATTTCATGCCGGAACAAGCTAGGTAGAAACTTGTAGTCTGGGGGTGCCTGTTGACCTATTGTATGTCTTCCATACTTATACTTGAGTTATTGTACCAATTATACACTATTTTTATTTGGAACTGGCTGATAATCCTACCAGTACACAGTGGTGGTGTACTGATACTACATTTGCTTTTCTTTTTGTAAGTACATGCAATCTTCAAACGGTTAAGACGCGACCTCATCTGTAGTACCAGCATTTCCAGACTTCAAGGGTGAGCTGCTTCGATCGAGCTGCCTTGAATCTATCATTAGAGTTGTAGCCCACTTGTTTTGGACTTAAACTATTTCCTTATTTTGGGGTTGCATCCCCGTACTCTAGACATTGGTAGATTGTTTGGTACTGCAACTTTCACATTATAGGGGGTAATTTCCGCAGGTTTATGTTAATGAAGTGGTTTTGTTATTATTATTTTGCTAGTTTAATTTATGCACTTTTGTTTGAGCTGTTAGAATGGTTAAGTTCAGGAAAGTGATGATTCTCTCACCCAGGGAGGTTGGGTGATTGCCACTCACGGCGGTCTGGGTCATGACAAAGATGGTATTAGAGCCCTAGGTTTATTGATCTAGTCATACCAAACAGGTCTAGTAGAGTCTTGCGGAATAGTGTGGAGACGTTCGTGCTTTTTCTTTGAGAGGCTATGGGGCTTTAGGAGAAACTATCTCTTTATTTTTTCCTTCGTGCTATAACTCGATTCCAATTTGTATCTGGTGATACAAATGGGTATCTAACCTCATCCACTCTTCTGTCCGCAGATGGTTAATACAAGGAACAATGGAGCTAGAGCGACAGTCCCAGTAGTGGGCCTGACTGTCCATGGTAGAGGTAGGGGAAGGGGCAGAGGACGAGGTAGAGCCGCACCCGCCAGGGGTGGAGCTCAAGCGGCTGCTAAAGAGCGTGAAGCAACCCCTCCCCCACCTCAGGAACATATTGCTGAAGATATAGAAGTTATGGCTGAAGATGGCGAGGAACAGTCAGAGGCAGGACCGGTTGGGGGTGTAGGACTTCCTGATATGACCCAAGAATCTTGGAATATTTTGAGTGGGTTGGTGGGTGCTGGAGCCATACCCATGACATTTGCAAATTAGGCTTTGAATAATCAGCTAGCGGTTACTACAACACCTAGGATGGATGCCACTTCAGGCATGAATTACTTCTTCAGGCCAATGATAGGACCAGTGATGACAGTTAATGAGCATGAGATGCTGATCAAGTTTCTCAAGTTGAAACCTCCAACATTTCAGGGTGCCGACAAGTAGGATGCCTATGAGTTCATCTTGGATTGCTATGAGAGGTTGCACAAGTTAGGTATTGTACGTTAGCATAGGGTTGAGTTTGTCACATTTCAGCTGCAGGGTGATGCTAAGCAGTGGTAGAGGTCTCATATGGAGTGTCGGTCTTCTGTTCTACCCCTAGTGACTTGGGAATAGTTCCACGCTTTGTTTTTAGAGAAGTACGTACCCCGTACATTGAGGGACTAAAAGAAGGATGAGTTCTTGAACTTGGATTAGGGTAGCATGTCAGTCTCGACTTACGAGGCTAAGTTCCACACCTTGTCTCGTTTTTCCACACGGATGTTGTGTTCCGAGGAGGAACGAGTCTGGTTGTTTTTGAAAGGTTTGAATACTGAGCTAGAGGTACTGTCAGTGAATATGAATTAATCAGGGAGGGGCTTCAATGAAGTGGTATATTATGTGAAGAAGTTTGAAGGGGTCAAGCAAGCGGGGCAGGTTAAGGCTTTAGCCAAGAAGCCTCGGTGGTGTGATTGTGACCAATGGTGCTAAATCATCCTTGGTGGCTGAGGTGAAAGCCAAGCAAGACCAAGATCTCATTCTACTTCAGCTTAAGGGTGCAGTTCGTCAGCAAAGGGTTGAGGTTTTCTCCTAAGGGGGGATATGGTGTGCTTCGTTATCAGGGTCGCTTGTGTGTGCCATATATTGGTGGGTTGAGACAACAGATTTTGTTCGAGGCCCACAGTTCTATATACTCCATTCATCTGGGTGCTACTAAGATGTACCGTGATATACGGGAAGTCTTTTGGTGGAATGGTATGAAGAAGGACATAGCCAGGTTCGTGGCTAAGTGTCCCCACTGTCAACAGGTAAAGGTGGAGCATCAAAGGCCAGGTGGTATGCTTCAAGATATTGACCTTCCCACTTGGAAATGGGAAGCAATCAATATGGACTTTATTACGGGTTTGCCTCGTACTCAAAGGCAACATAATTCCATTTGGGTAATAGTTGACCGAATGACCAAGTCATCCTATTTCTTGGTTGTTAAGACTACGGATACAGTGGATTATTATGCCAGACTCTACATTCGGGAGATAGTCTGATTGCATGGTGTTGCTTTGTCTATCATTTCTGATAGAGGTCCTCAGTTTACATCTCAGTTTTTGAAGTCATTTCAGAAAGTTCTTGGTACTAAGGTGAAGCTTAGCATAGCTTTTCATCCTCATACATACAGCCAGGCAGAGCGTACTATTCAGACTTTGTTGGATATGTTGAGAGCGTGTGTGATTGATTTCAAAGGTAATTGGGATGATCACTTGCCTCTTATCGAGTTTGCCCAGAACAACAACTTTCACTCTAGCATCTAGATGTCTCCGAATTAGGCACTTTATGGATGGAGGTGTAGATCTCCTATTGGTTGGTTCGAGGTTGGTGAGGTAGCCTTGATTGGTCCAAATTCTGTGCATGAGACCATGGAGAAGGTTCAGCTTATTCGGGAGAGGTTGAAGACCGCTCAGAGTCGACAAAAATCTTATGCGGATGTGAGGAGAAGGGAGTTGGAATTTGAAGTTGATGATTGGGTTTTCCTTAAGGTCTCACCCATGAAGGGTGTGATGAGGTTTGGCAAGAAAGGAAATCTTAGTGCCCATTTTGTAAGTCCTTATCGGATTTCTAGGAGAGTTGGTAGTGTTGCTTATGAGTTGGAGTTGCCAACGGAGTTGGAAGCGGTTCATCCAATTTTCCATGTTTCCTTGTTGAAGAAGTGTGTTAGTGATCCGACATTGATAGTTCCTTTGGAAGATGTGGGTGTCAAGGATAGTCTCACTTATGATAAGGTCCCCGTGGAGATCGTTGATCGTCATATTTGGAGGTTGAGGAACAAAGAAGTCGCTTCGGTGAAATTCCTTTGGAGGGATCAACTTGTTGAGGGTGCTACTTGGGAAGCGAAAGAGGCCATGAAGGTCAAATATCCTCATCTCTTTCCTTCCGATTCAGTTCCAGCTTGAGGTACTAGTTCCCTCCTTAGTATGTCCCTCCGATTCTATTCCATCAGTTCCTCTCATGATACTAGAATGCATGCATGTTTTATGAAGTTAGTTTATCGTGTTTTCAAGTTAAGAAATTCGGTTCTCATGATTACCCCTTGATTTCTATTTTTTGATATTGGTTGGGCTGTTTTCCCCTCAGTTTCCCTTGTTTAATCTTCATTCGAGGATGAATCATCTCAAGGGGGAGATATTGTAACACCCCGGAAATGTATCCAGCTTTTAAACTCAGACGTGCAGAAAATTTTGGACTTCCAGGGACCACGGGTCAAGTCCACGAGTCGTGGAAGGTTCCACGAGTCATGGGAGTGACTCGTGATCCCAGTCCTGCAGACCGACTTCAGTACTGAAAACCACAATTCACTTCCACGACTCGTAAAAGTTTTTACGGGTCATACTGTTGACTCGTGGATGTTGATCAGAGGTTAGTCAATTTCCCTGACTTCCACGACTAGGTCCTACGACTCGTGGGCTTTCACGAGTCATCCTCTTGAACCGTAGAAAACCTTATGCAGGCTGAAATTTTGAGCAGTTTCCACGATAGGAGTCCACGAGTCTTGGAAAGGTCTACGAGTCTTTGACTCCACTCGTGGTCACTGAGGTTGACCATTTTTCCAGCTTTTTTTAATTAAATCCCAAGGGCATTTTAGTCATTTCCCAACCTTTTAACTACTAAGTGAAGTCGTTTTGACTACTTTTAGAAGGATTTTCACCCATATTATCCTAAGTCTCTTCTAAGGTCCTCATTCACCTCCAAAAAAGGAAAAACTTCTCTCAAGCTTCAAGTCTCCAAGCTCCAAGTCAAGTCTCCTAATCTTTTCCAAATCAAGTGGGTAATCTTCCACCAAGTTATGTTGGTCTTTAACAATGGTTTCCTTTCACACTTGTGCCCAAAATTCACAATTCTTATATTGAATTCTGAACTTGTGAAATTAGGGTTTTGATCTAAAATTTGGGGAAAGTTTATGAAATCAGATTCTATGTTTAAATTCATGGTTTCTTAATGGTTATTCATGATTTGATTATGATTCCTTCATTTGTTTGAAAGTCCCAAGCATGAAAGTTGATTTCTAGCATTAAACTATGAATTTGCATGTTTTCAAGGGAAAGTTGGCATGATTAGATATCATGGCCTCTACATATTTACGAAATTGCATGCCTAATTCTTCAAATATGAATTTAGAAACAAAAGCATGTTTTGAATTATGGCTATGCTAAATTTTATGAACTATGTTATGAAAGTTGCATGAAACCCGATGTGTTTTCATGCTTTATGAACAAGATTTGGCATGAGAGTATGCCCTTACGAAATTATGAGCTATATGTGCATGTTTTGGGAGTAGTATTTAGCATCAAGTTGGACGGGGTAAGAGTACCCTTAGTCCCAGAAACTATGTTGCCAGCTTAGGTATGATTATGATATGATATGTTCCTTCAAGGCTTATGAGAGTGGATCCACGTCTTTATGTATGGTGTCCTTGCCTTAGTGGGGCATAGGACAACTTTGCCAACTAGGGTTATATAGTTGGGTATGGTGACTTGTTCCGCGGCAAGGTCCAAGTCAACTTTGCTAACTAGGGTTATATAGTTAGATTCCATGTAGCTCACATGGTCTCATGTCGGTTATAAGAAACTCCTGTATGTATGTTCTTTTCCATGTTTTCTAAGCCTTATGGACTCTTTTATGAACTATGACTTTTGAAGTTTACTTTGGCCTCATGAATTAGCTTTTCATTATGATTTCTTCTCTTGATACTTCATGATGCTTGGATCATGTTTAAGTACATTTTAAAGCATTTTTTTTCATACTTATGCATTGCTCATATACTTAGTACATTCCATAGTACTAACGTATATTGCGCTGCATCCTTTGATGATTCACATTCAGGTGTCCCTTCATAGATTCGTGGCTAGAGATCCTGACAACTCTCAGTTAGCTTGGTGAGTCCTCATATTTTTAGGAATAGACTCTACTTTAGCTTTATGTTCCCGTTCCTGTGAGATATGGCGAGTTAGTTAGGGTATTGTCTCATCAACTCATTATGCTAGTTTTAGAGGCTTTCATACATAGATGTATATGGGATGATCTTCGAGTTGTATTTCCTATTCGACTCTCTATTTATGATATGTCTTCCTATTTTGGATTTCCTTATGATGTTTCCGCTATGCTTTCCTTTATGTTGCTTGAGAATGCTATGACCAAGGGTTAGTTTGGGATCCTTATGGTCCCGAGTCCCGTGTTACGTCTAGGGGGTAACCTCGAGGCGTGACAGGGATTAGAGCAGACTAAGACAGTGCAAAAAATTAAATCACTAGTTCAGAAACTTCTGTGTCTAGGAATACCATATCCCGAGGCATTCATGATTGTAGAAATATCCCAACGCATTCGTGATTATAGAAACTGATGCTTCAGACATATGATACAAAGGCATCCTTAAACAAAGAGTTTCTCTAGAAACCCCCGAATAATTAGTAAGATGCACTTCAGGTTTATGGAATAATGCTCAGAAAAATGATAGTATCATTAAAAAGGAAATATTGGCTATAGTACTACGTATTACCAAATTTCAAGATGATTTAATAAACAAATAATTTTTGTTAAGAGTAGACTGAAAAGCAGCAAAAGATGTTTTACAAAAGGATGTTAAAAATTTAGTTTCTTAACAAATATTTGCTAGATGGAAAGTTTTATTATCTAGCTTTGATTTTCAAATAGAGTTTATTACAGGGGAAAATAATTCTCTCCCCAATTTTTTGACAAGAGAATTTTTACAGGAAAATAATGAGACCTAGAACCCTAGCAGTACGACCTCAGAGACCCCCATTCCCAGCCTTCAAACCTGAAGAAAAAATTAAAATACCTTTTGAGGAAAAAATGAAACCCGAGAATAGATATTCAGTTCTGGCAGAATTTCCACATCTGCCAAAAGCTACAATTCCTTCACCATTAAAACAACCTATAACCAGTTTAACCAAATTACAACCTCTTAAAATAGTTTTCAAGGAAGATTCCTCCTCAACTGGTAATAAAGGCATCACTGTCCAAACCAAGGATAGTTAAAAAATGAAGCCATTGGAGACGTACGCTCAGGCAGTCCTCCCAACTACCCCAGAACGGAACATGGAGATTATTACTCCAAATAAAGAGAAATTTGAAATAACATATTTGCAGGTATTTCCAATCATGGCGCTTGATAAAAGATACGAAAGTTTCAGAGTACCATACTTATTAAAACCTTGTTATACAAATTGAAATTATGTGGAGACAGAGGATCCCCTCAAAACCCGAAGGTATTATGAGTTCATTTTAACAGATACTGATTCAGTGAAGATCGAGCACAAATTAAAAGATATTAATAATCCAGAGAGTATTGAATTCTCAAAATTCACAATTAAAAGGATTCTGAGCCCCTTTGAATGGTTCAAGGGTCATTTACATACCCCCATTCCCCTATCAAGAGTTCATCGACCCCAGACATACAATTGGTATGATTATAAGGCGGCCTGGTACAATTTCATGTATGTTAGGCCCAATACTCACTCCTTGTTTGTGAAATATCAGAGAAGATGAAAAGTGCAGTAATCCCTAGATGGTTCTACGAATGGTGGAGCCAATTTGGAGAAAATAAACAGGTATTGTCAACACATTTTCAAACGCAGTTTGAGAAATTCCAGGTAGAGAAGAATATTTGCACCCTATCGGAGAATGTCAAATTGTGTAAATATTTTATTGCTAAAAGAATTTCCTATATTATCTAATGATCCTTCGATATTCATGAATTTGAAAGGATCAAATATTTAAGTAAGACCATCCGAATCAAAGGTTGGACATCAACACCCCGAGATAATACATGAGCATCAAGTTCTTCGTCATAGAAAGAATACCAACTATCCAAAGAGAAATTAAAAAGGAGGCTCGGAGAAGCCTTATCATGTTTGAACAAGGATACCGAACCAAAACAAATAATGGAATTATTAGACACTGCGTCCTCCCATACAGTCGAGCCCAGCAATGGAGACATGATGGATTCGCAAGGGATAGCTCAAGCTTATCTCCTCAACTGAGCTGACATGCCCTTTCAATGGAATAAAGAGCTACTACAAGTCAAGAGATGAAAGATCTACACAAAAGGATAAATAGCTATGGAATTTACACAATATCATGAACAAGAAAAATTAAAAGAAGTACAAAAATCAGCAAAACAACATGAAGTAAAAAGCAAGCAACATTGATGACAAGAAGTAAAGAAATGGCAACATCAAAATTTAGCAAAAAGACAAGAAGACAATAAGTTGGCCACAACAAAATCAGCAAAATGACAAGGAGTAAAAAGACAGCAATATCAAATGCCAAAGCCTCATCTTCAAGAAGAAGCAATTTCCAACAAGATAATTATGATATGTTATATCCGTGTAGAATTAAGTTTGCCATGTGTAAAAACGTGTTAGATAAATAGTGTTAGTAATAAATTGAGTCAACACTTTCATATCAATGTAATATTAAGTCTGCCACGTGTGACACATGTTAGATAAATAGAATTAGTGGACACATGTAAGATAAATAGTATTAGTAGAAAATTCAGTCAGCACTTTGAGGTCTATTTAAGACCTTCACTTTGTAAGAAGAAGAGAATGCAGAAATTTAGGAACTCACTTCCATATTGCCCACCTTTTCTCTCTCTGTACTCAACTTTTCATTCTAAATAAATAAACATCTTTTGTAAGTACTTTCCCTACTGTCATTTTAATTTGTTTTCAAAATAGAAAACTTTTGTAGTATCTTGTTTGCACCTTTTGTTTAATTTTTTTACTTTTCTTTTATTTGTTAAGTTTTCCTACTGTTGTTTTGCTACTATACTTTGTTAATATTTTTAAATTATATAATAATATTTTCAAATCATATGGGATTTTATTAAAAATTTAAGGAACCTCAATTAAAACATGGATAATGAATAAGAAGTCATGAATTAATACTTTAAAACAAAACCCATCAATTTCCCTAATTTGGGTGAGAACCCTAATTTAGAAATTTATAAATTCAACTTAGAAGATTGGGGTTTTGGGCATAAGGGTGAAGGAATTCCCTTATTGAATACCCACCTACCTTAATTAAAGATTTCTAAACCTTAGATGATGAAAATGGAGGCTTGAAGATGAATCCTTAGATGGGAGCTTGGAGCTTGAGAGAAGAAGACCTTTTTTCTCTTTGGATTGACTAAGAGCTTAAGGGAAAGAACTTAGGCTAAGTGAAGTTAAAACTCTCCTAGAATTTCCCAAAATGACCTCATTTAGGAGATAAAAGGGTGGGTAATTAAGATAATACCCCTAGGAATTAATTAGAAAAAATATGGAAAAAGGGTCGGCTTCAGGAATCACGGATGGATTCCACGAGTCGTAGACTGAACTGCGGCTCTTGGTTTTCACTCGTGATTCCTGGCCAAAGATTCAGTATTTAGAAGACATTCTACGAGTCAACAGTACGGGTCGTAGAATGAACTACAGTTCGTAGACTCAATCGTGGTTCTAGGCTCAGCATTCAAGCTGCAGAAGGAGTTCTATGGGTCAACAGGATGGAACATAGTCAAAACTATGGTCTGTAGACCAACTCGTGATTTCTGAAGGAAACAGTCAGCCCTCTAATCTGATTTCACGATTCGAAGGATGAGCCGTGGTTTGAACCACGATCCATAGAACCAACTCATGGTTTTCAGACAAGAGACTGAATCAGCAAGGATAAACAACTACTCCATTCCACGGTCCGTGGTTCAAACCACGGTCTGTGGTTTGGACTTGTAATTCCTGGAAAGTTCAAAATTCTCAGATTTTCTAAGTTTGAAAGTTGGATTGAATTCTGGGGTGTTACAATATTCCCCCTTGGGATCATTTTTCCTTGAATGAAGACTAAGAAAGGAAAACTGGAGAGAAAACAGCCCAAACAAGCAACAAAACATGAAAACTCAAGGAGAAACATGAAAACCGAGCTTTTCAACTTAAAACATGATAAAACTAACTTCGGAAAACATGAATGCAAGCTAGTATCATGGGAGAAACTAATGGACTAGGATCAGAGGAACATACTAAGGAGAAAACTATTACCTTAAGCTGAAACTGAATCGGAAGGAAAGATATGAGGGTACTTGGCTTTCATGGTTGCTTCTACTTCCCAAGTAGCTCCCTCAACTAGATGATTTATCCAATGGACCTTTACCTAAGCGACTTCTTTGTTTCTCAACCTCCGAATTTGATGATCAAGAATCTCCATGGGAACTTCCTCATAAGTAATTATTATCATTCACACTCACATCTTCCAAAGGAACAATCAAGGTCGTATCACCAACATACTTTTTCAACATAGAAACATGTAAGACCGGATGAACCGTTTCTAAATATGTTGGCAAATCCAACTCATAAGCAACACTACCAACTCTCCTCAGAATGTGATAAGGACCTACATAGAAGGGACTAAGCTTCCATTTCTTACCAAATCTCATCACACCCTTCATGGGTGACACTTTCAAAAACACCCAATCATCAACTTCAAACTCCAACTCTTTTCTCCTCACATC
Organism: Jaltomata sinuosa; assembly: GCA_003996215.1. NCBI lineage: Eukaryota > Viridiplantae > Streptophyta > Magnoliopsida > Solanales > Solanaceae > Jaltomata > Jaltomata sinuosa. Next base: position 88,619 of record QJPP01003816.1, on the reverse strand, counting down.
TGCATATGATTTCTGTCGACTCTGAGCGGTCTTCAACCTCTCCCTAATGATATGAACCTTCTCCATAGTCTCATGAACTGAATCTAGACCAATCAAAGTTGAATCACCTACCTTAAACCAACCAATAGGAGATCTACACCTCCGACTATAAAGTGCCTCATAAGGAGCCATCTGAATGCTAGAATGAAAGCTATTGTTGTAGGTAAACTCGATAAGAGGTAAGTGATCATCCCAATTACCTTTTAAATCTATCATGCAAGCTCTCAACATATCCTCCAAAGTCTGAATAGTATGTTTTGCCTGGCCATTCTTCTGAGGGTGAAAAGCTTTACTAAGCTTAACCTGACTACCAAGACCTTCCTGAAAAGACTTCCAAAACTAGAATTTAAACTGATACTGCTATCTGAAATGATAGATAATTGAACACCATGCAATCTAACTATCTCCCGAATGTAGAGTCTGGCATAATCATCTACTGATCCATAGTCTTAACAGCTAAAAAGTGGGATGACTTAGTCATCTGGTCAACAATCACCCAAATAGAATCGTGTTGCCTTCGGGTAGGAGGCAAACCAGCGATGAAATACATATTGATCGCTTCCTATTTCCAAGTAGGAAGATCAATGTCCTGAGTCATACCACCCGGTCGCTGATGCTCTACCTTCACTTGTTGAAAGTTGGGACACTTAGCAACAAATCCAGCTTCGTCCCTCTTCATATCATTCCACCAATAGACTTCCTGTAGATCACAGTACATCTTGGTGGCACCAAGGTGAATAAAATATCTTGAACTATAAGACTCAATCAAAATCTTCTGTCTTAACCCATCTACATCTGGCACACACAATCGACCCTGATAACGAAGCACACCATCTCCCTCTTGGGATAAAACCTCAACCCTTTACTGATGGGCGTCACCCGTTAGCTGATTGAAAATAGGATCACTATCGTGCTTTGCCTTTACTTCAGCTACCAAAGATGATTTTTAACCATTCTGAATAATAACACCACATTTTATCATGTCCATAAGGCAAACTCCTAACCAAAAAGCCTATGAACCTTATTAACTAATTCCTTCTTTCCGTCCACAATCAAAGACACACTACCCATGGACAATCTACTAAGTACATCCGCCATGAAATTAGCCTTACCCGGATGGTAAAGTACACTCATGTCATAATTCTTAAGGAGCTCAAGCTATCTCCTTTGACGAAGATTCAATTCCTTTTGAGAGAACACATACTGAAGACTCTTATGATCAGTGAATACATCCACATGCACACCATACAAGTAATGCCTCCACATCTTCAAAGCAAATACCACAGTTGCTAACTCAAGACCATGAGTAGGGTAGTTCTTCTAATGGATCTTAAGTTGTCTAGAAGCATAAGCAATCACCTTACCATGCTGCATCACAATACACAAAAAAGTCATCCAAACCCTCGGGTAGGGTCAACACTGGCATTGTGGTCAACCTAGTCTTGAATTCCTGAAAGTTCTTCTCACAAAGGTCATACCACTGAAATTTCACCTTCTTCTGAGTCAATCGAGTCAAAGGGGCAGCAATGGAAGAAAATGCCTCCACAAATCTCCTGTAGTAACTAGCCAAACCCAAAAAGCTCCTAATATCAGACGGGGAAGTGGGTCTAGGCCAGTTCTTTACTGCCTCAATCTTTTGAGAATCAACTCGAATACCATCTCTAGTCACAATATGACCCAGAAAAGGAACAGGCTGCATGCAAAACTCACACTTGCTATACTTAGCAAATAAATGTCGATCCTTGAGAGTTTGTAACACAACTATCAAATGGCCCGCATTCTCCTCTTAACTCCGAGAATAGATAAGAATATAGTTAATGAAAACAATCATAAACATATCTAGATACTGTTTGACCACACGGTTCATCAAATCCATAAAGGCTGCAAGAGCATTCGTTAAGCCAAAAGACATAACCACAAATTCATAATGACCATATCGAGTTCTGAAAGTTGTATTCAGAATATCACACTCGCTAACACGAAGTTGATGATAACTGGATCTAAGGTCGATCTTGGAGAAGAAACTAACACCCTGAAGCTGATCAAACAAGTCATCAATTTCTAGGAATGGGATACTTATTCTTAATTGTGACCTTGTTCAACTGACGGTAGTCGATACACATTCTGAGGGAACCATCTTTCTTTTGCACAAACAAGACTGGAGAACCCCATGGAGAGATGTTGTGTCGAATAAAACCTTTATCAAGGAGATCTTTCAACTGCTCCTTCAATTCCTTAAGCTCTGTGGGAGATAAAGATAGGACTTTTATCTAGAAGAAGATCTATTCCAAAGTCAATCTCCCGCTCAGGAGCGACTACGGGTAAATCTTTGAGAAATACTTCTGGGAACTCATTCACAACAGGAACAGACTAAAGGGATGGGGTTTCAAACTCCGTGTCAATAACCCAAACTATATGATAAACATAAACCTTAGAAATCATCTTCCTAGGCTTAAGATAAGATATGAAATGATCCTTCGACGATGGAGGACTACCCTACAACTCTAAGCCAGGTTCATTTGGAAACTTTAAACAGACAACTCATGTACGACAATCAACTGAAGCATAACAAGCATACAACCAATCCATACCAAGAATAAAATCAAAATCAATCATCTCCAACTTTACTAAATCTGCCGAAGTGACTCTATGAAGGACTGAGATAGGGCAATTTTTGTAGATTCTTTTGGCTAAGACTGACTCACCAATAGGAGTAGAAATGCAAAAGGGTTCTAAAAGATAATCCAGACACATCTCAAATTTGCATGCTATATAAGGGGTCACAAAAGATAGGGAGGAACCAGGATCCAATAGGGCATACACAACCAGAGAGAAAACTTTCAATATACCAGTAATGATGTTCAATGAACTCTCCTGGTCCTATCAAGAGGAAATGGCATAAAGACGGTTCTGGCACTGACTACCAGAACTAGAAGCACTGCCCTGTTGGGTTGGCCAACCTTCTAGATCTGCTGGGGTAGACTGAGTCCTGCTACCACCCGGTCCCTTCTTAGTTGAAGGGCAATCTCAAATCCTGTGACCAACCTGACCACATCTAAAATAACCCTCTCTACCGGATAGACACCCACCAGAATAATTCTTTCAACACTTGGTACAAATAGGGTAGGAAGACCCCTTTGCACTACTCCTCTGAGAATAAGAACACGCACCTCTACCAGACTGATCATGACGAAGCCCGGAGGCCTGAGAAAGAGCACTAGCGGTAGAATGCACAGGTCCTGATGACCTCTACTAAAAGGAAGATCGATGCCCACCTCTGGACTTCTGATGGCTAAATACCGAACCCTCAAATCTGAATCTTTTGATCTCTAGCCATCTTCCTAAGCTTGTATCCTTCGATCTGGTGAGCATGTGTCATAAGCCCAGAGATACTCATGTTACTCAACAACATAGAAGATCTACACTTCTTCTTTACCAAATCTGAGACTCCATAGATATACTTGCTCATCAGATCCTATGGGTCAGCCACCATAAAAGGAGCGTATCTGGAAATCTGGGTGAACCTCAACCCATACTCCTGAACATTCATGGATCCCTGTCCCAAGTTCATAAACTCCTCGACCTTCGCTTGCCTCAACTCCCTCGGGAAGAATCGATCAAGAAAATCCCTCTCAAAATACTCCCAAGTCATAGGGACCACGTCTCTATCCCTAGCTTCCTTCCATTACGTGAACCAAATATGAGCTACATCCTTGAGTTGATAGGATGCTAACTTGACACTATCAACACCATCCACTTGCATCACATCAAAGATTTTCTTCACTTGTTCAATAAAATTTCATGGATCCTCACTCACTTTCGAACCCCAGAACTCAAGTGGGTTCATATAGATAAAATCATTAACTCGGGCTGCTACCCCACCTTGAGGGTGAATGAGGATAGGAGTCGGTTGGTTGGCCTAAGAATCCATAGTCTGGGCTAGCATATGGATGGCATTCTTGAACTCCTCATTCGTGACCTCGGGGGATGGAACTTGAGGAGCAGCATTCCGAGCGGATCGGTAAGGCATGGCACATCAAGGCATAATCTGAAATGTATAAGTAAAGAATTAGAGGGATATTAGAGTTAAACTCTATCGCACGATATGATCATGAAAGAAGTGATTTTTTTCTAAGATATCTCATAGCTTCCCTCTCATAAGGGTGGCACACTTCACATACATGAAAGAGACTCTACTCGATGTGGCTTTCAGACATCCTAGGACTCTTGAACCTGAGGCTCTGATACCAAGTTTGTCAAGCCCCGAGGCTACCCCCTTGATGTAACATGGGACCTGGGATGACAAGTGCCCCAAGTTAACCCTTAGTCATAGCATAACTCAGATAATTCAAGTAGACAAGCGAAAGCATAATAGGAAGATTCGAAATCAAATATATAGATAATCAAGTCAAATAGGAATACAAATCTAAAAGGAGACTCGCATACTGTCTATGTCTGAAAAGCCTCTAACTGTCATAAAGAGTTGTTGGGACAAAAGCCCAGCTAACTTGGAATCTAAAATGAAACCATAAAGATGGATGCTCTAACTCTAGTCCTCGAATAATGAGGACTCATAAATAATCAGCTGAATGTCTGGCGTAGTCTAGCCACGAGTCTAAGGGCAGTTTCCTGAATCTGTATCGTAAAAGGATGCACCATAAAATACGTCAGTACTATAGGATGTAATGAATATATGAGTCTATGGAACAATAAATGGAAACGTGCTTGAATCATGCTTGAAAGACTGAACCCATGCATAATAAGAGAATTCATGAGTAAAATGGTACTTAAACATAAGACATGAAAATAGAAGATCAACTTCAAAAGTAGAGTATCATATACCTTAAACTAAAAAGCTTTTATACGAGAGTTTCTTATAACCGAGAATAGTCCATGTGAACTACATGGAATATAACTATATAACCCTAGTCAACAAAACTGTTCCGAACCCTGCCAAGTTAAAGAACACCATAATCCAACTATATCACCCTAGTTGGCAAACCTGCCCTATGCCCCGCTAAGGCAAGGGCACCATGATAATTAAGAGTGGCACGACTTTCATAAGCCCATCGGGAAATACATAACCTATGCTAGAAACACAGTTTTTGGACTTGGGTAATCGAACCCTCGTCGCTCAGTGCTAAATACTACTCCCAAACATATACATATAGCTCATAATACTTGTGATATATCTGATGTCAAAACTGTTCATAACTTAGGTAGACATATCTGGATTCCAAACATTTCATAAAATATAGGGACATATATAATATCCAAAACTGTTGGAAAAGCATAAGACATATCTGATTCCATGGAATTCACAAATCATGAGTCTTAAAGCTTTGCATAACCATAATTCAAAATTAAAATCATACTTTAAAGAATTAGGCATGCAATTTCATGAAAATAGAGGTCATATTATCTAAACATACCAATTTTACTTGAAGAAATGCAATTCAATGAAATCATGCTAGAATTCATCATCAATCATATGGGCTTTTATAAACACTTTAGGATCTTAGACACAATTTGATTAGAGTTCTTGAATGGTAACTTTCAGGTCTTGCGGATGTTTAGTTAGTTGAATTACTTCTGTATATTATCTATATTATTTTAACTTTCTTTATGGTTTAATTAAGCTGGTTTTAAATCTCTCTCTTCTAAAATTTGGTAAGTATAAGGTTAAGGTTCGAGTTATTTGGTTCTCCCACAGGTAGGTTAGTGTGGGTTCCACACACGACCAGTTGAGTCGTGACAGTAGTATGTGTACCAAAACTCGAGGTACTCAATAGGCATCATAGGCTAACCGAGCTCAGGGATAATATACAATATAAGGAATATGAAGGTAAAACATGGGCCGAAACTAACTAGAAATCTCATACCTAAGAGGATATAATAGCGAAGATAATAATAATAATAGTAGTAAAACACCGAATACAAGATATACAAGGAGAATGTCATGCAATGAGAGATTATGAAATGAAAGAATGTGGCCGGTGTAGTAAAAGACCGAAATCATACCTCGGACCCACCTGAAACTCAGACATAGTATATAACATAACATGCAACTGACCCAAAATCTTACTTTGGGCTGAATAGCAGAAATGGAGAAGAATCTTACGTCAGACTGAGTTTTAAAAGTAAAACAATGTTTCCTTCTCAGAAAAATTAATGATAGAACAGTGCAATCCTTTCTATAATCTGAAGTTGTAGTTAAAATGAAGAACTTCATTTAAAATCAAAAATCCAGTATTTCCCTCTCAAACCGTGCCAAAGATCCATTTATGTGCATGTATGAATAAATGTGCACCATACAAAGAGAGTACATGTACACATAAAATATATATCAAACAGGGTAAAACCACCATTCAAACAAGTTGACTAACCTAGAAACCCACCAAATCCAAAACCACAGCCACGGGCCCACAATAGCATAATGCACAAAATATACACGAAAATAGGAGTGATAAAGTAAATCAATGGTAAAAGTCTACTGTACCACAAAAATCATCTCCTAATTTTATACGAAGGATTCACTAACTAATCGTACTAAGGCTACAGGCAACGTACACTAAGGTTAACCAAGAATTACTATTCTAATGTCCCGAAAATGTCTAATTTATGCAGAAGAATCATTATAGCCTAAATCTACCCCACAAGTATCCCTAACATTCATGAAACTTATAAAATAGACGATCTAGCCAAGCCTAGTCTAAAAGAGATATATTGTAACCTACCTGGAGGCCGAACCGAAAACACGAGTCATCACTCGAGAGCTTTCCCCTTCCAAAGTACCTTGGATCGCTACCATTCTATCACAAACATAATCTACAAGTCAAGACGGGACTAATGATACCTATATTGATATTTAGAATTTTGGGCCAAAAAATGGGTCAAAAATCGTCCCTCAGCGCCTGTCAACAAAAATAGATATAAAAATTGTAATTATGCTCCTAATAGGGTCATAAACCCATGCCCAAAATTTAGGCACCAAAGGGATATGTTTTGGAGCCCAAAAAAGCCCCAAAAACCACTTGGTCAAATAGAAATTTCAAGAATCTAGATATGAATTCCATAGAATTTAGAACGGATATGAGCGTAATACCAATGAGAAAGTACAAGAGACTTACGGGTAAAAAATTAGATGAATAATTTCTCAAAGACTACCTCCTAAGCTTAGGGGAAAATGACTTTTATGAGAAACTAAGTTGAAAATGAAGAGGTACGTATTTATACTGCTAGGGTTCCTTCATCACAATCGCAGGGACCCCTGTCACAATTGTGGGACTGCACTAAGAAGACCTATTATGATCACACTAGTTTTATTTGCGATCACGAGAAAGGCAGCTTGACCTGGTCCCAGTGGACCCTTCATCGCAAATGCAGTGGACCCATTGCGATTGCGATGGTCAACAATTAGACCATCACAAATGCGAAGGACACATAGCGATTGCGAGGAAGGAAAGATAGCTTCCCCAGCTGCTGAAAACTAGAAAAACACCATGCCCAAAAAGTCTCCGAATGGACCCTGGAGATTCATTCTGAATCCCGTAAGCACAAATCAAATATGCTACCCAACTAGAATGACATTCAGTACTCAACAGAATCATCAAAATGACCAACATAGATCGTCTTGATAAAATGCTTACCAAATTCAATACTTTTCTAGTTTTTCCTAAAAGCCACTCAAGTACCCAAAATGAGTTCGGAGGCCTCGGGACCCAAACCAAAGGTCCCAATAACCCAAAATATATGTTCCAGAGCTAACAACGCTAATAGAATTCTCATCCAAGCTTGTTTACTCAGAATGTTGACCAAAGTCAAATATTTCAACTTTAAGAGTTTCAAAACAGGGAAACTCTTCTAAAACCCGACTGAACACCTCGGTAATCATGCCACCCATCCTACCAATTCACATAATTAGTGTAGAAGCTACGAGAAGGGTGGAAACTATATAAATACACAAAAATGAGAAAATGACCATGAGGGTCATTACAGTCTTAATTTTAAATTTAAATTTTCTCTACGTATATCTATTGGCTACCAAAAATTTTGGACATAAAATCAATTAAATCTTTTTTAAAAAAATTGTTAAAGAGTCAGCCAAATTTGATCCAGGTACAAAATGTTGGCAATTGCTCAAAGTCACCAATATTTGTTTAAAAATATGACATATGTCCTACTAAAATACTGTGACATTAACCTTAAATATATTTCTCTTCATAAATACTCAAAATCCTTGCACAATATATAGAAGAAGCTTTTAGTTTGTCACATCTTATAGTTAATAGTTTTAACTATTATATATGAATTATATATAATCAATAATTGACAATGAATTTTCTCCTTTTGATAATTTCTCGTGTTTCTCTTTCAGTTGAAAATTTTTGATCAAAAAATTAGACAAAATAAGCATGTTACCGGCAAATAAAGTAGCCAAAAAAATAAAGGTTTAACTCTTTCCTCTCTCTTTATTTATTGTGACTTAGTTTGTGTAATGACCCTTTCGGTCATATTCACATTTTACCTTCTTTGTATTGTTAGAGCTTGCCTATAATGGCTCCAACTCATTTATGACTTGCTGAGACTGGTGGTTTGGTGCCCGGGCAATTCGTTAGGTCGTTATGACCATTTCCCTGTTTTAGAGCTTTAATTTAGGAAATTATTGATTTCAGTCAAAATTCTTAGCAAGCATCCTCAGAATTAAATTTTGATAATTTTGTTAGCTTTGGAGCATGGATTTTGGTCTAGTTAGGCCCTTGGTCGGGGATTGGGAGCTCTCAAATTGATTTTATCTCACTTTTTGAGATTTCAGACCAATTGGAGTTGGTTGGTTGACTTTGGTAAAGATTTGAAGAAGACAACCTCAGATGGGAATTCTGCCAGCGTTGTTAGATCTGAAATGTCAACTTTGGGATAGAAGGACCTTTGGTTCAGGTCCCGAGGCTTCCAGACTCATTTTGGTCTATTGTATTTTGTTTTGGCTTAAGGTTGGTTTTTGTACATAGGGCCCTCTTTTCCTAAAAATGTTCTTCGTTGAGAGTTTTGTTATTTGCGTTGAGTCTAAAATGTTGTTTTTGGTAGGGCTGCATCCTTGGTTCGTGCCGGTGAGGTTCAGAATGTTCCCCGAGTGTGCAATCAGAGTTGTTTTATGTGTGTTATAGATGGTAAGCTGCTGTTTCTGGTACAGGTACAGTGGCGAGTGCCTACACCGCACATGCGCTGCCACACTTGCTCCCTGGCTGCCGCACCTGCAGTTCCTAGAGTCTTGAGTAGGGGGGCGCGCCTGCGCCTCTTTTCCCACCACGACGATGGTCCCTCTGTGGCGCACTGGGCGCACCTGCGCGTAGCGCCTGACAACCATTATAAACTCTTTCTCCTTCATTTGTTTCATTTCCAAGAAATTTTCACCATTTTTGCTCTTGATCTCAAGCTCTATATTCTGTGAGAGCTTGTTATAAAGTTTTGGGGTGATCAAGTGTTGTTCGTAATTGATTTCTCGCCCTCAATTCATAAGTTTAACCTTTAAATTTTGTTAATTCTTCTTCTAATTCCCTTTTGTTCTTGGGGTTCTAAGGGTTGTTTTGGGCCCTTCTGTTGATCGATTTCCTCTCAAATTTTGAGCATATGTTTCTGGTGATGTTGGGAATATCGTGGAAATTTTTGTTTCTAGTTTTGGGTTACGGGGCTCATAGACCTGCTTTTGACCTAGATTTCAACCCGAATAAATTATTAGCAATATGGGTATCGTTAGCTTCATATTGATGAGTAGAGTATTATTTTGATAGTTTATGTGCCATTTGGGACTTCTCAAAGCAGTTCAGGCTAGGAAAATATCTTTACATCAGCTATTCGTCGGACGTTAGGTAGGTTACGGCTTACCTACCTTAGACTTTGCGTATATAGAATATAACTCTATTATTTAGCATCCTTGGGTTGGGTTTACTAGGTTGGCACCCCAGACCTTGTCCGTTTCTTTTGTCCATCTTAATTCCTATGTTTGATTTAGTATTGTCCCGACCCAACTACCGGGCCGTGCGGGCACCTAATCTAATCCACCTAGATAGGAGAACCCTTACCACCCGAACCAACAGGCAATGCGGAAAAGAAAATAACCCATTAAATAAGTCCCGTAATATAGAGGAATCCCTTTACAAATGTTTGGAAAATCTTTATACAATAGCTTTCAAAAATTACACAACCTTTAAAACTTGCGGAAATTTATTAACAATATAAACACCCTCTCCAGAACTTAGTCTAAGCCGGTATAAGAGCTTCTACAAGATGAACTTATAACATAAAATGGACACAACTCCCACCATAGAAGGAAGTAGGAGTTGCTGGAAGATCACCGCAATCCTGAACCTGTGAAACATCACCAACCCTGCAACAAGACTATACCCAAAAAGGTATAGCAAGAGTAGAATCAGTACAAACACACGTACTGGTAGGCATCATCGGCTGACCCAAATTTACTCCTACCATTATATCAAAATAAAGATAAAATGCACAATGTAAATGCTCCACCGCTTTCAACGTTACCTTTATCAATTCTCCTTTTCAGAACCGACCTTCCTAACCTTCAGACTTACCAAGTCGCCTTATCCCTAGACTTCCCAAGTCACCTTATCCCTAGACTTTCCAAGTCTCACTTAATCCTTACCAATAACAATGTCCAGACCTGGACTGCCCTTCCCTTACCCAAATCAACCGCCTTGACTAGATATTCAGACTTAACCCGGCTAACTTCCCAACCAAACCACTTATACCCGTAGTATCACTTATCGGTGTCCGGCCCTTCCTGGACCTCTCGGACAACTTTCCATCCTTGTTATAACAACAAACAACTATAGCCCCAGACTTTCCATCGTACTCCCAATTGACCAATCACATGAAAATTACCTAGCAACCATTGACACATTCAATGACAACAACAGAGTTATGTCTAAATCCCTTTCTAATCCCGAAACCCAGACCCTCCAAGGTCCTCTAACCATACCTAAGTTTTAAAAAGGCTACCCGGTCTACACCAACCCCCATCCTTAGCTTATTAACCACAATAAATTCTTGACCGTCTTTAACATACTTAACAACAATAAACTGTGAACTTATAACCTATTTTACATAGTCCAAACCCACTCGGATCCCCCTAACACATCTAGGTGTTAACATGACAATCCAGACTACACCAAGACAAACTATTAGTTAACATCATAACCCGGTCTGCACCAAGACCAACTGAAAACATAATATAACTACCCAGCCTACACCAAGACCAAACTCACAATATAATTACCCGACCTACACCAAGACCAAAAGTAGTATCACAATTTATAAACACAGCCCGGTCCACTAATGGAACCAACACTAATCACACAATGCAACAATATCAATGAAATGATGCAGTAAAGTAAACCCGTACAAGGCGTTGTACCCGAGCCAACCGTTAGTATTTTCCTGTACCAGGCGTGGTACCCAAGCCAATTGTTAGTATCTCGTACAAGGCGTGGTACCTGAGCCAACTATTTGTTATACCCGTACCATGCGTGGTACCCGAGCCAACCATTAGTATTCCCGTAACCAGGGTGGTACCCAAGCCAATCGAATGTCAATTAATCCACAATCAAATAATGAACAAACAACTTGTAAAACCACAAGCAACACATAGTTAAATTCACAGATTGTAATGCAGGACTCTTAGACATTCCTAACAATCCCTAAGCAAAGTATCTCATACAAACACTTAGATAGGAGTACACAACATACATTACTAACAATTCCCTAAGCAATGTATCTCATACAAGAACTTAGATAAGAGTACACAACATACAACATTTACAGGGATCGTTAACCATAACCTACCCCTCCCCGAGTGAAGGACTTAGCCCAACCTTGGTCCGAGGATCAACCTGTTTCCCCTTACTGACATATAATGAACGATTTCCTTTCTTAGCATAATTTAGCAACTACGTGATTCCGGAGACTTTACCCAACACCGAACATAGAGTGGGAACACCTCCCCTTAGCCTTATTAAAACCAATAACTACATCTCACGTCATTTACATTCCCGAAACTTTATCTAGGAGTTTTCCATTTCCAACACCCATATTTCCGAAGAATTCTCTCGGTTCCCCGACCCTTCCCGACATTCCAGTCCCCAAGCCTATTATTTTATTCTACCAAAATAACAAAATATCCACATTATACGTATCATAAGACCAACTCTTCAATCCATACAATTCCTAGTTAACACATAACCAGTATTGAATCCGCCAAACTCCGTGCCCAAAGGCCTAATCATGGATTCTCCCTTTCATTCTACACAATAATAGGAAATAAAAATGGTCAATCTACTCTTGAGAAGAAACCTAGCCTACCTGGATGCCGAGCAGCTATTTAATGCCCTTTCTAGCTCCGTGAAGGCATTCCCTAATGATTCTACAAGCCCGAATCCGTGGTTTTGCGTCGCTTTCACTGGAATCCCTCCTCCCCATGGCTCCCAAGCCTTGGAGTAGCCTAGGAGAGTTTTTGGAATAACTCTCATTTGTTTTTAGGGATGAAGGAAAGAGAATGAAATAAAAAACCCACTTTTTGGGTTTTCTAGTCCCGTAGCTCTACTATAGTGGTCCCTGCTCCGCTATAGCAGTACCGTCGTAGCAGAGTCAACCGGTATAGCGGAGGTTGACCGTCTTGACTTCCGCTATAGTGGTAATTATTCCGCTATAGCGGAGGTCGCCGTGGCGGAGCAGTAGTGCTCGTCACGGATAGAAACTCAGAAAATTCCTGAAAAGAGCCCTTTTTACAACACACCTTGAATCCTCGACGTTTCAGAATAACCCTTTCACGTCAACCTCGATTTTGGGAGCTCCTCTTACCCAAATTTGATTCCAAAAAGTCCCCCAGAATCCTCTATGTATTAGCTACACAAAAATGTATCTCAAATCGAGACATCGAACCTAATCCTTACCTGAATTGCCCCGGACTATACCTCGCTCCAATTCTGGTCGAGGCTAGCCTGGCCCAGAATTTTCAACTCTCAACCCAGAAGTATACTAACTCGAACTTGGCACAAAAAGTTTACCCATAATAACGAACCCGGTCATTACAACAGATACCAATTTACCCATTGTTCATCCTCGAATGGTCTCTAAGGCAGAAAGAGAAGAAGGAGCCCGCCCTCTGAAACCTCGACGCTCTATCATGATAGCATAATTTTAACTTTATGCAAACCACCAAGACTTTTGAATACCTTGGTATACCCAATTAAACGAAAATTTAATTCAATTCCACTTTGTCAAGGAATCCCTTCCTTAGAGCTACACAAGGCAGCTAGATTATCCCTCCCTAAGTGCCCAAGAAATCTGGGGCCTCGCTGAAACACCAGAGCCAAAGAAACTCAACTAATGAACGACACAGTTTTCCCCTGCCAAGGGGACTAGATCCCACCATGGAGTTCCCTTTCCCACTATACTCGGAGTTCTACTAGCCCAAACTCCATTCCGAAATCTTCCTACGGGGTACTATTCCCCTCACATATCATCCTGTCACCTTACTCCTATCAACACTATGCCTCAAGACACCACGTATCTCTAAACCACGCAACAATGAGGATTTCATTGGGCTCATCCTACCTTGAGATTTTCATCAATTCTCGTCTTAGGGGGATATTTCTACCCGGGCACTTACACTCTAACCAATGCTATGACGAGAATACACTCACCACTTAACAAGCAGTAACACTGGGTATTATCATGGTCACAAGAGACACAATAATGCAAAGAAACCCATTTAATAACCCCGCTCCTTTAATCGACCCTACCACTAAGGATTATCAACACTAAACTAGTCAATAATTACCTCATCACATAGCCAATGAGCAGTTTCCAATACTACTCGATCAATCGCGGGTCATTTTGCCCAACACTACATAGGTGACTATTCCCAGCAATGGTCAGTCATTGGTTTACTAATCCCCCGGGATACCATATCTACCATTTCCTTTGGTCACGCACGGATGCTAAGTATGCAGGCAAATCACCTTATATGCATGCTATATAAGTTCGATAGTCAATTTACTTATTTCACATGGCAGCCCGTAATGCAACAGTTGCCTTTAGATGCCCCGGGAATGAATGAAAAATAGGGGGAAATAGGGCGAGGCTTATGCCTCGTGCTCTTCCGCTATAGCGGTGTCCACTCCGCTATAGCGGTTCCGCCATAGAGATAACGATACCGCTACCGCGATCCCGACAATAATAGCCCAAAAACTTGAAATTTTTAGTAAGCGTATCCTTTACCTTTCCTAGTTACCTTTGTTTAGTCCTGTAAATCCTGCCATGGTCTTAAACCACCCGTAAGACCATTCCTGGCATCAAATGCATCACGATTCAGCATAAAATAGTATCAATTACAAAGTGTTAACACTAGATAATTGTTCCCAACAATATCTTCCCGCCATTACACACTAATGACTCCCTTGTTCCCATGGTTCCCAACCAAGTCCCGACTGTCCTGAAACTAAAGCTTCCCTTCGGTCACAGTTTCCAATCCCTTATCATCTTAACCAATGATAAGCCCTTTTTCAAAATGCATTACCACTTCTTAAATCGAAACATTTAACAGATTACCACAGCCTAAGGTACACAGAATTTGAAACTTAATGACCCTCTGCAGACTAAACATGCACGACAGACACAATTTACACACATTTCAAGCAAGTCACACGAGAGTTGTAAAACACAACATTTCAACTTCAAGTTACAACCAAATCAAGTCACAAAATTTACTCTCTATTCGTCCCATGGATGAACATTAGTCAATCATCCATGTCTTACCATAACTCCCGCTATTAAGCAATAATAGACCTTGTCCCTGGTACTTATTCACATACCAACCACTTAAAACCAGAGTTCCCACAAGTGTAAATATCCTTCTCCCTTATCATTTTTACCAACGATAAGACCCTTCCCAACATTTAGCATACTGTTTTCCACTTGAATTACAAACAAGAATTCCTTCAATCATTAATACATAACCAAGTTAGGACTCTTCACTAACTACAAATTTCAAGGCAACTCAGCAATTACACAATACAAAATTGCAGTCATTCAAATAATGCAATACATACAGTCATGATTAATTCATACAAAATTGCAGTCTTCATGGATGACCGTTAGCCCATTAATCCATCCTTTATATAGCCTCCTAGGCTAGATACCAATTGGAACATTTTTGTTTCCAATTTTCCTTGCTTGTCTTACTGCAACCAGAGTCCAATGACATCCTTACTTCATTGAGTTACCAATTGGAATCGAGAGATATCAATTGGACTCAACCCATACAAGCAAGTGAAAGAATCGCACGAGAAGGAATGAAATAAGAGAGATGCTTCCTAGAATGCTTCATAGCTTCCCTAGGATTAGATGTGGACGTCTACACACCAATTCGCGGGACTCTATTCGACATTTTGCTCTTGTACTGGGAGACCGATAACCTGGGCTCTGATACCATTTATCATGACCCAACTACCAGGCCGTGCGGGAACCTACTCTAATCCACCTAGATAGGAGAACCCTTACCACTCGACCAACAAGCAATACAGAAAAGAAAATAAACCATTAAATAAGTCCCTTAATACAAGAGGACTCCCTTTACAAATGTTTGGAAAATCTTTATATAAAATAGCTTTAAAAAATTGCACAACCTTTAAAACTTGTAGAAATTTATTAATAATATAAACACCCTCCCAAGAACCTACTCTAAGCCGGTACAGAAGATTCTATAAGATGAGCTTATAACATAAAATGGACATAACTCCCACCATAGAAGGAAGTAAGAGCTGCTGGAAGATCACCGCAATCCTGAACCAGTGAAACATCACCAACCTTACAAACAGACTATACCCAAAAAGGTATGGCAAGAGTAGAATCAGTACAAACACATGTACTGGTAGGCATCATCGGTTGACCCGAATTCACTCCTACCATCATATAAAAATCAAGATAAAATGCACAATGTAAATGCTCCACCCCTTTCAACATTACCTTTATCAATTCCCCCTTTCAAAGCCGACCTTCCTAACCTTCAGACTTACCAAGTCGCCTTTTCCCTAGACTTCCCAAGTCACCTTATTCCTAGACGTCCCAAGTCTCACTTAATCCTTAACAATAACAATGTCCATACCTGGACTACCCTTTCCATACCCAAGTCAACTGCCATGACTAGATATTCAGACTTAACCTGGCTAACTGCCCAACTAAACCACTTATACCCGTAATCTCACTTACCGGTGTTTGGCCCTTCCTGGACCTCTACGACAACTTTCCATTCTGGTTATAACAACCAACAACTACAGCCCCTGACTTTCTGTTGTACTCCCAATTGACCAATCACATGAAAATCACCTAGCAACCATTGAAACATTCAATGACAACAACAAAGTTATATCTAAATCCCTTTCTAATCTCGAAACCTGGAACCTCCAAGGATCCTCTAACCACACCTAAGTGTTCAACAGGATACCCGGTCTACACCAACACCCATCCTTAGCTTATTAACCAAAACAAATTCTTAACCATTATTAACACACTTAACGACAATAAATTGTGAACTTATAACCTCTTTTACATAGTCCGAACCCACTCGAATCCCCTTAACACATCTAGGTGTTAACATGACAATATGGTCTACACTAAGACCAACTAATAGTTAACATCATAACCCGGTCGACACCAAGACCAACTGATAACATAATATAACCACCCAGCCTACACCAAGACCAAACTCACAATATAATTACCCGGCCTAGACCAAGACCAGACTCACAATATAATTACCCGGCCTAGACCAAGACCAAACTCACAATATAATTACCTGGCCTACACCACGACAAAAAGTAGTATCACAATTTATGAACACAGCTCAGTCCACTCATAGAACCAACACCAATCACACAATGCAACAATATCAATGAAATGATACAGTAAAGTAAACCCGTACCAGGCGTGCTACCTGAGCCAAGTGTTAGTATTTTCCCATACCAGGCGTGGTACCTGAGGCAATTATTAGTATCCCGTACCAGGCGTGGTAACCAAACCAACCGTTAGTATCCCATACCTTGCATGGTACCCAAGCCAACCATTTGTTATACCCGTACCAGGCATGGTACCTGAGCCAACCATTCCTATACCAGGCGTGGTATCTGAGCCAACCGAATGTTAATTAATCCACAGTTAAATAATGAACAAACAACTTGTAAAACCACAAGCAACATACAGTTCAATTCACAGACTGTAATACAATACTCTTAGACATTCCTAACAATCCCTAAGCAATGTATCTCATACAAATGCTTAGATAAGAGTACACAACCTACATTACTAACAATTCCCTAAGAGTACACAACCTACATTACTAACAATACGCTATAGCATAGCAGTACCGCTTTCACACCCCGAGGCTACCCCCTAGATGTAACACGGGACTCGGGACCACAAGGATCCCAAGCTAACCCTTAGTCATAACATTCTCAAGCAATGTAAAGGAAAGCATAGTGAAAGCATCATAAGGAAATTCAAAACAGGAAGACATATCATAGATAGAGTACTAAATAGGGGATACAACCCGAATATCATCCGATATCATCTATGTCTGAAAGCCTCTACAACTAGAATATTGAGTTGATAGGACAATACCCTAACTAACTCGACAATCTCAAAAGAACGGGAACATAAAGCTAAAGTAAAGTCTAGTCCTTGAACTATGAGGACTCACCCAAGCTGACTGAAAAAGGCCGGGATCTCTAGCCACGTATCTATGAAGGGACACCTAAATCTGCATCATCAAAGGATGCAGCGCAATATGCGTTAGTACTATGGAATGTACTAAGTATGTGAGCAATGCAAAAGTATGATAAAACATGCTTTAAAACATACTTAAACATGATCCATGCATAATAAAGTATCAAGAGAAGAAATCATAATGAAAAGTTAAGTCATGAGGCCAGAGCCAACTTCAAAAGTCATAGTTCATAAAAGAGTCCATAAGGCTTAGAAAACATGAAAAATAACATACATACGAGAGTTTTTTATAACCGATATGAGACCATGTGAGCTACATGGAATCTAACTATATAACCCTAGTTAGCAAAGCTGACTTTGAACCTTGCCAAGGAACCAGTCACCATACCCAACTATATAACCCGAGTTGGCAAAGTTGTCCTATGCCCCGCTAAGGCAAGGACACCATACATAAAGATGTGGATCCACTCTCATAATCTTTGAAGGCACATATCATATCATAATCATACCTACGCTGGCAACGTAGTGTCTTGGACTAAGGGTACTCTCACCCTGTCCAACTTGGTGCTAAATACTACTCCCAAAACATGCACATATAGGTCATAATTTTGTAAGGGCTTACTCTCATGCCAAATCTTATTCATAAATCATGAAAACACAACGGGTATCATGAAACTTTCATAACATAGTTCATAAAGCTTAGCATAGCCATAATTCAAAACATGCTTTTCTTTCTAAATTCATACTTGAAGAATTAGGCATGCAATTTCGTAAATACATAGAGGTCATGATATTTAATAATGCCAACTTTCTCTTGAAAACATGCAAATTCATAGTTTCATGCTAGAAATCAAATTTCATGCTTGGGCTTTTAAAAGTAATAAGAGAATCATAATCAAATCATGAGTAATCAATAGAAAACCATGAATTTAAATATAGAAGCTGATTTCATAAACTTTACCCAAATTTTAGATAAAAACCCTAATTTCATAAATTCATAATTCAACATAAGAATTGGGGATTTTGGGAACAAGAGTGAAAGGAACCCATTGTTAAAGACCCACATACCTAGGGTGAAGATAAACCACTTCAATGGAAAAGGCTTAGGAGACTTGACTTGGAGCTTGGAGACTTGAGCTTGAGAGAAACTCTCTTTTGAGTGAAGGATGAGAAGCTTAAGAGGGACTTAGAATAATATGGGTGAAAACCCTTCTAAAAGTAGTAAAAATAACTTCACTTAGTAGACAATAGGGTGTGAAATGACTAAAATACCCCAGGGATTTAACTTAGAAATCTGGCTTCAGGTTCTACGGATCCTTCCCACGAATCGTAGAACTAGTCACAACTCGTAGAATGGAGTTGTGGTCCCTGAGCCAAACTTCCAGGCTGCTGAATATTTTCTACGGTTCCACAGGAGGACTCGTGAATGCTTCCACGAGTCATAGTACATTCTCATGGAAGTCAGGGAAATTGACTGACCTCTGATCAACTTCCAAGAGTCAACAATATGACCTGTAGAAACATCTACGAGTCGTGAAAGTGACTCGTGGTTGTCAATACTGGGGTTGGTCTACAGGACTGGCATCATGAGTCACTCCCACAACTCGTGGAACCTTCCACGAATAGTGGACTTGACCCGTGGTCCCTGGAAGTCCAAAATTTTTGGCAAGTCTAAGTTTGAAAGTTGGATGCATTACTGGGGTGTTACAACCGCCATTGGGGAGTCAACCGCTATACCAGAGGTTGCCATGGCAGAGTGGTAGTGCTCTTCACAAACATAAACATGGAAAATTCCTGAAAAGAGCCCTTTTTACAACACACCTTGAATCCCCGACGTTCAAGAATAATCCCTTCATGTCAACCTCGATTTTTGGAGCTCTTCTTACCCAAATTCAATTCTGAAAAGTCCCCTGGACTCCTCTATGTGTTAGCTACATAGAAAACTAGCTCCAATAGAGACATTGAACCCAATCTTTACCCGGATTTCCCTTGAATATCGCTCGCTCCAATTTCGGTCGAGGCTAGCGTAGCCCAGAATTTTCAACTCTCAACCCGAAGGTATTCTAACTCGAACTTGGCACGAAAAATTTACCCGTAACGACGAACTCGATTGTTACAAGTATTCATACTAGTTTTGTAGTATTACCACTTGCAGCCTTGTGTGGCCTTTGAATATGCCTTTGGACCATAGATGATGGGATATTTGGAAAAAGTCTGTGAGTCCTAGATATCACATTGTGATATTGAGCTCGTTATTTATGTTGTCAGGTGGATTGAGCCTGTTGAGGGTTGGTAGGTTGATTGTGAGTCATTATTGATTGTATACGAGCATATCATCATTCTTCATATAAAGAGTTTTTCTGCATTGAATTACTATTACTATGGCTATGGGCCTAACTATCACCAGTTTTCTAAACCTTGCATAGCCTCAAAAGCCCCTTTTTAGTATTTATGGCTTAAAATGTATTTAAAATTGGGTTTTAAAGTTTTCTTGAGATAAAAGAGATTATATGATAATTTTCACACTAATTTTGACGCGATACTAGACTCGGCCAAGACGAGTACTAGACATACTTTGTTACTGATTTTAGACCCGAATAGACTCCATGCACCCATATTAGGATTCTGAGATGTACTAATTTAGAACTGGATAAAATTTAGGCACACATATTAAGGTTCTGTGATTTTGTATGTGGTCGCGTAGACCTCCATGGACCTTGAAAATCTGGACTAAGGGCTACGAGCTACGAGTACCCAAGGAGAGGTATATAGTGTAGTAGAGGTATTGAGGACTCCTTCACCTGATGGGCTTTCAAGTTTTGAGCTAAATTTGAGACTTATCCACTGGCTTGAACTCAGACTCGATTCTGGAGGACACGTTTTGAGATTGAGTTTTTGTATGTGGTCGAGAGGTAGACCTCCATGGACCCCTGTTGTTCCTGGGCCATAGGCTATGGGTCAATGCAGAATGCTAGGAGGGCGATGTACGGTGGAGGAGAGGTACACGGGAAAGAGCCTTTCATGGGTCCTGCCTCTATACGGGCCTGAGGGGTACCTGAGAGGGAACATAATGTTTACTGGCATATCATATCATATCATGCATTTGATTCCACCTTTGTCTGCTCTATGCTCAGTGTACGCTCTGGTTATATAGGCGGTCGGAGGGTTTGTACTCTGTTGATTCCATTCCTTGGTTGTATGGGTGGCCGTTGGGACTGTAGGTAGATTATATTTACTCCTGTATTTATTTAGATCTTGTCTTGGCACTCGATTATCAAAGGATTAGTGATGGTTAACCTGTTGAGGCTCCGATTGTGGGATTTCTGATTATAGATAGGGCTAGGGAGTCCTATCTTATTGAGGCACTTCGTGTGGCGTTCTGAGCATAGTATGAGATTATGGTTCTTTTCTTGTCGGTAGTTGAGTGTTATATCTCGATTATTGTGAGTTAGTTATTCCATCTTAGGGTTGTACTGGTGAGGTGAATTCCTGTTTATGCTATCTTGTGATTGGATTGATGTTATGATTTCCTTATACTTGTTGATTCCATTTTGAGTATGTTAGACTGCCTTGCATCTTTTCCCTTACTTTAGTTGACCAGTATACCGCAATTTTCTCAACTCTCTCTCTCTCTTTGCTTACTTGTATTGTTGTGCAAAGACCCCAGGTGCATTCTCCTTTCCTTCACCTGTAATTCTGTGTAATTGTATCCTCTGTGCTAGCATGTTTTACTTGTAGCTTTTGGTGGCCTAGTCTCTATGCAAGCTCCTTGTGCTCATTTATTGCTTCAGTGACTGCTTTCTTGCTATTTGTTATATACTGTTTTTATATCTTATATGCGCTCAGTCGGCCGATGATACCTACTGAGTACCCATTGTTTTTGTGCTCATACTATACTTCTGCACTTTTTGTGCAGATATTAGTTGAGATTTTGCCATTGATCGCGTTGGAGACTAGTGCAGATTATGGATATTCGAGACTAGGGTGAGCGCTTGATGGTCGGGGCTTGACTGTATCTCATCTTTTGGCACAGTTACTCCTTGTACTTTCGGAGACAAATTGTATTGTATTTTGTTACTTTTATCACTTGTACTTTATTAGAAGCTTCTGTACTATCGATACCAAGTGTTGGGGTTGGTCTAGTTTTTGTATGTATATATTCGAGTTTTTCTTCCGATTTGTCTACCTTTACATTCTGCTTTTGCT
Organism: Jaltomata sinuosa; assembly: GCA_003996215.1. Taxonomy (NCBI): domain Eukaryota; kingdom Viridiplantae; phylum Streptophyta; class Magnoliopsida; order Solanales; family Solanaceae; genus Jaltomata; species Jaltomata sinuosa. Next base: position 66,575 of record QJPP01003816.1, on the reverse strand, counting down.
AATTCTGCTTATTGTGCATTTTGGTTAGGTAGTAGCCCATTACTAACCATTCTGGGCTACGGGGATTGGTTCGCCTACTAGGGGGTTGTAGGTGCCATCATGACTTCAGAAATTAGGTCATGACAATTCAATACTTGCTCAACAACTATAAGGTACACACCCCAAAAAGGGTTTTAGAAGCTTCCCAATGCGTCACGTGAAAGTTGATAACAATGACCTTCAGGCGTGGTGTGACACAACGTGAGACATGATGTGCGGTCGCACCACAGGTTGTGCGCGTCGCTTATCGTGTGTTTTCTAATTAGTAACTTCAGTTATTGATGTCATGACATGCGAAGGGAGGTGTAGACCGCACGTGCCATTGTGCGGATTGCCTGTCAGTCGCACCTCTTGGTAGAAACTTCCTTGTTTTAGATCACCTTAACATTTCAACTCTTTTTAAGCTCTTTGGGTCTATTTCCTTTGTTTTCTACTTTTCACCAAGAGTACTTGCATTTTCATCAATAAAGTCAATAAGTACCACTAAATCTCATCAACACATAGCAATAATTCATGAATAAGGGCTTAATAAGTTGGTAGATTACCAACTTATCACCTAGATAAAAGTCACCTCTAACCATCTGGAGACCACCCCTACCACCCTGCACACCACCTCTAGCCGGTGGCACTGGATCCCTGGGAGATAAAACTTGCTGGCTCTGCTGCCTGGAATATGTAATCGTGGGGCAATCCCTAGCAAAGTGCCCAAACTCACTACACTAGAAGAAAGCTCTACCAGATGAAGTCCGACCGGAAGATCTCACTGAACCTGACTGGCCACTATGACCTATATTTCCAGAAGGCAAACCTCGAAAAGCTTGACCTATACCATGTCTGCTCTACCCAACATTCCCTATACAACCGCTCTCTAAATCCTGTGGAGCCACCAGAATTGGCCTACTAGACAGAGAGCAATGAAACTGGTCTCTACCAGAGAACTTCCTATCTTGAGATTGAGAACCATGAAAACTTCCCTGACAGCGATGCCTTTTACCAGTGCCTCTATATGCCTTGCGACATAACCCCTCTATAGCCTAAGCATGATCAACCACCGAAAGAAAGTTAGTCCTAACTATCACTAAGTGCTCTTTTTCCAAAAGGAGCGGTGAAATCAATCCTCCGACAAAACCCTGTACTCTCTCAAACTCGGTAGGCGTAGTCCTAGCAGTATGCTTAGTCACCTAGTGAAACCTTGCCTCATGCTCCAAAATTGTCATAGAACCCTGCTTGAGAAGTGTAACCTCAAACCTAGCCAAAGCACCACTCAAAGGATCGAGTACTTCCCCTACCTGTACGGAGTTACTTATCTCAAACGAATAAGAAACACCCAAATTGTTGAGAAGAACGCTTCTTGGAGCTCTAGAATGAAATAGGGGTTATGGGAAAATAACCTAGAAAAACTTAATAAGTGCAGGTAAACTGCTCGTCATCTCATTGCGATAAGCAATTTCTTGTTACAATGAGTTATCACATTGAGAATGACTTATCACACTGAGAGACCCCTTCATCCTAATGAAGGACAATTTCTAGAACATCATAAACTCACCCCAAACCCCTCATTTAACAACACACTTTATTTTCTAGACAACATGGATTAAACCTAATGTGGTAACTATAATATTCACAGTTCTATGAACTTGATTCTTGTCCCTAAACTTCCTACTGGACCCTACTACAATCAACTATCCATAGATGGACTCCACACTACCATATAATAAACCAAGAGACCCCAATTGTCTCTAAGGTATAAGATACTAGATTTTTGTTTAAGCTCACCCTTGCCTGAGATTTTATCAACTCTCATCGCATCGATTTTGCTAGCTACTTATGCCCCTACTTTTTTATAAGGACAAAACATGTTATTACAACTACACTTCTGCATCTTTTTTTGATATAGCACCTAGTATGAGTTATCCTCACTGACCTTTCTTCTCATTCGTGGCTCATTGTTGAGCTCTCCCATCAGAGATTTAATGCTTTCCCTCTTGTACTCACTGTATTTATTTTTTATTTTGATAGACAATTGGATATTGTATACCCTTATTCCTATACTTTAGGAGCTTTTGTACTAGTCACAGCAGGTCTAGGATCAGTTCTTTATGGTTATATATTGTCTTTATTGGTCTCTTTAGGGCCCGTTCTCTATATTTTGTACCATTTTGTATATATCTATACTAGTAGCCCATTCTTATCATTATTTTGTTTCCACTTTGTTCATTATTGCTTTTATTTCCTATGTTGGACTTATTTCCAGTCTTTTGCTTGGGGTGTTAGCTTGCCTATTAGGGTTTATAGTAGGTACCATCACGACTCAATTTTGGGCCTTGATGACATTGTATTAAATCTTTAGGTTCACTGGTCTTACCAGTACAAGAGATAGTGTCTAGTAGAGTCTTGAAAATCAATATGATAATGTATGTATCCAATCTGCAGCAGGCTATAGGTCATTCTTAGAAAAACTCCATCTTTTTGATTCTCTATCGTGCGTTCTTAACTTTATCAACTTTTGAATTTTACTTGTTTCATTCTTTCTCGGATGGTTCATATGCGATCAATAGTGGGAGAGGATAGGTCAGGGTAGGTCATCGGCTGCGACACCAGCTCACGGCCTGGCTAGGGTACCATCACCAAAGCCAGCCGTAGAGGTTAAAGATGTTCAATATCAGTCAGAGGGCATGAGGCCAACCCTGAAAGTGCAAGAGGAGAGGGGGTGAATTGCTATTTTACATTTTTCTAAGTTGACTATCTGAAGGGGTCAGTCAACTACTATGCACAGATAAGCAGCTAAGTAAAAGTGCAGAATTGTAAGTGGGATCTAATATGGATCTTAGTAAAGTCCGCTTGGGATGCAATGGTGTTCTCTACTAGTTCTTTGTTGGTTTTGGTTTCGTACAAGCTTTGGGAGTATAGCTCATACGTCTACACTCAATATTTTTTCTTTTCTTTTTCTCTTTTGATATAATTCCTCACCATCTATATTTTTTTGTCTCCTCTCTTTTTCAGTACACAGTAAAACACAATGTAAAATAATGCTTAATAAAAATAGAGCAAAGAACTTGAGATGGTAAAGACAGTTTGTATGTTCTTCTTCATTCTTCAAAGGCCTTTAAATAGGAGGAAGGATATATCCATTTGAAGAATATCGATGATAAAGGCAACCCAAGAGATTTGATCTTTGGAAAAGAGATGTGGAATATCTATTTTCCAAGAATAAGGTTGAGTCAATCTTGACTCCTTTTAATTAGTCGATCTGCTTTCTTTCTAGAATTGAGGATTTTTCTTGAATCGCGTGAGAGAATATCTCTTTTCCTTTGAATGATCTGCAAATAAATATTTTGTACTTGATTCAAAGATTAAAGCCATTGCAATATTACTTGCCAAAATCAATCAGCTGCTTCTTTCCATAGTATACCTAAATCAATCACTTGCTTTTTCCCTATAGTATATTGATCTTTGCTGAACTCTACAATTGCTTTCCTCAATGTTCATTAATTCTTGATGATCTCCACAATTGCTTTCCTTATTTTCCTTTGGCAAAGTCTTCTATTAGTGCTTGGTATTGATCACAAAATTAGAGTTAATCTAATTTTGCTAGGATGAATTAATCTTCTTATTCTTTCCATAATCCTTGAGAATCTTCACAATTGTTTTCCTTATTTTTACTTCTTCTTTAGAATATCTCTCTCTTTATTGCTTTTTGCTTGGTACTTGAGTTTTGTTCCTTCTTGGGTAATGCTTTCCTTTTCTACTTGGTACTTGCTCTTTCTATGAAAAGTATAATATCTTAAATCAATATCTTTTGGTGAGTTCCTACAAGGTGAAATTTTCATTTATTAAAATCAAAACATTATCAAGCCAAACCTCTAATGAGATTCATAGCCATGTCGATTCTATAGGATATATTAGTTAGGGGGACATAAAGCTTACCTCCGATCCTATGGTGGTTCATAAGTCGACTAGCCTACTAAGGCCGGTTAACTCCTTCCCGATACTAGAATGGAAACCTAAAAACTATGCACCTACGAGAAGACTCCTGTCAATAAAAAGTATCTAGGAAAGCGAAAAATCAGGGAGACTCTCCCCTTACAAAGTAAGAAGAAAAACCCAAACTAACTAAGAACTTCTTCATAAAAGCTATAACTTAAACAAGAGAAAGCCTAAGTGAAGAAGATTAGTAACACCAAAATTACAAGTGCAAACCTGTAAGAACTTGGATTATCCAAGAATAATAAAAAACTCAAGGTGGTTTCTTAATACTTTTCATTTTTCTCCTTCTTAAGTTATGAGTTCCATGTTTTTCCAATTTAAAATACCCCCTTGACTCCTCTGTAAGTTGCTGGTGGTTGAAGAAATGTTGAGGTGAATCAATCAAGTGGCCATGTTTAGAAAGGATGTCGGCAACGTAATTTGCTTCTCTATAAATGTGACTGCAATGAAAGCTTTCCAGCAAATTGCTAAGGTTCTGAAGAATAACCAAGTCCTCCTGAATGCTCCAAGGAGGTTTGATTTAGTGCTTAATCAATTTGATAAGAAGTTCAGAATTGACCTCAAGTATAACCCGACTATAACTGTTTTGAATACACCAATTAAGCCCAAAAATAGCCTCTTGTATCTCTGAAGGTTAGTGCCAATGCCTAAAGGAGTAGAAAAGGCATAGATGAAATTTCCCAAGTGATCCCTAAGAATCCCCCCTGCTCCAGTGCTTCCCGGATTATCCATAGCACTTCCATGAGTATTTAATTTTACCATAGTAGCCGGAGGTTTATTCCAGAGAACTTTGATAACACTCATTTCATGTTTGCTTTTTTCTACAACTAGAGACAAATATGTCCAGTTAGCAGGAGTTTTAATGTAGGGAAAAATAGTTGCAATGAGGTTGGATATGTCCTTGAAGATAGAGAATTTAACTCTAGAAGAATTGGATTATTTTCCACCATACTTCCTAGCACACCTATTCTTCCAAAGATTCCAACAAATGAAAATAGGGGTGGCTTGGAGAAGAAGCTTGTTTAAATCATTATTATGCTTAGAGATCCACCACCTCTGCAGAATGATTCTTAGTAGAGCATTATCAAAACGGATACCCATAGAATTAGAAAATCTTTTCCAGATATGCTTTGCAAATTTCCCAGCAGCGAAAATGTGTTCTATAGTATCTAGACCTAGCATGTAGCAGCAAGAACATTCAGCTGGTTCATGTCCGAAAGAGGTAATCTTCTCATTTGTGGGTAACTTTGCTCTAAGACCTTGCCAAAGAATAAATGAGACCTTGAACGGAATATGATTATGCCAAGTGAGTGCATTAGTCAAGGTCTTGTTCTTATTTTGTCTCAAAATTTCTCATGTAGAAGAACAAGTAAATATTCCACTAGCATTAGCTTTCCATACTGGTTGATCTGGAATCCCTTCCTAGAAATGAAATTGAGTATTAAGAATCTTGTGAATTCGTAGAGGCGGAGCAATCTGCCTCACCAACTCTTCATTCGAATGACCATTGATTAAAAGCTCTGAAATCTTGATGTTGTTGGGTCTAGTATTATCTCTTATGTATCTAGCAATAGGACCCACTCCTAACCAATCATCCCACTAAAAATAGCATGTTCCTGAATGAATAATCCATTGGATGTGATTTTCAGCCTCATATTTGTTCTTCGTCATGTGTTTCGACATAAGGGATTGTCCATTATGCCATTTTTTAGCAACGGGGTTGGCTCTTTTACAATATTTGGCTACCTCTGGTGACTTGGTCAGTTCTTTTAGGCCTTGTTGGAGAAGTATGTACCTTCAGAGAGAGAGAGATGTTGAGGGATGAGTTCGCTGATCTACAATAGCATTCCATGACAATTTATAAGTATGAGGAATGATTCCACAAGTTTGTGAGGTACGCTGCCATGAATATGCTTACATAGCACGAGTGGGTTCCCCAATTTGTCAGGGGGTTTGTTCTACCACTTTGTTTAGCTACAGAGAAGCTAGTGGCACGAGAGGATACATTTCTTACAATTGTTGATCATGCTTGTACTATTGAGGGTATATGTCACGAGGCCTATGAAGGAAGCAACAAGAGGCCCTACCATCAGGGTGGATTTAGTGGCTTGTAGTCTAGAGACAAGGGTTTCTCTGGTAGAGGTTATCCCCAATAGTTTCAGTCTAGTGAGCCTATACATGTAGCATTACAAATCACAGAGTGTAGTTAATTTGGCTATTTGGGTCATAGTAGTCAGGGCAACCAAAGTTCGTTTAGACTCTTTGTGTTGCACATTCAAAGTATTCAGGCCATGGTGTCTAGTCTAGTTTACTGAGATTTTCTTGTCGAGTAATGAGAGATAGAGGATGCTTTAAGTGTAGTGAGTTGGGGAATTTTTCTAAGAATTGTCCTAGAGTAAGACACATTAGCCAATAAGGTTAGTTAGTTTAGGCCCCTAAGGTTTTAGTGCCATTGGCTAGAGGTGGTTCACAGGGTAGTAAGGGTGATCCCCAAGGTTCTAGAGCAGTTTTTTGTTAAGAAGGACAGGCGGTCATGGCGTATGAAGCCACATATATGTATTTTTGTATAGGCTAGAGGATGAGGCTTCAGATGCTATCATCACAGGTACAATCTCAATTTTCCATTAGTCAACTTATATATTATTTGATCCGAGGTCTACTTTTTCATTTGTGTCTTCCTACTATGCTACTCGTCTGGAGTCTGTATGTGAGTTATTTCCTGTGCCTATATATGTAGCTACAATAATAGGAGAGTCTTTAGTAGTGGATTATGTGTATCAGTCTGTGTAGTGAATATCTTGAGGTATGACACATGAGTTCACCTGATTATGAAGGATATGGTTGATTTCGATGTGATCTTGGGTATGGATTGGATATATTCTTATCATGTGGTCTTGGATTGCTTTGCCTAGACTATTACTCTGCATATGCCCAGTGTCCCTCCTATTGTATGGAAGGGTACTAATAGTCGCATGTAGAGGGGAGTTATATCATTATTTAGGGCATGATGGTTGGTAGGTAAGGGGTGCTTGGCATATTTTTTATGTCCGTGATACTCATGCTAATACTCTTGCTATTGAGTAAGTTCTTGTGGTTTACGAGTATTCATATGTATTTCCTACTTACTTACCTGCTTTTCCTCTTGATCGTGATATTGAATTTGTTATTGATGTTAAGCCGGGCACTTAGCCCATTACTATTCTGCCATATCAGATGCCACCTGCTGAGTTGAGAGAGCTTAAGAAGAAGCTTAAGGATCTTTTGACTATGGGGTTTATTAGGCCTAGTGTGTGTCTATTGGGTGCTCTTATTCAGTTTGTGAAGAAGAAAGATGGTTCCTTATGTATGTGTATTGACTACATGCAGCTAAATAAGGTAACTATTAAGAACATGTATCCAATGTCGCTTATTGATGACTTGTTTGACAAGCTACAGGGTTCAGTGGTGTTTTGTAAGATAGACTTGAGATCAGGTTATCACCAGTTGAGGATCAGGGTTGGGGACATTCAAAAGACTGCCTTTAGGACTCAATACGACCATTATGAGTTCCTAATCATGTCTTTTGGTTTAACTAATGCCCCATTCGTGTTCATGGATTTGATGATACATGTGTCAGAGCCTACTTGGATTCATTTTTAATAGTGTTCATCGATGACATATTTGTTTATTTGATGAGTAAAGAGGAGCATGAGCAACATTTGAGAGTAATGCTATAGATCTTACGAGATCAGCAATTGTATGTCAAATTCACTATGTGTGAGTTCTGGCTTAAGTCTGTGGCATTCTTGGATCACATGGTGTCAAATGATAGGATTATGCTAGATTCGATGATGATTGATGCAGTTCGTGATTGGGCTAGTCCTACTTCTCCTACCGAAGTATGCAGTTTCATTAGGTTGGCAAGTCACTACAGATGGTTTGTAGAGGGGTTTTCTTCTATAGTAGCATCTTTGACTAGATTGACATAAAAGAATGTCCCATTTTGTGGCCCGACTTAGCGAGGCAAACTTTCTGAAGCTTAAGGCCTTATTAACATCAACTTTGATTCTTACTATTCTAGTTGAGGGCCATGGGTTTACCATATATTGTGATGCTTTTAGAGTTGGTTTGGGTTGTGTATTTATGTAGCAAGGTAGTGTTATAGCATAGATTCCAAACAGCTAAAGGTTCACGAGAGAAACTACCCTACTCATGACTTAGAGTCAGCAACGATAGTGTTTGCATCAAAAATTTGGAGGCACTATCTGTACGGAGTTCATTGTGAGATCTTTACCAACCATCATAGTCTTCAGTACATTTTCAGCCAGAAGGACCTTAATTTGAGATAGCGTAGGTGGTTGGAGTTACTGAAGGATTATGATATTTCGATTCTCTCACCCGGGCAAGGCAAGCATGGTGGCAGATGTCTTGAGTAAGAAGGCGGCGAGTATGGGGAGTTTGGCATTCTTGGTGGCAGAAGAGCGACCTTTAGCTTTGGACTTCTAGTCCTAAGCTAATAGGTTAGTTAGGCTTGATATTTAGGAGTCTGGGCAGGTCCTTGCTTGTATTGAGGCTAGATTTTTATTATTAGAGCAGGTTCAGGCACAAGATTTTTGTGATGTGAAGTTGAGAATGATTCAAGATAAGGTGTTGAGAGGTGAATCTAGGAAGGAACTTAGCTCCACAATATTGACTTTGCGCTACAGGGACCTTTGGTTCAGGTCCCGAGGCTTCCAGACTCATTATGGACTATGGGGTTGCTTTTGGCTAAAAGTTGATTCTTTAGGCATGGGGCCCACTTTTCATCAAAATGATCTCAGCTGGGGATTTCGTCAATTTTGTTTAGTCTGGCATGCTATTTTTGGTAGGGTAGCATATCTGATTTGTGTTCTTAGGGCTTGGAATGAATCCCGAGGTGTTGTCGGGGAGTTTGGAGTTGAATTTGGTTATTGGTGCTGCTGGTTTTTATATGGGCGCGGCTGTAGTGCCTTGGCCTCACATGCAAAGCTGCCCCTGTATTTAAGCACTGCAGCTATGGCGCGAGATGATATCAGTAGGGCGTCACCCCTGCACTACCTTCTCTTCCCCTGCGATGCCGCTGCGGCTTGCGTGCTGCACCTGCGAAGCTGGAGGGTCCTGTTGACCTCCACTCTTGTGGTGGTCTGGCCGGTGCGGGCGAAGCCGTGCATGCATCAATATGACTGCAGGTGCATCAATCACTGGAAGTTAAATAAAGTTGTCTCCTTCATTCCATTTCATTTCCAACAACTCTTTTTCCATTGTTGAGCTCAAGTGAAGAGGAGAACACTCCACTACTTATCAATTTCTTGTACTTTTAGGCAATTCTCTTCCCCTCCTCATTCTGGTGCTTGTTCTAGCTTTAATTCCGTGTTTCTTTCTATCAATTGGGCCTTTTTCTTGCATGATTCCTCTTTAAATTCTAGTGTTAGGTTGCGAACCATTTGAGGTCTAAATTTACTCTCATTTATACCCAAATTTGGGGCATGTACCCCGCACCTCATCGGGTGAATGTTTATGAATTTTCATTTTCCATTCCATTTAGCAAGCCCTGAGGGTCATTTTTAGACCCTATTTCTGGCTTGAAATTTTATATAGTAATATGGGTGTCATTCTTCTCATCTTGACACCTAGTATATGTTTTTGATAGCGCGAGAACATTCTGAGTCTATCCAAAAGAGGAAGGCACATGATTGATGGTTCGTGCTTGCAGTTGGGCCCTGAGGAAGGTAACAGTTGATTTATTATAGACCTGGTTTAGTTAAATTCTATATGTTATAAGCTGCATGAACGTTAAAGTAGGTTATAGGTTAGAATAAGGCTTAAATCCTGTTTTCTACTTATTTTGGCCATTTTTGGGACTATAGAATAGTACTACCATGCTTATCCTTAGTTTAGGGGATCACTGATTTGCTGTGGCTAGCCTAGAATCCTTAAAATAATTTTAGGAGGTTTTAGAGGTAGAGTAGGTGCCTTGTTTTATTTTCATATTATAGTTCCATTTTTCATCGTTATTTACCATTAATTGTGTAACTATGGGCCCGAGGCCACAACTTTGGAATAGATGGAGTTCCAGGTGAGTATCTTGTTTGAAGGGAACCTTTGCCCTATATTGGTGTATATTTTTTTGTATATACTTGGGTACTATACTGCTTTCATTCATTTCCGCGTTCATGGACTTGGCACATAAATGGTTTTTCTAAGAAAGAATGGTTAGTGTTCGAGTTAAAAGGAGGTTTTCACTATTACTACACATTTAGAAGTTTTAAAAAGAATTTGTATTATTTTACTGTAGAATTCAGATATAAAACCTAATACATCCCCTTTTTTACTGATTTAAATTCCATAGAGGGCGATTTTACTCATTACATATCTGATGCTGGGATTTCAGACTCATATTTACTACTTACATATCCGATGCTAGGATTTCAGACTCATATCTATATACTTCATGACCGATGCTGGGATTTCAGACTCATGTTTACTTTCTGCAGGTATGATTCTAGGATTTTGGACTCATATTGCATCGGCCACATATTACATGCATTCATCTCATGCTGTACCACATTTGTATGTTGAGTGATTGTTCTTTGAGTTCCTAATTTCCCTATTATTATTATCTTCACCATCTGGTAGATTATGAGTACTCTTTTTGGTTAATAACTTGATTTAGGTGGATCCCTGTAGTTAGCTTACTTTCCTGTATCTTATAATATATATTGTCTTTCTGAGCTCGCTTGGCCTATGATGCCTATTGACTACTCCGTTTCTGTGGTACTCATACTATACTCTTTATCTTTTTTCTTATGCAGTACCTAGTATGAGCAACCCTCAGTGATCATCCTCTCGTTCGTAGACGTGTTGATGTTTGGATCGTGGTGAGCTACCGACGTTTGGTGACCTTTACTGCATTCCATCTACCCTTTTATCTATATTTTGTACTTTTGGATAGACAATACTTGTTGCATAGCTTTATTCTATACTTTAGATGCTCTTGTACCAGTGACACTAGGTTCGGGGTTGGCTCTTGCATATGTTCGTCTTCCTAGTCACTTTAGGGACATTTTTATATAGTAAGTAATGTTGGTATATATCTATGTTGTTGGTCCCTATTCTACTATGTTGTCTTTTTTGCTTTCTTATTTAACTGATTAGTTATAGTATTGCTTTTTCTTGGGTTGGCTTGCCTACTGAGGGGTTTCATAGGCGCCATCATGGCCCAATTTTGGGTCACGACAAAGTGGTATCAGAGCTCTAGGTTCACCAATCTCGCCAGTTTAAGAGAAAAATGTCGAGTAGAGTATCGTGGATCAATATGATGATGTCTGTATCGTATCTGCGGGAGGCTATAGGGCATTCCTAGGAAATATTCCATCTTATTTGATCCCTTATCGTGCGTCCTTGACTTTATAAACTTCTAAATACTTGTTGTTTCACTCTTTTTCATAGGGTTCAAACCAGATCAACAACAGGTGAGGATGAGGCACCTCCATCTGTAGTTAAAGGCCTAGATAGGGGATGGGGCAGAGGTTGACCCAGGGGTAGAGTTAGGGGATGTGTTGCGGTGCCAGCTCAGGTGTAGACTAAATTACCACTATCAGTGCCAAAGGTTGAGATTGAGGATATACAATATGAGCCGGAGGGTGTGAGGCCAACCCAGCCCCCAGTAAGTTTTGTTGCTATACCAATTCTCCAGGACACGTTGGTTCATTTTCTTGGGATTCTAGAGGGCATGTCATAACCTGGCACTTATCCCGGTACTCCGATTAACTCACAGGTCAAGGACGATGCTCAGACTTCAGCTCAGGTAACAACATAGGGTTCTGGAGTGTACCCTGCTACTGCAGCTTCCCGTTTAGATGTGTTGCTAGTTCCTACAGTTGTTCAACTTCTTACAGCTGGGCCAGTTGTGTCTTATGAGGAGCAAAAGATACTTTTCAAGTTTCTGCGGTTGGGTCCCCAAAGATTTTCAGGTGCTCCGAGGGAGGATGCGCATGAGTTTTTGACAGCTGCCAAGAGAGGTTACAAAACCTCGATTTGGTTGAGTCACATGGAGAAAATTACACTTCATTTCAACTAGATGGTCTAGAAAAATAGTAGTGGAGGTCTTACATTACTTATAGACCAGTCAGGCAATTCAGATCACTTAGGCTCAGTTCTTTGAGGCTTTTTTAGAGAATTATGTACCGTGCAGCTTGAGATAGAGGCTGATAGATGAGTTCACTAGGTTAGAGCAGAGCTCCATGATTGTTATAGAGTATGAGGTTCACTTCCATGTGCTGGATAGGCATGCCACCATAATTCTTCTCATCGAGCATGAGATGATGCGTCGCTTTATTAGGGTATTCACCTTGCATCTTTGTCTATCAACAGAGGGTATGGTATCTTTCGGCCAGACCTTCCTAGATATTGTAAAATATGCCCGCACCATTAATTGCATACTTTAAAAGTCCCAAAGGGTAAGCAATAAGAGGCCCTACTATCAGGGCAGTTTTAGTGGTTTACAAACTTGGGGTAGAGGTTTCTTTGTCCAAGGTCAGCACCAATAGAACTTCTAACCGAGCCGGCCTATTCAGGTGGCATTACAGATTTTAGAGAGGCAGAGTGGTAAGAGTAGTATGGACTTGGTTCAGTCTTCTCGTAGTGCACAGTCTAGTTATTCAGGCTGTGGCAGCCAGTTTGGTTCAACGGGTTCTTTGGTTTTGGGTTAGCAGGCATAGGGTGCTTTGAGTGTGATGAGCTGGGGCACTTTGTTAGAGATTTTCTGAGGGTCAGACACGGTAGTTAGTAGGGTCAGTAGGTTTAGGCCCCAAAAGATCCAGTGCCACCGACTAGAGGTGGTGCATAGGGTAGTTAGTTTTGTAAATTAGGTGGTCGTGGAGGTTAGAGCCACATATATGCATTTTTATACCGTCTAGAGGCTGAGGCTTCAGATGCTATCATCATAGGTGCAATCTCCATTTTCCATTAGACAACTTCTGTATTATTTGATCCGTGGTCTACTTTTTCGTATTTTTCTGCTTATTATGCTATCCATCTGGAGTCTGCTTGTGAGTTATTACATGTGACATTGCATGTAACTACCCTAGTAGGAGATTCTTTAGTAGTGGATCATATGTATTGGGATTGTTTGGTGACTATTCTGGGGTATGATATGTAGGTAGATCTTGTTGACTTTAATGTAATTTTTGGAATGGATTGAATGTCTCCCTATCATGCGGTCTTGGATTGCTTCGCTAAGACTGTCACTCTTCAGATGCCTAGTATCTCTCTTATTATATGGAAGGGTGCCAATAGCCACATACCAAAGGGAGCTATATCTTTCCTGAGCGCCAAGCGGTTTGTTGGGAAGGGGTGCTTAGCCTATCTTTCTTACATCTGTGATACTAGTGCCACCACACCTTCAATCGAGTCAGTTACTATGGTTTGCAAGTATTTGAATGTGTTTCCCTCTGATCTACCATGTTTTCCTCCTGATCATGATATTGACTTTGGTATTGACATTGAACCGAGCACTCAGCCTATTTTTATTCATCCATATCGGATTTCGCCAGCTGATATAAGGAACCTTAAGGATCAACTCTAGGATTTGTTGAGTAAAGGGTTCATAAGGCCTAGTATGTCTCCGTTGGGTTCTTCAGTTTTATTTGTGAAGAAAACAAATAGGTCTATGCATTTGAGTATTAAATACAGGCAGTTGAATAAGGTAACTATTAAGAATATGTATCTGATGCCATGTATTGATGATTTATTTGACTAGCTACAAGGTGCAACAATGTTCTCTAAGATTGACTTGAGATCCGGGTATTATCAGTTGAGGATTAGGGCAGTGGACATCCCAAAGACTGCATTTAGGATTGATATAGCTATTATGAGTTCCTAGTCATGTCTTTTGGGTTGACCAATGCCCCAGCAGCTTTTATGGAGTTGATGAACTGTGTGTTTAGAGCCTACCTGGATTCCTTTGTTATTGTGTTCATCGATGACATTTCAGTATACTTGAGGAGTAGAGAGGAGCATGAGCAGCATCTGAAAGTTGTGCTTTAGGCCTTGTGAGATCATCATTTATACGCCAAATTCACTAAGTGTAAGTTTTTGCTTGAGTCTGTGGAATTATTGGGTCGTGTGGTGTCCAAGGATGGGATTATGGTAGATCCAGTGAAGATTGTGGAAGTTTGTGGCTGCACTAGGCCCACTTCTCCTACCAAGGTTGGTCGTTATGTTAGGTTAGCAGGTTACTACAGATGGTTTGTGGAGGGGTTTTCTTTTATAAAAGTTCTGTTGACTAGATTGACTCAAATGAATGTCCCTTTCCAGGGGTTTGATGCGTGTGAGGCAAGCTTTCTGAAGCTCAAGGCCTTATTAACTTTAGCTTCGATTCTTACTCTTCTAAAACTCAACCAAACTCCTTGAAAAGCATGACACCCATCCCTACAAGTCAAACTAACCATGAAGGAGCTACGGAAATGGTAAAAATGGTAAAAAGGCACAAAAATAAGAAAATCACCACGAGGGTCATTACAGTTTCAATGTCTCTGGCCAACAGACATCTAGTAGATTTCAAATAGTCCAAGCTACCTATAATCTCAGTCTTTCTGCTTAGTTCATCGGCTACTACATTAGCCTTACTAGGATGGTAAGAATAGTAATATTGCAATCTTTGAGTAACTCCATCCACTTTCGTTGCCTTAGGTTCAAGTATTTCTGAGTGAAAACATGCTGCAAGTTATAGTGTTCTGTGAACACTTCACAACACACCCCATACAAGTAGTGTCTCCAAATCTAGAGAGAAAACACCACACAACAACCAATTCCAAATCATGAGTAGGATAGTTCTTCTGATGCACCTTGAGTTTCCTGGAAGCATAAGCGATAACATTACTTTCTTATATCAATACATCACCTAATCCAGACCGTGAGGCATCATAATATACAATGAAATTCTTACCTTCAACCAGCAATGCAAGAATAGGAGCAGTAATTAACAAGGTCTTGAGCTTTTGAAAGCTCTTCTCTCATTCATTTGAATAAACAAACGGTACCTCTTTATGAGCCAAGCGGGTCAAATGGGTAGCAATGGATGCAAATCCCTTCACAAATCTGTGGTAGTAACTAGCCAACTTCACAAAGCTATGAATCTTGGACACCAAAGTGGGCTTGGAAAATTCTTAACTTCCTCAATTTTCAGCGAGTCTACCATCACCCTTTCTTTCGAAACCACATGCCCTAAAAAAGACACAAAAGATAACCAGAACTCACATTTGGAGAATTTTGCATATAGTTCCTTTTCCTTCAATAACCCCAACACAATCTGAAGGTGACTCTTAGAATACACTAGGATATCATCAATGAATACAATAACAAATGAGTCTAGACAGGGCTTAAATATTGCATTTACCATACTCATGAAAGAAATGGGGGTATTAGTTAGCCCAAAAGACATCACTAGGAACTCGTAGTGTTCATACCAGGTACGGAAAGCAGTCTTAGGAATATCAAAAGGCCAAGTTTTCAACTGATGTCATACAAACCTTAGATAAATCTTAGAAAATATTGATGCACCCAATAATTGGTCAAACAAATAATCGATGTGAGGGAGATGATACTGGTTATGGGTAGTAAATTTGTTCAACTCCCAGTAGTCTATGCACATCCATAGTCTACAATCCTTTTTTTTTAATAAATAACACTAGAGAACCCCACAGCAAGGCACTCGGATGAATGAACCCTTTACTCAACAACTCCTATAACTGAGCCTTAAGCTCCTTTAACTCAGCTGGGGCCATCCTAGAAGAGGGAATAGAGATGGGATGTGTATTAGGATCTAAGTCGATACAATAGTCAATGTATTGATCGTATGGCACGCCCAGATAATCCATAGGAAATACCTCTTGAAACTCAAACACCAACAAAACTAAATCAATAGTTGGGATCTCTAAAGTAGTGTCCCGAAGATGAGCCAAGAAATCCAAACACCCTATTCCTATCAGGTTCTGAGCATGAAGGAAAAACACAAATTTCATAGGAGCAGGACTATAGTTATCTCCGTTTCTAGTCTATAGAATGAAAACATAGCCATAGTCACTGTCTTAGCAGGACAATCTAAGATAGGATGGTGCAGAGACAACCAAATCATCCCCGGGATGATGTCGAAATCCACCATGTCTAGAATCATTAACTCTACCAAAGTCTTTTGCTACACAAATATAACTAGAGAACCATGGAATACCCTATCCACATACACAAAATCACTTATTGGGTAGACACATTAACAAAGGAATCAAGCAACTCACAAACCATGTCAAAACCCTCAGCAAAACCAGTAGACATATATGAAAAAGTAGAAATAGGGTCAAACAAAACTTATGCCATATGGTAATAGACAAGAATAGTACCTGTGATCACCACGTCTAATGCCTCTACTCTGGTAAGCCTAGAAAAACATATAAGTAGTTCTTACCACCTGTCTATGCACCATCCATGTTGGGATACTGGTTGGGCTGGGTGCCGCCCCTACCAACTGTGTGACCACCCCGCCCATTATATGGATGATTTCTGTTAAATCTATTTCATTTACTGCCAAAGCCAGAGCTCTAGGAGCCTACTACTGAACTGCCTATCAAAATTAAGGAAAATCCCTCTTTATTAGACCAACCTTACCGCACTCATAACATGTACGGTCTAAAGTAGGTCACTATGCCAAAGCAGGTGAAGTAAGATAACTATAAAATTCTGATGAAGGTGAATGGTCCCTGATGGACACCCAGAAGAAACTTGCTTTGTAGACTGAATGTGGCATGCAGGGTATCCTTGTAGACCCCGACCCCTGGAATACTGACCACTAAAATTTCCCCCAGACCAGGGCTTCTTTGAAGCCATACTTTCTTAACCCTCTTGATTTACATAATTAACATTTTTATAAATTCTATCACCTCCGAAAAAGACCTGCCAGAAGATGCTACCTGTAAAGCTGAAATCTGAAGCCCTGCATTCAAACCTTTCAAAAAATTATAGATTCTCTATTTCTTTGTATTGATCAACTGAGAAGAGTAATGAGCCAAGGCATGAAAGTGTGCCTCATATGCAGCCACTGAAGAATTCCCCTGCTCAATGTTAGCAAACTCATCTCTTTTTCTATTCCTTATAGTACGTGGAATATATTTCTCTAGAAACACTTGGAAGTTCCCAGTAGGACTACATTCCACATATGCCTTCCACTACATCTAGGAATCTCCTTGCAACTAAAAATAGACAAACTCAATACCATACCTTTGAACATTACCCATCCTGTACAGCCGCTCATAACAGTCAATGATGAATCGATAAACATCCTTAGACTCGAATCCATGAAATATCAAAGGTTTAATTTTCATAAACTTGCAGAAAAGATCATGCTCATCACCAATCATTACCAAGCCTGTCACTGGTTGTAGAAACATACCTGTCTCTAAAGCCATATCCATCCGAGGAGCCACAGTTGCAGCATATTGGGTTACCAGATGATATATTATGGGCACAGAAGGAGTAGTCCTATTACTTTCAAGTCCACTTAGAAAACTCAGAACCTGTTAGACCATATTAGATGAAAATGGAATCGGTGCAACACCTTCCTAAATTGGTGTTGCCCCTATCCCATGGACTGGTACTACCTTATCATTCTGATGTTGCACCTCTTCTTCCATCACAACCTTAGGAAAATGCTCATACTGAGGAAGAGATACTGACCATTCTCGAGCTAGTTTTGCGGCTCTAGCTCCACCCCTAGAGGGTGCGCCTCTACTTCCTCTTGCTCTTCCCCTTACTCTGGCTCTGCCATGAACTACAACCTCAATGGCTGGTTCATGCATTGCTTCTCTAGCCTATTAAGCACGTGTTCTGACCATCTGCGAGAATAAGAGTGAAAGATTTAAATACTAATTTGGATCATTAGATAACGATTGGAATCAAGTAATAACACAAAGGATGAAAGAATCTAAGGTATCCTAAAGTACTGTAGCTCGTGAAGAAAAGTACAGATGTATCTGCACTGTTCCACAAGACTCTACTAGACACGTTCTTGTATGATAAGAGCAACAAACCTAGGGCTCAGATACAAAATTTGTTGTGACCCAAATGGTCGTGAGTGGCACCCACACTAACCCACATGTGGGTGAAACAACTAACCCGAACCTTAACCTTATACTTAGCTAATTTTAGAATAGATAGATTTAAAACCAACTTAATTAAAATATAATGAAAGTCAAACTATTATAGATAATATGCAAAAGTAATTCAACTAACTAAATATCCCCAAGAACTGAAAGTTACCGTACAAGAAATCTAATCAAACCATGTCAAAGATATCCAACATAACCAAAATAAATAACTAAAAAGTAAAGATTTTCATTGTCCAGAGGATGGACAACAACTCAAAGAAGATCCATGGTAGCTTGAGAAGTAGTGCTCACCCTTGGATCACGTGTCAACCATCTTTACTCTAGCCAAGGTCGCATTTCAGTCTCTGGAACACAGTCTACACTCAACAAAAGAAGAGTACATGGTAGTATTAATAAAGAACACTATGTACTGGTAGGTATCATATACCGACTCTATTTAGAACAGGTATATAATAAGACCAAATAACAAGTAAGGGGCATTCCCACACTTAGCAAATAATCCTGTTAGAAGATAATCATCTCAAGTCAAGTCAATAATAGAAATATCAAGTTTAATAAGTCACCACAAGAATGCAGGAGAAACCAATTTCAATAATTACAACACCTGAAATCTAAGTCCTTGTAGCTCTTATCAATGCAATTATTACCTCTAGTCCCATCGCAGCCCAAAGTACCAACTCACCATGCCTAACCATGAAATAATGCAATCGTATAAAAAGTGTACACACATGCTACATGGTCTTATTTCTGCCAACTAGCCATGGACTGCAGGGCACACACAAGATCCATGTACCCTCCGAAACTATTTTCCATTGGCACAAATATTAAATAGGTAACTATGTCAACTTGTAACTACTGAGAACATTTTTCCATTGATGTAAATATCAAATAGATGACTGTCTCAACCTGTAACTACTGGAACCATTTCCAATCAGCGTAATAACAATTTGGTAAAAATATCAACTGTACCGATATGGTACCCGATCCCATGATAAATGGCAATGTCAATGCACCTATGATTCTCAGACCTATATCTCAAGACATACACAGTGCATTAAATCATATTTATACTTTTTACCTTATCTCATGCATCAACTCATGTACTCTATCTTATTCATTTAAGCATAATATGAAAATACATACAATTTAACCATGTCCGAAGACCAATCACAAGTTAAGTAATTCAATCATATGCATGTGCTTAAATAAGTCTCAACTCCAGTTAAAACCATAACCTACCTCGAGTGAAGAATTCAATTCAACAATACTTTGAAAGAACCTTGCCTTTCCTCAACACCTCATAATATTCAAAGTCTAAAATCATACAATGTTAAGAGTAGTTAATCATCTACTCATTCAAATTAAATCTTGGGAACTCTAACCTAATAGTTCTACCTTTATCCGAGATCTGTAGCATTCCCCATGGGTCAATTAGCCATTAAATAATCTCATAACATTCATAAATCAATACCTAAAGGGTTTCTAATCAATTTCATCCTTGTTTAGCCAATTTTATGCCTAAAGGTCTACCCTTTATGGAACCCAAAGTTCCCCATTAGCCTTAAACATGCTAAGAACCATTATTTTCATGCTAGGAATCATAAAAACATAACGTAGGATTGATTCTAGCTGAAATTACACCTACCTATAGGCTTCCCTAAGTTTCATGCTTTTAGAGCTTTAACTCAAGAATTCCACCATTAATCCTTAACTAAAAGATGCTAGAAAGATTAATGATCATTAAAGAAAGGGGTTTATGGAGTTACTTATCTCGAACGAACAAAAAACCCCAAATTATTGAGAAGAACGCTTCTTGGACTTCTAGAATGAAATAAGGGTTATGGGAAAATAACCTAGAAAAACTGAATAAGTGCAGGTAAACTGCTCGTCATCTCATCGCGATAAGAAATTTCTTTTTACAATGAGTTATCACAATGAGAATGACTCATCCCACTAAGTGACCCCTTCATCCTAATGAAGGACAATTTATAGAACATCATAAACTCACCCCAAATCGCTTATTTAACAACACACTTTATTTTTTAGACAACATGGATTAATCCTAACGTGGTAACTATCATATTAAGAGTTCTATGAACCTGATTCCTGTCCCTAAACTTCCCACTGGACCCTAAGACAATTAACTATCCATAGATGGACTCCACACTACCATATAGTTAACCAACAGACCCCATGTGTCTCTAAGGTACAAGATACTAGACTTTTGTTTAAGCTCACCCTAGCCTGAGATTTTATGAACTATCATCCCATGAACTTTTCTAGCTACTTATGCCCTTACTTTTTTATAATGACAGAACATGTTATTACAACTACACTTCTGCATCTTTTTCTGATATAGCACCTAGTATGAGTCATCCTTGCTGACCTTTCTTCTCATTCGTGGCTCGTTGTTGAGCTCCCCCCCTTCAGAGATTTACTACTTTCACTCTTGTACTCACTGTATTTATTTTTTATTTTGATAGACAATTGGATATTGTATACCCTTATTCCTATACTTTAGGAGCTTTTGTACTAGTCACACCAGGTCTAGGATAAGTTTTTTAGGGTTATATATTGTCTTTCTTGGTTTCTTTAGGTCCCGTTCTCTATATTTTGTACCATTTTGTATATATCTATACTAGTAGCCCATTCTTATCATTATTTTGTTTCCACTTTGTTCATCATTGCTTTTATTTCCTATGTTGGACTTATTTCCAGTCTTTTGCTTGGGGTGTTAGCTTGCCTATTAGGGGTTATAGTAGGTGCCATCATGACTCAATTTTTGGGCCTTCACAACATTGTATTAGAGCTTTAGGTTTACTGGTCTTACCAGTACAAGATGTAGTGTCTAGTAGAGTCTTGCAGATTAATATGATGACGTCTGTATCCTATCTGCAGGAGGCTATATGTTATTCTTAGGAAAACTATATCTTTTTGATTCTCTATCATGCGTTCTTAACTTTATTAACTTTTGAATTTCACTTGTTTCATTCATTCTCGGATGGTTCATATGCGATCAACAGTGGGAGAGGATAGGTGAGGATAGGGCATGGACTGCGACACTAGCTCATGCCTTGGCTAGGGTACCATTACCAAAGCCACCCGTAAAGGTTGAAGATGTTCAATATCATCCAGAGGGCATGGGGCCAACCCTGAAAGTGCAAGAGGGGAGGGGGTGAATTGCTATTTTACATTTTTCTAAGTCGACTGTCTGAAGGGGTCATTCGACTACTATGCACAGTTAAGTAGCTAAGTAAAAGTGCAGAATTGTAAGTGCAGTAAAAGTAATTAACACCAGATATTTTTATACTTGTTGGGATCTAGAATGGATCTTAGTCCAGTATCCTTGCATTGCAAGGGTGTTCTCTACTAGTTCTTTGGTGGTTTTGGTTTTGTACAAGCTTTGGGAGTATAGCTCCTACGTCTACACTCAATATTTTATCTCTTGATATAATGCCTCACCATCTATATTTTTTGTCTTCTGTCTTTTTTAGTACACAGTAAAACACAAGGTAAAATAATGCTTAACAAAAATAGAGCAAAGAACTTGAGATGGTAGAGACAGTTTCTATGTTCTTCTTCATTCTTCAAAGGCCTTTAAATAGGAAGAAGGATATAGCCTTTTGAAGAAGATTGATGATAAAGGCAACCCAAGAGATTTGATACTTGAAAATGATATGTGGAATATCTATTTTCTAAGAATAAGGTTGAGTCAATCTTGACTCTTTTTAATTAGCGGATTTGCTTTCTTTCTAGGATTGAGGATTTTTCTTGAATCGCGTGAGAGAATATCTATTTTCCTTTGAGTGATCTTCAAATAAATATTTGGTACTTGATTCCAAGATTAGAGCCAGTGCAATATTACTTGCCAAAATCAATCAACTGCTTCTTTCCATAGTATACCCAAATCAATCACCTGTTTTTTCCCTATAGTGTATTGATCTTTGCTGAACTCTACAATTTCTTTCATTATTGTTCATTGATTCTTGATGATCTCCACAATTGCTTTCCTTATTTTCCTTTGGCAAGGTCTTCAATTAGTGCTTGGTACTGATCCCAAAATTAGAGTTAATCTAATTTTGCTGGGATTAATTAATCTTCTTATTCTTTCCATAATCCTTGAGAATCTTCATAATTGTTTTCCTTATTTTTCATTCCTTTCTGAGAATATATCTCTTTATTGTTTCTTGCTTGGTACTTGATTTTTATTCCTTCTTTGTTAATGCTTTCCTTTTCTGCTTGGTACTTGCTTGTTCTATGAAAATTAGAATATCTTGAATCAACATCTTTTGGTGAATTCTTACAAGGTGAAATTGTCATTTATTAAAATTAGAACACTATGAAGGCAAACCTCCAATGAAATTCATAGCCATGCCGATTCTATAGGATATATTAGTTTGGATTCTTGGCTTCTTAGAGGGCATATTATAGGTTGGGACCTTGCCTGTCACGCCTAGTGGTTCACAAGTTTGAGATGAGGCACAAACTTTAGCCCAGGCAGCGACAAAGGGTTTAGGGGCACAACTTTCTACTGCGGCTCCTGATTTAGAGGTATTACCGATTTCGATGGTTGCTCAACCTATAGAAGCTAGGTCGGTTATGTTTTTTGAGGAGAAGAAAATGCTTGGTAGGTTGATCAGGTTCGGTCCTCCGATGTTTTCTAGTGCTTCAAGAGAGGATGCTCATAAGTTCTTAGTGAGTTGTTAGGAGAGGTAAGCTCAGCTTGGTAGAGTTTCATGGGGTTGATTACATTATATTTCTTATAAAAGAGTTAGCAAAGTAGTGGTGGCAAGCGTACCTTGAGTATAGACTAATCGAGTCACCTATGGTGACTTGGTGAGTTTTTTTAGGCCTTCTTGGAGAAGTATGTACCTCAAGAGAGAGAGAGAGATTGAGGGATGAGTTCGCTAATCTACAATAGCATTCCATGACAATTTATAAGTATGAGGAATGATTCCACACGTTGGTGAGGTACGCTGCCATGATAATGCCTATAGAGCACGAGTGGGTTCGCAGCTTTGTCAGGGGGTTTGTTCTACCACTTTGTTTAGCTACAGAGAAGCTAGTGGAACGATGGGCTACATTTCTTATTGTGGTTGATCATGTTTGTACTATTGTGGGTATATGTCACGAGGCCTATGAATGAAGCAACAAGAGGCCCTACTATCAGGGTGGATTTAGTGGCTTCTAGTCTAAAGGCTAAGGTTTCTCTGGTAAAGGTTATCCCCAATACTTTCAGCTTAGCGAGCCTCTACAGGTAGCATTACAAATCAAACCAATGTTTGTTTTATACTCTTTGTGTTGCACATTCCAAGTATTCATGCCATGGTGTCTAGTGTAGTTTACTGAGATTTTCTTCTCTAGCCATGAGAGGTAGAGGATGATTTAAGTGCAGTGAGTTGGGGCACTTTGCTAAGGATTGTCCTAGATTCAGACATAGTAGCCAGCAAGGTTAGTTAGTTCAGGCTACTAAGGCTTCAGTGCCACCGACTAGAGGTGGTTCGCAGGGTAGTAAGGGCGGTCCCCAGGGTTCTAGAGCACTTTTTTGTTGAGCATGATAGGTGGTCATGACAGATGGATTTACAGGTATGCATTTTTGTATAGGCCAGAGGATGAGGCTTCAGATGTTGTCATCATAAGTACAATCCCCATTTTCCATTAGTCAGCTTCTATATTATTTGATCCGAGGTCTACTTTTTCATATGTGTCTTCCTACTATGCTACTCATCTTGAGTCTGTATGTGAGTCATTTCCCATTCTTATATATGTACCTACCCCAATAGGAGATTCTTTAGTAGTGGATTATGTGTATCAGTCTTATGTAGTGACTTTCTTTAGGTATGACACATGGGTCGACCTGATTATGCTGGATATGGTTGATTTCGATGTGATCTTGGGTATGGATTGGCAATATTCTTATCATGTGGTCTTGGATTGCTTTGCTAAGTCTATTATTATGCATATGCTCGGTGTCCCTCCTATTGTATAGAAGGGTACTGATAGTCGCATGTAGAGGGGAGGTATATCATTATTGAGGGCACGATGGTTAGTAGGTAAGGGGTGTTTGGCATATTTTTATGTATGTGATACTCATGCTAACACTTTTGCTATTGAGTCAGTTCCTATGGTTTACGAGTATTCAGATGTATTTCCTACTTACTTACCTTGTCTTCCTCCTGATCATGATATTGACTTTTGTATTGATGTCTAGCTGGGCACTTAGCCCATTACTATTCTGCCATATCATATGGCACCTGTTGAGTAGAGAGATCTTAAGAAGCAGCTTAAGGACCTTCTGACTATGGGGTTCATTAGGTGTAGTGTGTCTCGGTGGGGTGATCTTATTCTGTTTCTAAAGAAGAAAGATAGTTCCTTACATATGTGTATTGACCACATACAACTGAATAAGGTAACTATTGAGAACATGTATCTAATGTCACTTATTGATGACTTATTTGACAAGCTACATGGTTCAGTGGTGTTTTGTAAGATAGACTTGAGATCAGGTTATCACCAGTTGAGGATCAGGGTTCGGGACATTCTAAAGAGTTCCTTTAGGACTCAATATGACCATTATGAGTTCCTAATCATGTCTTTTGGTTTGACTAATTCCCCAGCCGTGTTCATGGATTTGATGAGTCGTGTGTCAAAGCCTACTTGTTTTCATTTGTCATAGTGTTCATCGATGACATCTTAGTTTATTTGATAAGTAGAGAGGAGCATGAGTAGCATATGAGGGTTATGCTTTAGATCTTACGAGATCAACAATTGTATGCCAAATTCACTAAGTGTGAGTTTTGGATTGAGTCTGTGGCATTCTTGGGTCACATGGTGTCAAAGGATAGGATTATGGTAGATTCGATGAAGATTGAGGAAGTTTGTGATTGGCCTAGTCCTACTTCTCCTACCAAGGTTTGCAGTTTCATTAGGTTTGAAGGTTACTACAGATGGTTTGTGGAGAGGTTTTCTTCTATAGCATGATCTTTGACTAGATTGACTTAAACGAATGTCCCATTTTAAGGCCCGACTTAGCGAGGCAAAATTTCTAAAGCATAAGGCCTTATTAACATAAAGGTAGTGTTATAGCATATGATTCCAGACAACAGAAGGTTCATGAGAGAAACTACCCTACTCATGACTTGGAATCACCAACGGTAGTGTTTGCATTAAAAATTTGAAGGCACTATATGTATGGAGTTTATTGTGAGATCTTTACCAACCATCATAGTCTTCAGTACAATTTCAGCCAGAAGGACCATAATTTGAGATAGCGTAGGTGGTTGGAGTTACTGAAGGATTATGATATTTCGATTCTCTCACCCGAGCAAGGCAAGTGTGGTGGCAGATGTCTTGAGTAAGAAGGCGGCAAGTATGGGGAGTTTTGTATTCTTGGTGGCAGAGGAGCGACCTTTAACTTTGGATTTCTAGTCCTAAGCTAACAGGTTAGTTAGGCTTGATATTTAGGAACCTGGGCGGGTCCTTGCTTGTATTGAGGCTAGATTTTTGTTATTAGAGCAGGTTCAGACACAAGATTTTTATGACGTGAAATTGAGAATGATTCGATATAAGATGTTGAGTGGTGAGTCTAGGAAGGACCATAGCTCCACAATATTGAATTTTTGCTAGAGGGACCTTTGGTTAGGGTCCCGAGGCCTCAAGACTCATTTTAGGCTATGGGGTTTCTTTTGGCTAAAAGTTGATTTTTTGGGCATGGGGCCCACTTTTCATCAAAATGATCTCATCTGGGGATTTCATCAATTTTGTTTAGTCTAGCATGCCATTTTTTGTAGGGTAGCATATCTGATTTGTGTTCTCAGGGCTTGGAATGAATCCCAAGGTGCGGTCGGGGAGTTTGGAGTTGAGTTTTGCAGCTGGTGCTGCTGTTTTTCATATGAGAACGGCTGCAATGCCTTGGCCTCACTTGCAAAGCTTCCCCTACATTTAAGCATAGCACCTGCAGTGCGAGTTGATATCAGTAGGGCATCACCCCTGCACTACCTTCTCTGCCCCTGCGATGCCGCTCTTGCGGCTTGCATGCTGCACCTGCGGAGCTGGAGGGTCCTCTTGAACTCCACTCTTGTGGTGGTCTGGCCGGTGAGGCGAAGCCGTGCATGCATCAATATGAGTGCAGGTGCATCGATCACTTACAGTTAAATAAAGTTGTCTTCTTCATTCTATTTCATTTCCAACAACTCTTTTTCCATTATTCAGTTTGGGTGAAGAGGATAACACTCCACTACTTATCAATTTCTTGTCCTTTTAGGCAATTCTCTTCCCCTCCTCATTCTAGTGCTTGTCCTAGCTTTAGTTTCGTGTTTCTTTCCATCAATTGGGCCCTTTTCTTGCATGATTCCTCTTTAAATTCTAGTGTTAGGTTGTGGACAATTTGAGGTCCAAATTTCCGCTCGTTTCTAACCAAATTTGGGGCATGTACCCTGCACCTCATCGGGAGCATGTTTACGAATTTTCATTTTCCAATTCATTTAGCGAACCCCGAGGGTCATTTTTAGACCCAATTTCTGGCCTGAAATTTTATATAGTAATATGGGTGTCATTCTTCCCATCTTGATACCTAGTATATGTTTTTGATAGAGCGACAACATTCTGAGGCTATCGAAAAGAGGAAGGCACATGATTCACGGTTCATGCTTGCAGTTCAGCCCTGAGGAAGGTTACACTTGATTTATTATAGACCTGGTTTAGGTAAATTCTATATGTTATAAGATGCATGAACGTTAAAGTAGGTTATAGGTTAGAATAAGGTTTAAATCTTGTATTCTACTTATTTTGGCCATTTTTGGGACTATAGAATAGTACTACCATGCTTATCCTTAGTTTAGGGGCTCACCGATTTGCTGTGGCTAGCCTGGAATCCTTAAAATAATTTTAGGAGGTTTTAGACGTAGAGTAGGTGCCTTGTTTTATTTTCATATTACAGTTCCATTTTTCATCGTTATTTACCGTTAATCGTGTAACTATGGGCTCGAGGCCTCAACTTTTGAATGGAGGAGTTCCAGGTGAGTATCTTGATTGAAGGGCACCTTGGCCCTATATTGGTGTATATTTTTTTATATATACTTGGGTACTATACTTCTTGCATTCATTTTCGCGTTCATGGACTTGGCACATAAATAGGTTTTCTAAGAAAGAATGGTTAGTTTTCGAGTTAAAAGGAGGTTTTAACTATTACTACATATTTTTTAGTTTTAAAAAGAATTTGTACTATTTTACTATAGAATTCAGATTTAAAACCTAATACACCCTCTTTTTTACTGATTTAAATTCCTCGGAGGGCGATTTTACTCATTACATATCTGATTCTGTGATTCCGAACTCATATTTACTCCTTACATATCCGATGCTAGGATTTTAGACTCATATGTACATACTGCATGTCCGATGCTAGGATTTCAGACTCATGTTTACTTTCTGCAGGTCCGATGTTAGGATTTTGGACTCATATTGCATCGTCCATAAATTACATGCATTCATCTCATGCTGTACCACATTTGTATGTTGAGTGATTGTTCTTTGAGTTCCTAATTTCCCTATTATTATTATCTTCACCATCTGTTGGATTATGAGTACTCTTTTTGGTTAATAACTAGATTTAGGTGGATCGCTGCAGTTAGATTACTTTCATGTATCTTATAATATATATTGTCTTTTGAGCTCGCTTGACCTATGATGCCTATTGAGTACCCCATTTCTGTGGTACTCATACTATACTCTGCATCTTTTTTCTTATTAATTACCTAGTACGAGCAACCCTCAATGATCATCCTCTCAGTTATAGACGTGTTGATGTTTGGATCGTGGTGAACTACCGGCGTTTGGAGACTTTTACTGTATTCCATCTACCTTCCTATCTATATTTTGTATTTTTGGATAAACAATACTTATAGCATAACTTTATTCTGTACTTTAGATGCTCTTGTACCAGTGACACTAGGTTCGGGGTTGGCTCTTGCATTTTCGTCTTCTTAGTCACTTTAGGGATATTTTTATATATTTAGTATTGTTGGTATATATCTATGTTGTTAGTCCCTATTCTACTATGTTCTCTTTTCTACTTTCTTATCTAACTGCTTAGTTATAGTATTGTTTTTTCTTGGGTTGGCTTGACTATTGGGGGGGTTTCATAGGCGCCATCATGGCCCAATTCGGGTCATGATAGAGTGGTATCAAAGCTCTAGGTTCACCAGTCTCGCCACTTAAGAGAAAAATGTCTAGTAGAGTCTCATGGATCAATACAATGATGTCTGTATCTTATCTGCGGGAGGTTATAGGGCATTCCTAGGAAATATTCCATCTTATTTGATTCCTTATCATGCATCCTTGACTTTATCAACTTCTAAATACTTGTTTTTTCACTCATTTTCAGAGGGTTCAAACGAGATCAAAAACAAGTGAGGATGAGGCACCTGCGTCTTTAGTTAGAGGCCTAGCTAGGGGATGGGGCAGAGGTCAACCCAGGGGTAGAGGTAGGGGATGTGCTGCAGTGCCAGCTAAGGCGCAGACTAAATTACCATTGTCAATGCCAAAGGTTGAGATTGAGGATATAAACTATGAGCCGGAGGGTGTGAGGCCACCCCATCCCCCGGTAGATTTTGTGGCTATACCAATTCTCCAGGACACATTGGTTCATTTCCTTGGGTTTCTAGAGGGCATTTCATAGCCTGCCACTTAGACCGGTACTCCGATTAACTCACAAGTCAAGGACGAGTATCATACTTCAGCTCAGGCAACAACATAGGGTTCATGAGTGTAGCCTGCTACTGCAGCTCCACGTTTAGAGTTGTTGCTAGTTGCTACAGTTGTTCAACTTCTTACAGCTGGGCCAATTGTGTCTTCTGAGGAGCGAAAGATACTTGGCAGGTTTCTGCTTTTGGGTCCCCCAAGTTTTTCTGGTGCTCCAAGGGAGGATGCACATGAGTTTTTGACAGTTGCTAAGAGAGGTTACATAACCTTGATTTGGTTGAGTCACACAAAGAAAATTACACTGCATTTCAACTGGATGGTCCAGCAAAATAGTAGTGGAGGTCTTACATTACTTATAGACCAGTCAGGCCACCTCAGATCACTTAGGCTTAGTTTTCCGAGGCTTTTTTAGAGAATTATGTATCGTGCAACTTGAGATAGAGCATGATAGAGTAGTTCACTAGGTTAGATCAGGGCTCCATGTTTGTTATAGAGTATGAGGTTCACTTCCATGAGCTAGATAGGCATGCCACCATAATTCTTCCCATCGAGCATGAGATGATGCATCACTTTGTTAGGGTATTGACCTTGCATCTTTGTCTATCCACATAGGGTATGTTAGCTTTAGGCCAGTCCTTCCTAGATATTGTGGATCATTCCCGCACCATTGATGGCATACTTTACAAGGCCCAAAGGGTAAGCGATCAGAGGCCTTGCCATCAGGGCAGTTTTGGTGGTTTACAGACTCAGGGTAGAGGTTTCTTTGTCCAAGGTTAGCACCAATAGAACTTCCAGCCGTGCTGACCTATTCAGGTGGCATTACATATTTCATAGGGACAGAGTGGTAAGAGTAGTATGGACTTGGTTCAGTCATCTCGTGATGCACATTCTAGGTATTCAGGCTATGAAAGCCAGTCTGGTTTAACGGGTTCTTTGGTTTCGGCTTTAGCAGGCAGAGGGTTCTTTGAGTGTGGTGAGATGGGGCACTTTTTTAGAGATTGTTCGAGGGTAAGACATGGTAGTTAGCAGGGTCAGTAGGTTTAGGCCCCCAGAGCTCCAGTGCCACCGACTAGAGGTGGAGTGTAGGGTAGTAAGGGAGGTCCCCAGGGTATTCGAGGTGGTCTTCAGTCTGGTAAATAAGGTGGTCGTGGTGGTTATAGCCATATATATGCATTTTTGGGCCGTCTAGACGCTGAGATTTTAGATGTTATCATCACAGGTACAATCTTCGTTTTCCATTAGTCAACTTTTGTATTATTTCATCTTGTGTCTACTTTTCCGTATCTTTCTGCTTATTATGCTACCCATCTGGAGTTTGCTTGTGAGTTATTACATTAGACAGTCCATGTAGCTACTCAGTAGGAGATTCTTTAGTAGTGGATCATATGTATCGGGCTTGTTTGGTGACTATTCTAGGGTATGATATGTGGCTAGATTTGGTGGTCTTTAATGTGATTTTGGGAATGGATTGAATGTCTCCCTATCATGCGGTCTTGGATTGCTTCGCCAAGACTGTCACTCTTCAGATGCCTAGTATCTCTCTTATTGTATAGAAGGGTGCCAATAGCTACATATCAAGGGGAGTTATATCTTTCCTGAGTGCCAAGCGATTGGTTGGGAAGGGGTGCTTGTCCTATATTTCTTACATCTGTGATACTAGTGCCACCACACCTTCACTCAAGTAAGTTCATGTGGTTTGCAAGTATTTGAATTTGTTTCCCTCTGATCTTCCAAGATTTCATCATTATCATGATATTGACTTCGATATTGACATTGAGTCAGGCACTCAGCCCATTTCTATTCTTCCATATCAGATGGTGCAAGGTGAGTTAAGAAAGCTTAAGGATCAACTCCAGTATTTAATAAGTAGAGGGTTCATCAGGCCTAGTATGTCTCCGTGGGGTGCTTCGATTTTATTTATGAAGAAAAAGAATGGGTCTATGCATTTGAGTATCAACTACAGGCAGTTGAATAAGGTAACCATTAAGAATAGGTATCTGACGCCGCGTATTGATGATTTTTTTGACCAGATACAAGGTGCAACAATGTTCTATAAGATTGACTTGAGATCTGAGTATCATCAGTTGAGGATTAGGGCGGTGGACATCCTAAAGACTATATTTAGGACTCGATATGGATATTATGAGCTCCTAGTCATGTCTTTTAGGTTGACCAATACCCCAACAGCTTTTATTGAGTTGATGAACTGTGTATTAAGAGCCTACCTGGATTCCTTTGTTATTGTGTTCATCAATGGCATTTTGGTATACTTGAGGAGTAGAGAGGAGCATGAGCAGCATCTAAAAGTTGTACTTTAGACCTTGCCAGATCATCATTTATACACCAAATTCACTAAGTGTAAGTTTTGTCTTGAGTCTATGGAATTATTGGGTCATGTGGTGTCCAAGGATGGGATTATGGTATATCAGGTGAAGATTGTGTCAGTTTGTGGATGCACTAGGCCCTCTTCTCCTACCACGATTAGCAGTTATATCAGGTTAGTAGGTTACTATAGCCGGTTTATGGAGGGGTATTCTTCTATAAAAGCTCTATTGACTAGATTGACTCAAAAGAATGTCCCTTTCCAGTGGTTTGATGTGTGTGAGGAAAGATTTCTGAAGCTCAAGTCCTGATTAACTTCAACATCAATTCTTACTCTTCTGGTTGAGGGTAAGAAGTTTAATGTGTAATTATGATGCTTCTAGAGTTGGTTTTAGGTGTGTATTGATGAAGCAAGGTTGAGTTATTGCTTATGCTTCCTGATAGCTGAAGGTTCACAAGAGGAACTACCCACTGATGACTTAGAGTTAGCGGCAGTAGTTTATGCATTAATGAATTGGAGGCATTATCTATATGGTATGCATTGTGAGATCTTCACTGACTATTAAAGTCTTTAGTACAGTTTCAGCCAAAAGGACCTAAATTTTAGACAACAGAAGTGGTTGGAGTTACTGAAGGACTATGACCCGTCAATCCTTTATCATCCGAACAAGGGAAATATAGTAGCGGATGCCTTGAGCTTGAAGGTAGTGAACAACAGTTTGATGATACAAGGTTATGGATCATTCGTTATAAGGTGTTGAGCAGCGAGGCTAAAAAGGCGACCTTTTATTCGGAGGGCATTCTGAGGAGTAAGGGTCATATTTGTGTTTGTGGAGTTCAAGACCTGGCCAGGTTGATCTTGGAAGAGGCTTATTATTTTAGTTATTTCATTTATCTAGGGGCAGCTAAGATGTACCGTGACTTGCGATAGCACTACTAGTGGTGTGGGATAAATATAGATATCTCAGATTTTGTATCTAGGTTCTTACAATGCCAACACGTGAAGTTTGAGCACTAGAGACCAGGTGTTTTGACCCAAAGGCTACCCATTCTAGATTGGAAATAGGAGCAGATAACTATGGACTTCATAGTAGGCTTTCTATGTGTCATGCCCCAAACCACGGGAGGCATGACCGACACCCGGAGCCCCAAAAGGCTGAGGGTGTCAAAATAGAGTGTATCTTTATTAAACCTGCCGGGGGTCTGAGACCGACAAGGTCTCTAAGAATAGCAATTTGAAACACTGAAAGCTCAATAGTAGGTAAACAACTCAAGGCCGACAAGGCTATTTTCATAGTAGATAGCTAATAACAAGGCCGACAAGGCCATACCCAACACTGATGTACATATACACGTCTACAAGCCTCTAGGAGTAAGTAAAATATCTCATATCTAGGACAGGGCCCTGGACTACCCATAAGTTGTACATATACATAACCTGGTCAAAATATAAGCTAGACCTCTGACTCGTCAGCTCCAAGAAGAATGGAACTTACCAAAATGGCTGAACTCTGCAACTCCTACTGAAGAGGTCTGTCTGGGTATTTGTCTGGATCTGCAGGCATAAATGCAGTGCCCCCAGGCAATGGGGACGTCAGTACGACAATAATGTACTGGCATGTAAGGTAGAAGCAGAAAAGCAAGTCGCAAGTAGTAAATCTGAACAGATATAATATGGAACTTGTAAACTGTAATTGGTAAGACTCATTAAGCTCTTTCTTCTTTATTCTTTTTAGAATATAACACATGCATTAACTCACACCACAACTCACTCTTTATAACCCACACTGAACCAGAATAGCGCCTCGGTGCACCCTATATATAATAGCCTCAATATGGCAGTAGTGCCTCGGCGCACACTATGTATATAATGGCCTCAATATGGCAGTAGCACCTCGGTGCACACTATGTATATAATGGCCTCAATATGGCAGTAGCACCTCGGTGCACACTAACACTCAAACCACGCATAATAAGTGTATTACTAGATTGACCTTCAAAGCTATTCTTGTTATTTATGAAGGTTCATTTAGATAACTTCTTTAGCCTTGGATTACTAGGTGTTGGACTCAACATACCAAACACATATAAATGGGGATTTGACTTGCTAACTTTCCTTGTATACTTTCTAAAGCTTGATTAGGGATCATAATACAAAGAAGAAACTTGACAAAAGGATAACTTACGTTTCGTGCAAAAAGAATCAGATTTTTATAAGAAGGAGACTTGAATCACCATAATGTATAACTTAGTTCCTTAAGACTTGTTGAGTTACCA
The DNA here is from genome assembly GCA_003996215.1 of Jaltomata sinuosa. NCBI lineage: Eukaryota > Viridiplantae > Streptophyta > Magnoliopsida > Solanales > Solanaceae > Jaltomata > Jaltomata sinuosa. The sequence goes on along the minus strand of QJPP01003816.1, from coordinate 33,096 downwards.
AATCAGCTCTGTTACAACAGAATATTCAAATTCCTTCTTTCGGAGATTTAGAGTTCTATATCTAGATTCATGCCGATAAGGAATAAAGAAGCCTTAACATACCTCGTTCCTTTCGAAGATTGTGCTTACCAGAACTTGGACTTTCCTTTATTAAGTTAATCGACAACACAAGGGTATAATGAAGCTAATATTAGCTCTTAAACCTGATGCAACCTTTCCAAAACAGCAGCTAAACATTTCCCGGGCAGATTTACGTATTTTGCATTAATTAAAGGTGTATCGTCACACCTTTCTCCCCTATCCAATACACATCACACACACACCAACCTACTGCCTCCAATAATACAAAACACATCAAACATCCCCTACACAACTCACCATGCCGAAATACAATAGCAACACATTGAACCCACGGCTTCCGATCGCCGTCCCGTGAGTTCTTAACAACAATTCAACAACAATTGTCCATCCGAACTTCAATCCAAAAATATGATTATGGGCAGAGTACTTACCACACTTGAAGGGGTGTTTTTATCCTCTTTTTATTGATGCCTTGAAAAGCTTAAGTATCCCTACACATACACCAACAAGAGAAGAAGAAATCTCTTAATTGTTACACAATTTCTATGTGTTAAATCTTAAGAAAGGGGCTGCCATAGTTCATGTCTTTCTTACCATAGGATATCCTAGACTATATGTAGTATATTAATACCAAGATAACAAGTTGTTTAACTCACCTTAAGCTTGAATGAATCTTGATCTTCTTAGAACCCTAAAGGGAGAGAAGGGCTGCCAAAAGGAAAGGAGATAAGAGAGAATTTTTCCAGCTTTTTGTGATCAATATTGATCAACAAAAGGTCTGTATAAAGGGACCTTTTTGGCCGACTTTTTTGAGTATATTTGGGCCAAAATGGGTCAAGAAACTTGGTCCAAAATTACCCTTTGCTTGGGCCTCAAAAGGGTTAAGTTTTGTGGCTGATTTTGGGCTTCTCTTGGGTCAAATGTGGTCAATATTGGTGGCTACCTTTTGTAGTTGTTTGGGCCATATTTTGTTGTGCTTTGATGGGCCAACTTAAGCTTCATTTGGGCTACCATTAGGTCTAATAATCCATGGTGTTGCTACCCGTAATGGGCCCTCCGAACTTAGTTCGTTAGCGTAGGTAGGTGATGCACCTACTTGTCACCTAAGTGCTTAGATAAGTCGAGCAAGTACCTCACTTGTTTTATATCATTTTCAAAACCCTCATCCTTATAATTTAAATTAACACTTATATACATTTGACCATTTCAAATTCTAGGCCAAAGTACCCCTTCACAATCTCGAGCTCAAATACCTTCGTCGATATTTACTTAAGTCACATAGGTTTTGAAAGGTACGGGGTGTTACATCCTTCCCCCCTTAGAATCATTCATCCTCGAATGAGGGTAATATATATAGAGCTCTAGTCCCTTAGGATTTTTTTTGAAATTTTGGTAGAGTTTCCTTTATAATTGGGACTATCCAAAAACCTTAAACTCAGCAAAAGTCCAGCACGATGCCTCGCAGGGCGATAAAACTATATACAATTAAATGTAATCATTTTCACATGTTCAAACCTGATCATATTTGCATAGTAGGAAGAGTATCAAGAACATAAGAATATGACTTACCTCTATACTATCTTCAAGTCATAAATAGATGGGGATGCTTTTTCCTCATTTCTTCTTCGGCTTCTCACGTCATTTCCTCGATATTATTATTTCTCCACAACACCTTTACTGAGGCTACTTCTTTGGTTCTGAGCTTCCTAATTTGACGATCTAGGATAGAAATTTGTACTTCCTTATAGGATAAGTCTTCAGAAAGTTGAATATCTTTGATAGGCATAATACGTGAAAGATCTCCTATGCACCTTCGTAGCATCGATACATGAAATACAGGATGGACTCTCTCCAATTCTGTGGGTAAGTCTAGCTCAAAATCCACTTTTCCTACCCTCTGAATGATCCTGTATGGTCTAATATATCTTGGACTAAGCTTTTCCTTTTTACCAAATCTCATAACGCCTTTCATGGGCGAAACCTTTAGGAAAACCCAATCACTAATATTAAATTCCAAATCCCGGCATCGCACATCTGCATATGATTTTTGCCTACTCTGGGCTGTTAGTAATCTTTCTCGGATTAGCTTCACCTTCTCCATTGCCTGATTAACTAGGTCTGGCCTTAATAATCCTGCTTCTCTAATTTCAAACCATCCAATCGGTGATCTACACTTTCGTCCGTATAAAGCCTCATAAGTAGCCATTTGAATGCTTGCATGGAAGCTATTATTATAGGCAAACTCAATTAGTGGAAAATGGTCATCCCAACTCCCTTTAAAATCTAGTACACAAGCTCGTAGCATATCTTCGAGTGTTTGAATAGTGCGTTTAGCTTGTCCATCTGTCTGTGGATGAAAAGTTGTACTGAGACTTATTTGAGTACCTAAGCCTCTCTGGAAAGACCTCCAGAAATTTGTTGTAAACTGAGCACCCCTATCTGAAATAATGGAAATTGGGACACCATGAAGTCGAACCTGCAAATTAGCTAACTGATGTACTTCTCTTGTCATCTCAATCTTTCTATTTTCCACGTGGCTCAAGCTTCCCAAGGATTTGCTGCTAAGTGCATCGGCCACTACATTGGCCTTCCCTGGATGGTACAAAATATCTATGTCATAATCCTTTAGTAACTCTAGCCACCTTCTTTGCCTTAGGTTTAAATCCTTCTGTTTGAATAAATATTGTAGACTTTTGTGGTCCGTAAACACGTCTACATGGACTCCAAACAAGTAATGGTGCCAAATTTTCAAGGCAAATATAAGTGCTGCCAATTCAAGATCGTGAGTAGGTAATTTTGTTCGTGCTTTCTTAGTTGACTCGAGGCATAGGCAATAACTTTACTATGTTGCATTAAAACGCAGCCCAACCCAATCCTTGAAGCATCACAATACACAACATAACCTTCCGTTCCCTCTGGCACAGTTAAGACAGGTGCTGAAGTAAGCCTGTCCTTCAACTCCTGAAAAATCTGCTCACATGCATCAGACCACTGGAACTTGGCAGCTTTATGAGTCAACTTTGTCAATGGTGCAGATATAGAAGAAAATCCTTCCACAAACCTCCGGTAATAATTATGGATCTCTGTAGCATTCAAGGGCCTCGGCCAATTCTTTACAGCTTCAATCTTTTGGCCGTCAACTCTAATACCTTCATATGTAATTATATGGCCAAGAAAAGCCAGTGAAGTCAACCAAAACTCACATTTGGAGAACTCGCATATAATTTATGATTCTGAAGTGTTTGCAATACTGCACGTAAATGATCAGCATGTTCGGCTTTGGACCGTGAGTAAATCAAGATATCATCAATAAATACGATCACAAATACATCTAAGAATGGCTTGAAGACCCGATTCATTAGGTCCATAAAAGTTGTTGGTGCATTAGTAAGCCCAAAAGACATTACTAGAAATTCAAAGTGGCCATACCTTGTCCTAAAGGCTGTTTTTGGAACATCTACCCCTTTAACACATAACTGGTGATACCCCGACCACAAGTCAATCTTTGAAAAACATTTGGAGCCTTGCAACTGATCAAAAAGGTCATCAATCCTTGGAAGCGGATACTTATTCTTGATTGTAATTTTGTTCAACTGTCGATAATCGATACACATTCTCAAGGACCCATCCTTCTTACGGACAAAAAAAATTGGTGTGCCCCATGGCGATGTACTTGGCCTAATGAAACCTTTTTCGAGTAGGTCCTTTAATTGTTCCTTTAACTCTCTTAATTCTATAGGAGCCATCCTGTAAGGGGGAATTGATATTGGCTGAGTATCTGGGAGTAGGTCAATGGCAAACTCAATTTCCCTATCTGGAGGTATTCCTGGAAGCTCATCCGGGAATACATCTAGAAACTGACTCACCACGGGAACTGATTGAAGAGTCACTGGTCCATCCTCTATGCTTCTTACTCAAACTAAATGATAAATATAGAATTTAGAAATCATTTTATGGGCCTTAATGTAGGAAATAAACCTACCCCTTGGCGTGGAAGCATTACCTTTCCACTCTAGGATTGTCTCTTTCGAAAAATAGAATTTGATAACCTTAGTTCTACAATCGATATTAGCATAACATGCAGCTAGCCAGTCCATGCCCATAATGACATCGAAGTCAATCATATCTAATTCTATTAGATCAGCTGAAGTGAGGCGGTCATAAATCCACACTGCATAATCTCGATAAACTCGTCTAGCTATAATAGATTCACCAACCGGCGTAGATACAATAATGGGCCTAGGCAACAACTCAGGGCCTGCCTCCATCTTACCAGCAACGAGCGGGGTAACATATGAAAGAGTAGAGCCAGGATCTATAAGTGCATAAACATCATGAGTAAAAATTGTTAATGTACCTATAATAACATCAGGTGACGATTCCATGTCCTGGCGACCGGCTAGAGCATAAGTGCGATTATGACCACTGCCTGAACTGGATGCCCCTCCTCCTCATCTACCTCTACCACGACTTGGTGTAGCCTGTTGGCCTGTCCTAGGGGGATGAATAGTAGATGAAGAAGCTGCCATCGACCCTGTAGGCTGGGACATCTCACCCCTACCTCTACTCGGACAGTCTCGCATAAAGTGACCAGGATGCCCACACGAATAACAAGTATCTGAACCCAGGCGACATATCCCAGGATGCTTCCTACCGCATTGAACACAAGGTGGCAAAGGTGGCCTCATCTGACCTGAATGCCCCTGGCGATATGAACTGGATGCACCTGAACTATGGCCTGGTCCTGTCTGAGAAAAATGATCATACCTCTGCCTTTGCAACTAAGATGGGGCACCACTAGTAGGGTGGGGTGATCGCCTATTAAAATAGGGCCTAATATTACCTCGTGGCTCTACATAGGACCCAGTAGATCTAGCCCTCTTATTCTGATCCCTTTCTCGACTTTGGTTATCTCCAATTTGTAATTCAAGATCCTCTGCAGTCTGAGCAACAACTTGTATCTTGAAATATTCATGTCCTCTTGTGTGGCTGCTATTGTTAATCCCTTAATCAATTCATCCTTAAGGCCACGCACATATCGATGAACTCTAGCTCGCATCGTACTCACAATATCGGGGGCATACCTGGCTAATGAATTAAATCTGAGGCTGTACTGTCGAACACTCATATTGCCCTACCTAAGGGCTAGAAATTGATCAAGTCTGGCCTCTCAAACCTCCTCTGGAAGATAGTGAGCTAAGAAGGCCTCTGAAAATTCCTCCCATTCAGCTGGGGGTGCATTTGATCCCCTAGATCGATCCCAAGCCTCGAACCATAAAATGGCCACATCTCGTAACCTGAAAGATGCAAACTCCACTGCCTCCACTACTGTTGCATGCATGACTCGAAGTACTCAATAAGTCTGATCAATAAACTCCTGAGGATCCTCACGTGGGTCAGAGCCTGTAAATATAGGAGGACATAGGCTGATAAACTCTAGAGCCCTAGAAGTTTCTGAGCCACCTGACCTATCACTCGTTGATGCCCAATTTGTTGTTGTTGTGTGGCTACCATCTGGGTCAATAATCGAACAACACTCCTGATGTCCTGGTTCTTTGCTTCAGGTGGAGGAGCTACAGGTGCTAGTTCATCTCTAGCTATCTCAGATGCCACTGGAGCAGATGGGGTCAGGGGTATTGGATCCTCTCTAGTCTCATCAGGTACTTGATGAACTGGGATCTCTGGTGTCGGTGATTCACTTTGAGCCTCAAATCTATCCAATCGGATAGGCGGGGAACGACTAGTACCTTCCCCCGTATCTGTGCCAACCCGTCGGCTACTCATTTGTCTGGTCACAGTCATTTTTTGTAAAAAAGGAATAGAAAAACATGAATTAGACTTCAAACATCTTATGACCTCACTCTATTGCACGATCTAGCATATGAAAGAAGGATAACAATTCCTAAATGTCCTGTAGCCTCATGATTATAGGTATGGTGCACAACACACCCATAAGCAAGACTCTACTAGACACGGCTTGTAGACTCCCTGGGATTCGATGTGCTCAGATACCAAGTTTGTCACGCTCCAAACCATGGGAGGCATGACCAACACCCGGAGCCCCAAAAGGCTGAGGGTGTCAAAATAGAGTGTATCTCTATTGAACCTGCTGGGGGTCTGAGACCAACAAGGTCTCTAAGAATAGCAATTTGAAACACTGAAAGCTCAATAGTAGGTAAACAACTCAAGGCCGACAATGCTATTATCATAGTAGATAGCTAATAACAAGGCCGACAAGGCCATACCCAACACTGATGTACATATACACGTCTACAAGCCTCTAGGAGTAAGTAAAATATCTCATATCCAGGACAGGGCCCTGGACTACCCATAAGTTGTACATATACATAACCTGGTCAAAATATAAGCTAGACCTCTGACTCGTCAGCTCCAGGAAGAATGAAGCTTACCAAAATGGCTGAACTCTGCAACTCCTACTGAAGAGGTCTGTCTGGGTGTCTGTCTAGGTATCTGTCTGGACCTGCAGGCATAAATGCAGCGCCCCTAGGCAATGGGGACGTCAGTACGACAATAATGTACTGGCATGTAAGGTAGAAGCAGAAAAGCAAGTCGCAAGTAGTAAATCTGAACAAGATATAATATGGAACTTGTAAACTGTAATTTGTAAGACTCATTAAGCTCTTTTTCCTTTATTCTTTTTAGAATACAACACATGCATTAACTCACACCACAACTCACTCTTTTTTACCCACACTGAACCACAATAGCGCCTCGGTGCACCCTATATATAATAGCCTCAATATGGCAGTAGCGCCTCGGCCACACTATGTATATAATGGCCTCAATATGGCAGTAGCACCTCGGTGCACACTATGTATATAATGGCCTCAATATGGGAGTAGCACCTCGGTGCACACTAACATGCAAACCACGCATAATAAGTGTATTACTAGATTGACCTTCAAAGCTATTCTTGTTATTTATGAAGGTTCATTTAAATGGGGATTTGACTTGCTAACTTTCCTTGTATACTTTCTAAAGCTTGATTAGGGATCACAATACAAAGAAGAAACTTGACAAAAGGATAACTTACGTGCAAAAAGAATCAGATTTTTATAAGAAGGCGACTTGAATCACCATAATGTATAACTTAGTTCCTTAAGACTTGTTGAGTTACCAAATCAGCTCTCTTACAACATAATACTCAAATTCCTTCTTTCGGAGATTTAGAGTTCTATTTCTAGATTCATGCCGATAAGAAATAATGAAGCCTTAACATACCTCGTTCCTTCCGAAGATTGTGCTTACCAGAACTTGTACTTTACTTTATTAAGTTAATCTACAACACAAGGGTATAATGAAGCTTATATTAGCTCTTAAACCTGATGCAACCTTTCCAAAACAGTAGCTAAACATTTCCCGGGCAGATTTACGTATTTTGCATTAATTAAAGGTGTATCATCACACCTTTCTGCCCTATCCAATACACATCACACACACACCAACCTACTGACTCCAATAATACAAAACACATCAAACAGCCCCTATACAAATCACCATGCCGAAATACAATAGCAACACATTGAATCCACGGCTTCCGATCGCCGTCCCGTGAGTTCTTAACAACAATTTAAGAATAATTGTCCATCCGAACTTCAATCCAAAAATATGATTATGGGAAGAGTACTTACCACATTTGAAGGGGTGTTTTTATCCTCTTTTTATTGATTCCTTGAAAAGCCTAAGTACCCCCTACACATTCACCAACAAGAGAAGAAGAAATCTCTTAATTGTTACACAATTTCTATGTGTTAAATCTTAAGAAAGGGGATGCCATAGTTCATGTCTTTCTTACCATAGGATATCCTAGCTATATGTAGTATATTAATACCAAGATAAAAAGTTGTTTAACTCACCTTAATCTTGAATGAATCTTGATCTTCTTAGAACCCTAAAGGGAGAGAGGGGCTGCCAAAGGAAAGGAGATAAGAGAGAATTTTTTCCAGCTTTTTGTGATCAATATTGATCAACAAAAGGTCTGTATAAAGGGACCTTTTTGGCCGACTTTTTTGAGTATATTTGGGCCAAAATGGGTCAAGAAACTTGGGCCAAAATTACCCTTTGCTTGGGCCTCTAAAGGGTTAAGTTTTGTGGCTGATTTTGGGCTTCTCTTGGGTCAAATGTGGTCAATATTGGTGGCTACCTTTTGTAGTTGTTTGAGCCATATTTTGTTGTGCTTTGATGGGCCAACTTTAAGCTTCATTTGGGCTACTATTAGGTCTAATAATCCATGGTGTTGTTGCCCGTAATCGGCCCTCGGAAATTAGTTCGTTAGCGTAGGTAGGTGATGCACCACCTTGTCACCTAAGAGCTTAGATAAGTTGAGCAAGTACCTCACTTGTTTTATATCATTTTCAAAACCCTCATCCTTATAATTTCACTTAACACTTATATACATTTGACCATTTCAAATTCTAGGCCAAAGTACCCCTTCACAATCTCGAGCTCAAATACCTTCGTCGATATTTACTTAGTCACATAGGTTTTCAAAGTTACGGGGTGTTACACCATGCACCTTGTGGAGGTTTGATTCTATATGGGTGATCATGGATAGGTTGACAAAGTTTTCTTATTTTCTGCCAATTTAGACTTCTTACAGTTCAGAGAGGTTGGCTCAAATTTACATCCGGGAGGTTGTACATTCACATGGGGTGCCCATTTCTATCATTTCTGACCATGGTACTCAATTTACTTTTTGTTTTTGGAGGTCTATTTAGAGAGAGTTGGGTTCTAGAGTTGAGCTTAGCACTAATTTTCTCTCGCAGACTGATAGTCAGTCGGAGCATAGTATTAAAGTTCTAAAGGATATGTTACGGTATTGTGTTATTGATTTCAGAGGTCAGTAGGACTAGTTCTTAGCATTGGCGGGGTATTCATATAATAATAACTATCACTCCAATATTCATATGGCTCCAATTATGGCATTGTATGGTAGGAAGTACAGGTCTTTAGTGGGTTGGTTTGATGCCTTTGAGGTTAGGCCATGGGTTACTGACTTGCTTCGTGATTCCATGTATAGAGTTTGGGTAATTCAGGAGAGACTTCATACTTCCCAGAGTAGGAAGAAGAGTTATGCTGACCGGAGTATTCGAGAGTTAAAGTTCATGGTTGGTGACCGAGTGTTCCTGCGGGTGTCACCCATAGAGGGCATGATGAAGTTCGGTAGGAAGGGTAAGCTCAGTCCTAGATTCATTGGGATATTTGAGATCCTTTGTCCCATTAGGGAAGTAGCATATGAGCTAGCCTTGCCTCCTGCTTTTACAAATGGTCACCCCATATTTCATGTTTCCATGCTACGATATTATATCCCGGATGAGTCTCACGTGCTTCAGTTGGATTTGGTTCAGTTGGATGAGTCTCTAGCCTTTGAGGATGAGCCAGTTGCTATCTTGGATAGACAGGTTATAAAGTTGAGGTACAAGGAGATTTTGTCGGGTAAGGCCAATGTGGTGGCGGATGCTTTTAGTAGGCTGTCCATGGGAAGTGTGTCTTCTATTAAATATGGGATGAAGGAATTGGTTAACGAGGTTCATAGGCTAGGTTGGTTGGGAGTTCACCTTATGGACTTGACAAAAGGTGGTGTGATTGTACAAAATGGTGCTAAATCATCTTTGGTAATTGAGGTGAAGGTAAAGCAAGACAGGGATCCCATTCTACTTCAGCTTTAGGGTACAGTTAATAAGAAGGGGGTGGAGGTTTTCTCCCAAGGAGGAGATAGTGTGCTTTGTTATTAGGGTCGCTTATGTGTTCCAGATGTAGATGGGTTGAGACAACAAATTCTGATTGAGGCTTACAGTTCTAGATATTCCATTCTTCCGGGTGCTACTAAGATGTACCATGATCTACGGAAAGTCTTTTAGTGGAATGGTATGAAGAGGGACATAGACGAGTTTGTGGCTAAGTGTCCCAACTGTCAACAAGTAAAGGTTGAACATCAAAGGCCGGGTGGCATGATTCAAGATATTGACCTTCCAACTTGGAAATGGGAAGAAATCAATATAGACTTTATTTCTGGCTTGCCCCGTACTCGAAGGAAACATGATTCCATTTGGGTGATTGTCGACCAGATGACCAAGTCATCCCACTTCTTGGCTGTTAAGACTACTGATTCAGCAGACAATTATGCCAGACTCTTAATCCGGGAGATAGTTCGATTGCATGGTGTTCCCTTGTCTATCATTTCTGATAGAGGTACTCAGTTTACATCTCAGTTTTGGAGGTTATTTCAGAAAGGTCTTGGTACCAGGGTGAAGCTTAGCACAACTTTTCACCCTCAGACAGACGGTCAGGAAGAGCGCACTATTCATACTTTGGAGGATATGTTGAGAGCGTGTGTGATTGACTTCAAAGGTAATTGGGATGATCACTTAACTCTTATCGAGTTTGCCTACAATAATAGCTTTCACTCTAGCATCCAGATGGCTCCATATGAGGAACTTTATGGCCGGAGATGTAGGTGTCCTATTGGTTAGTTTAAGGTAGGTGAGGCAGCCTTGATTTGTCCAGATTTGGTTCATGAGACTATGGAGAAGGTTCATCTTATTAGGGAAAGGTTGAAGACCGCTCAGAGTTGACAGAAATCTTATACGAATGTGAGGAGAAGGGAGTCAGAATTTGAAGTTGATGATTGGGTTTTCCTAAAGGTGTCACCCATGAAGGGTGTGATAAGGTTTGGCAAGAAAGGAAAGCTTAGTCCCCATTTTGTAGGTCCTTATCGGATTTTTAGGAGAGTTGGTAAGGTTGCTTATGAGTTTGATTTGCCATTGGAGTTTGAAGTGATTCATCCCCTTTTTCATGTTTCCTTGTTGAAGAAGTGTGTTGGTGATCCAAGCTTCATTGTCCCTTTGGAGGATGTGGGTGTAAATTATAGTCTCACCTATGAGGAGGTTCCCCTAGAGATCCTTGATAGTCAGATTCGGAGGTTGATAAACAAAGAAGTTGCTTTGGTAAAGGTTCTTTGGAGAAATCAGCTTGTTGAAAGAGCTACTTGGGAAGCAGAAAAGGCCATGAAGGCCAAATATCCTCATCTCATTCCTTCCGGTTCAGTCCCAGCTTGAGGTACTAGTTTTCTCCTTAGTATTTCCCTCCGATTCTATTCCACCAGTTCCTCTCATGATTCTAGCATGCATCCATGATTTACGAAGTTAGTTTATCATGTTTTCAAGTTGAAAAGCTCAGTTTTTGTGTTTACTCTTTGGTTTCCATGTTCTATTGATGGTTGGGCTGTTTTCTCTTCAGTTTTCCCTTGTTTAGTCTTTATTCGAGGACAAATGATCCCAAGGGGGAGATAGTGTAACACCCCAGAAATCAAACCAGCTATCTAAGTTAAAATCTCAGAAAAATTTCATGTTTCAGGAAGGACGGGTCCAAACCACGGACCGTGGTTCGAACCACGGGTCGTGGAATGGAACCGTGATTCCCCTTGGTTGATTCATCCTCTGGTCTAGAACCACGAGTTGGTTCTACGGACCGTGGTTCAAACCACAGGTCTGTCCTGTCCACTCGTGGAACTCAGATCAGAGGGTTGGCAAGTCCCTCTGATATGATGACTCAACTCTACGACTCGTCATCCAAATGACAAACCGTAGTCTTTACTCGTGGTTTGACCAGGGGTCAACTAAGGTCCCCAGGAACCACGAGTCCAAATGATGATCCGTCATTCAAACGATGGGTCCGTCCTATTGACTCGTTATCTTCCTTCAGCAACCTAACTTTTCTATCAGAAACCACGAGTTGGAACTATGGGTCGTGATTCAAACGATGACTCGTAGAACTGAGTCGTGATCCCTGAAATCGACCATTTCCCAGTTTTTTCTAATTATGTCCCAGGGGTATTTTTGTCATTACCCACTCTTTTAACTCCTAAATAATGTCGTCTTGACTATTTCAAGAAAGGTTTTCACCCTCATTAGCCTAAGTTCCTTCTCATTACTTCATTCACCTCCCAAAAGGGGAAATTCTTCTCCAAGCTTCAAGTCTCAAGCTCCAAGTTCAAGCCTCCTAAGTCTTTCCAACTCAAGTGGATTATCTTCAATCAAGGTATGTGGGTGATCAACAATGGGTTCCTTTCACCCTTGTGTCCAAAACCCCCAATTCTTATTTTGAATTATGAACTTATAAAATTAGGATTTTGATCTAAATTGGGAAAAAACTTATGAAATCAGTTTCTGAGCATCAGTTCATGGTTCCTTATGGTTTATTTATGATTTTATTAAGATTCATTATTTGGTTTCAAAAGCCCATGCATTAAAGTTGATTTCAAGTATGATTCCATTTAATTGCATATTTCCAAGTTGAGGTATACATGTTTAGATAAACAAGTCATTATGTATTTATGAAATTGCATGCATAATTCTTCAAGCACTAATTTAAGAATGAAAAGTATGTTTGGACTTATGGCTATGCTAAGCTTGAAGAACCAATGATATGAGAATTGCATGATACCCGATGTGTTTTCTTGCTTTTTAACAAGATTTGGCATGAGATTGTGCCACTATGAATTTCTGAGCTATATGTACATGTTTATGGAGTAATATTTAGCACCGAGCAACGAGGGTTCGATTACCCAAGTCAAAAACTATGTTGCCAGCGTAGAATATGAAATGAAGTACTCTATGGGCTTATGAGAGTGGATCCATATCTTGATAATGGGGTCCTGTGTCAAAGCGGGCATTAGGGAAGCATTTCCAACTAGGGTTATATATTTGGGTATTGTAACTCGTTCCTTGGCACGGTGCAAGTCAGCTTTGCTAACTAGGGTTATATAGTTAGATTCCATGTAGCTCACATGGTCTATTGTCGATTATATGAAACTCCCGTATGAATGATTTCAAGTTTTCTAAGCTTTATGATATCTTATTTTGAAGTTTTGACTACAAACTCATGCTTGTTACTCAAACCATGATATTTACTTATGACTTCTTCGATTATGCATGAATTCGGTTTTCAATTATGTTTTAAGTAAGCTTTCATATTATTTATGCATATCTAGCATACTCGGTACATCATATAGTACTGATGCATATCTTGTGCTGCATCCTTTGATGATACAGATTTAGGAGTCCTTTTTCAGGCACGTGGCTAGAGCTTCCAGGCCACTCTATCTGTCAGCTGTTGGTGAGTCCTCTTAGGTCGAGGACTAGTTATGTTCTTAGCGTGTGTGGGCTCTTATTTCCGTACTTTGAGTTAGATAGGGTCTTTTCCTAGCAACTCTTTATGTTATGAGTAGAGTCTTTTCAGACATAGACAATATTTGAGTATTTTTTTGGATCTTGTATGCCTATTTTGCTTGATTATCAATTTATGCTATTTTGACTTTATCTATTATGCTTCCGCTTACCTTTTGTTATGCTTGAGAATGCTATGACCAAGGGTTAGCTTGGGGAATTTGTTGTCCCAAGTCCCATGTTACATCTAAGGATAACCTCGGGGCATGACATTTAGAGTGGGAAAGGACCAAAATACCCTTACTTAATCTTGTAGAAAAAGTGCAGAAACTTCACTGGACGGGCCCTTTGATGTGCCGTCAGAACTCCCACAGGCCATGGGGATCAAACCGTGAAATTCCGGGGCTAAAAATGGATCACCGGCCCATTCTGACATCCAAAGTCCCATAGGACATCGTGCCTCCCACGGGCTATCAGAAATGGATTTCACAGTGTCCACGGGCATCGTCTCTTCCCACGTCCATCGGGTCTTCGGCAGCCTAACAATGGCTTACTAAAATACCCATAACTTTTTACTCTAGACTCAGATTAACAAGCGGTTGGTGGAGTTGGAAAGAAGATTTAAATACCTTAAATTTGGTGGTACTAGGCCACCTAACTCCTTATATTCATGGAGTTATGATCATTTTAAGTTAACCCTAGTAAGAACTTACATGAGAACTAAATCGGTAGAAAGTATTTCAACTAAACTTTGAACTAGGGCCCTTTATGACTTCAATTCACATCTAATACTCCTTCAAAACTTAGGAATTGATATCAATACTTAGATATAAAGAAAATTTATCTAGCTTAGGTCTAACAATACATGAAAAACAGTTTGAATCTTTGTTTAGAGTTTCTGGGGTGTTACAATAGGATTAATTCATGATTAAGGCCTCAATAAGTTTGTAGATTACCAACTTATTAAATCCTCAAACTTGAACTATTGCTTGTCCTCAAGAAATATATTGACAAGGTAAGGAATGGATTATGCTCTAAAACTCAATCAAGGTACAAAAGATTAATCTATTCTAAAAATGAAGAAAAATAACAAACAAAAAGATTCAAACAAAAGACTCAACTACAATGCTTATGTCACATTTTTGATCTTTGACTTCACATTATTTTTCCCTCCACAACCTAAGTTTTTCCCTTCAATCTTGATCATTCAACCTCCTTGTATCACCTTCACTTGGTAGCACCAATTATTTTTCAAATCATTTTTCTCATTGCATTTTTGGTCTTTTGGAGCGAGCAATTTTCAATTCAACATAAGGTGCTACCTTCTAGTTGAAGAACATTCCTTTTCTTCTCCATATTGAGTACATACACCCCTAAATTTAGGCGTTTGCCTATGTTATCATTTCAATTTCCCTCTTCTACTTAGGCTTTTAACCTATGTTTAACTTTTGAGCCACTAGGGAGGATGGGTGCAAGAATAGAAGTTCAAAAAAGGCTCAAGGTGTGAACAAGGTGCCAAAAAAGGGTCACAAGCTCAAAGGGGTTCACTCAGGTCAATGTCAAGGGAAGTCGTTTGGGTGAAGTGTCTATTCAAAAAGGGTCCAAGATCATATTCTAAGCTTAGTCACATCTAGGATTTTGCCTTGAATAACATTCAGGGCATGTTCTAGATGGCACATATGCACAAGAATCAAAGGATAGCCTTACCACGCAAGGAATCACATCACAAGAATTTTCAACATTAGTCTCAAAATCAATTGGGATAAATAACTTTTGATAAGCTATTTTGAGTTCATTACACACTCATTTTTGAATCAATCAAGCCAAACCAAGAGTGTGAAAATCATAACAAGAGAATTCTTTCCTCAAAATTTATTTTCCTTCTGTCCTCAATTTTCAACAAACTTCTTGCCAAGAAATTTTTTCTGTGGGTCCATTTTGGGTCAAGCAAAGCATGGACACACATTAAAACTAAAACTTTGCATTTTCCCTTCAGAAAGTCTCCTCTCAATCTATTATAGGGAAACACCGACCCGGTTCGACAAAAAAATAAAAAAAAAAAAAGAAGAAAAGTAAAGAAAATATTTGCTCCTTGGGAAAGAACCATGGTATTAAGAAAACCCTAAGAGTTTATTGCTACTCTACTATTAACAAGGCGATTACAAATTAAGCGCTTATGAGTCATTTGAAAATAAGCTTTAACGTAGGCACTAGCACATTTGCAAGGCAGGGGTAGTGAAATAATAGGATCGTGTAGGACTAACCTGAAAACACAATCAAAATTTATAAACATCAAGCCCGGCGAGGGCATCATTAAAGCATCATAATAACACAAAAAAGGCCCGACAAGGGCAAGGTATCAAGCACAAGGTGAGTGATCAATAATTACAGATACCCTAGACTTAAAGTAAGCATAGACCTCGATGCACAAATAAAATTATACAAATAAGAATGATTTCAAAAACTCCCTGGTGTTACTAATGCCTCGTCGAGTAAAACTGTTGAGGTGGCCAGGAGACTAAGGTAGAGGTGATGCCAGTGGTGGGATGTAGACATGCTCTAGGTCTATCTAAAATCCTTCCACTGATGGAATTGAGGAATCCCATTGCACTTGAAGAAGGCCATATGTCTCCACAACCTCCCACTTATCCTGTGTAGTTATAAACTCATGGTATAAGGGAGAAAGAGTGACCCAACTATCCTAGGCTGACACCTCCATTATGGTATATCGAAGTCATGATAATCCAGGTAGTGCTGGGTAGGTTGTGTTGTGGTATCTGGAGACATCCAGGTTGGCTAAATCTTCTCTTGGATTTGAAATGTGCCCTCTTCTTCATTCGAATCCTAACCCATACACCAATCATAGGGTGGACTATCAGCCCTCGGAGGTGAATTTGAATTTGGGGCCGGTAGATTAAGATCACAATTAGATATCTTTGGCTCAACATATATTATCACTTTCCTAAGCTCATAAATGTCTATTTCCATGGTATCAAACCTAGAACAAGTCTTGCTTACACTTGACACTACCAGTATCAAGGCCAATTTTATGGTGGATTGAATCAAACTTTGAGTGTCCCTAGCCACCTTGTTCAAGCGCTGCTCATTATGGAGAACAAGGTGAGCAACATTAAGGAAATTGCTTGAAGTAGATGTGGTTTATGGAGCCATATGGGTGGTGTTTGACACTTCCTGAGATGGGGATGGGAAGTCCATATGATCATGAGCAACAGTCTCAGCATCTGTATTGCCTCCTATGGCACTTGGAGTTTGATAAAGGTATATTTTCTTGACATACGAGGCATCTTTGTCTCGCCTTGTATCCAAGTGAACCATTCCAACAACTTCGCTAATTTTTTCCAATGAACAAAACTGAGGGCAATTTGCTTGGAATCACAAAAGGTTAATGAGAACAGGGAAAGCTATGGACGTGGTCTCATGTCTAGCTCTCTTCTTGAGTTGTTTGGTGATGATATCCCCTTCATGTAATCGGAGGGTTGACATGATATAAGCAATGAGAATGGCCACCTTTATATTCACCTTAGTTTTGTGTCCATTTGGGATGAGTGCACATACAAAATCTAACCATATCCGAGCTTCACACTTGAGATATAATCGATAGATAGGTCCTTTTGAGATGGCCCAAAAAGGAGTTTTTTTAGCAATGATACCCGTAATCCACTCGTATTGGTCCTCTTTTCTAGCCACACATTCCAAATACCTTGACTGTGGAATTGGGTAATTATGCCATATAGCAAAATGGATGGCCATTGATGTAATATCAATTGCCTTGCCCCTCACCCAAACAGAATCAAGGCACGCGAGCCTGCTTGTTGGGCCCTTATTCTTTAAAATATCTTGCCTAGCTTGATATGAGGCATAGAACAGCCGTACCAACTCTAGGCAATATGGGCCAGGAGTCTCGACAAGGAAGTCCCAGGCACTTATCTAAAAGTATTTGGGGATGTTTGGGAAATCAGATTCAAAGGCTTCCACATGAAACCCTTTCTCTTTCGAGAATGGTCGCTTCTCCCAAAACATAAAATAATAGGCTTCTATTCCCTTGAGGTCCCCAGGGTACTCGAGGTGGTCTTCAGTCTGGTAAATCAGGTGGTCGTGGTGGTTAGAGCCACATATATGCATTTTTGGGCCGTCTAGACGCTGATATTTTAGATGCTATCATCACAGGTACAATCTCCGTTTTCCATTAGTCAACTTTTGTATTATTTTATCCGGTGTCTACTTTTCTTTATCTTTCTGCTTATTATGCTACCCATCTGGAGTTTTCTTGTGAGTTATTACATGTGACATTGCATGTAGCTACCCCAGTAGGAGATTCTTTAGTAGTGGATCATATGTATCGTGCTTGTTTGGTGACTATTCTAGGGTATGATATGTGGCTAGATTTGGTGGTCTTTAATGTGATTTTAGGAATGGATTGAATATCTCCCTATCATGCGGTCTTGGATTGCTTCGCCAAGAATGTCACTCTTTGGATGCCTAGTATCTCTCTTATTGTATGGAAGGGTGCCAATAGCCACATACCAAGGGGAGTTATATCTTTCCTGAGTGCCAAGCGATTGGTTGGGAAGGGGTGCTTGTCCTATATTTCTTACATCTGTGATACTAGTGCCACCACACCTTCACTCAAGTCAGTTCATGTGGTTTGCAAGTATTTGAATGTGTTTCCCTCTGATCTTCCATGTTTTCATCCTAATCATGATATTGACTTCGGTATTGACATTGAGTCAGGCACTCAGCCCATTTCTATTCTTCCATATCAGATGGTGCAAGTTGAGTTAAGAAAGCTTAAGGATCAACTCCATTATTTATTAAGTAGAGGGTTCATCAGGCCTAGTATGTCTCCGTGGGGTGCTTCGATTTTATTTGTGAAGAAAAAGAATGGGTCTATACATTTGACTATCAACAACAGGCAGTTGAATAATGTAACCATTAAGAATAGGTATCTGACGCCACGTATTGATGATTTATTTGACCAGATACAAGGTGCAACAATGTTCTCTAAGATTGACTTGAGATCCGAGTATCATAAGTTGAGGATTAGGGCGGTGGACATCCTAAAGACTATATTTAGGACTCGATATGGCTATTATGAGCTCCTAGTCATGTCTTTTGGGTTGACCAATACCCCAGCAACTTTTATGGAGTTGATGAACTGTGTATTCAGAGCCTACCTGGATTCCTTTGTTATTGTGTTCATCAATGACATTTTGGTATACTTGAGAAGTAGAGAGGAGCATGAGCAGCATCTAAAAGTTGTACTTTAGACCTTGCCAGATCATCATTTATACACCAAATTCACTATGTGTAAGTTTTGTCTTGAGTCTATGGAATTATTGGGTCATGTGGTGTCCAAGGATGGGATTATGGTAGATCTGGTGAAGATTGTGTCAGTTTGTGGCTGCACTAGGCCCTCTTCTCCTACCAAGGTTAGCAGTTATGTCAGGTTAGTAGGTTACTATAGATGGTTTATGGAGGGGTATTCTTCTATAAAAGCTCTATTGACTAGATTGACTCAAAAGAATGTCCCTTTCCAGTGGTTTGATGTGTGTGAGGAAAGATTTCCGAAGCTCAAGTCCTGATTAACTTCAACATCAATTCTTACTCATCTGGTTGAGTGTAAGAAGTTTAATGTGTATTATGATACTTCTAGAGTTGGTTTTAGGTGTGTATTGATGCAGCAAGGTCAAGTTATTGCTTATGCTTCATGATAGCTGAAGGTTCACGAGAGGAACTACCCACTGATAACTTAGAGTTAGCGACGGTAGTTTATGCATTGATGAATTGGAGGCATTATCTATATGGTGTGCATTGTGAGATCTTTACTAACTATTAAAATCTTTAGGACAGTTTCAGCCAAAGGGACATAAATTTTAGACAACAGAAGTGGTTGGAGTTACTGAAGGACTATGACCCGTCAATCCTTTATCATTCGAACAAGGCAAATATGGTAGTGGATGCCTTGAGCTTGAAGGTAGTGAGTATGGGTATCTTGGATTTCTTGCTAGCAGCGGAGCGACATTTAGCTTTGGACATCCATTCCTTAGCTAACATGCTAGTTAGACTTCATATTTCTGAGTCGCGCCATATTCATGCTTGTGTTGAGGCTAAATCTTCCTTGTTAGAGAAGATTTGGGAATAACAGTTTGATGATACAAGGTTATGGATCATTCGTTATAAGGTGTTGAGCAGCGAGGCTAGAAATGCGACCTTGGATTCGGAGGGCATTCTGAGGAGTAAGGGTCATATTTGTGTTCATGGAGTTCAAGACCTGGCTAGGTTGATCTTGGAAGAGGCTTATTATTTTAGGTATTCCATTTATCTAAGGGCAGCTCAGATGTACCGTGACTTGCGATAGCACTACTGGTGGTGTGGGATAAAGAGGGATATCTCAGATTTCGTATCTAGGTTCTTACAATGCCAACACATGAAGTTTGAGCACTAGAGACCAGGTGGTTTGACCCAAAGGCTACCCATTCTAGATTGGAAATAGGAGCGTATAACTATGGACTTCATAGTAGGCTTTCCATGCACCTTGCAGAGGTTGGATGCTATATGGGTGATCATGGATAGGTTGACAAAGTTTTCTTATTTTCTGCCAGTTTAGACTTCTTACAGTTCAGAGAGGTTGGCTCAAATTTACATCCGGGAGGTTGTACATTCACATGGGGTGCCCATTTCTATCATTTCTGACCGTGGTACTCAATTTACTTTTTGATTTTGGAGGTCTATTTAGAGAGAGTTGGGTTCTAGAGTTGAGCTTAGCACTAATTTTCTCCCGCAGACTGATAGTCAGTCGGAGCATAGTATTCAAGTTCTAAAGGATATGTTACGGTATTGTGTTATTGATTTCAGAGGTCATTAGGACTAGTTCTTAGCATTGGCGGGGTATGCATATAATAATAACTATCACTCCAGTATTCATATGGCTCCATTTATGGCATTGTATGGTAGGAAGTACAGGTCTTCAGTGGGTTGGTTTGATGCCTTTGAGGTTAGGCCATGGGGTACTGAATTGCTTCGTGATTCCATGAATAGAGTTTGGGTAATTCAGGAGAGACTTCATACTGCCAAGAGTAGGAAGAAGAATTATGCTGACCGGAGTGTTCGAGAGTTAAATTTCATGGTTGGTGACCGAGTGTTCCTGCGGGTGTCACCCATAAAGGGCGTGATGATGTTCGGGAGGAAGGGTAAGCTCAGTCCTAGATTCATTGGGATATTTGAGATCCTTTGTCCCATTAGGGAAGTAGCATATGAGCTAGCCTTGCCTCCTGCTTTTACAAGTGGTCACCCCATTTTTCATGTTTCCATGCTACGATGTTATATGCTGGATGAGTCTCACGTGCTTCAGTTGGATTTGGTTCAGTTGGACGAGTCTCTATCCTTTGAGGATGAGCCAGTTGCTATCTTGGATAGACAGGTTATATAGTTGAGGTACAAAGAGATTTTGTCGGGTAAGGCCAATGTCGTGGCGGATGCTTTGAGTAGGCTGTCCATGGGAAGTGTGTCTTCCATTAAAGATGAGAAGAAGGAATTGGTTAACGAGGTTCATAGGCTAGCTTGGTTGGGACATCACCTTATGGACTTGACAAAAGGTGGTGTGATTGTACAAAATGGTGCTGAATCATCTTTGGTAGCTGAGGTGAAGGTAAAGCAAGACAGGGATCCCATTCTACTTCAGCTTAAGGGTACAGTTCATAAGAAGGGGGTGGAGGTTTTCTCCCAAGGAGGAGATAGTGTGCTTTGTTATTAGGGTCGCTTATGTGTTCCAGATGTAGATGGGTTGAGACAACAAATTCTGATTGAGGCTTACAGTTCTAGATATTCCATTCTTCCGGGTGCTACTAAGATGTACCATGATCTATGGGAAGTCTTTTGGTGGAATTGTATGAAGAGGGACATAGACGGGTTTGTGGCTAAGTGTCCCAACTGTCAACAAGTAAAGGTTGAACATCAAAGGCCGGGTGGCATAATTCAAGATATTGACCTTCCCACTTGGAAATGGGAAGAAATCAATATGGACTTTATTTCTGGCTTGCCTCGTACTCGAAGGAAACAAGATTCCATTTGGGTGATTATCGACCAGATGACCAAGTCATCCCACTTCTTGGTTGTTAAGAATACTGATTCAGCAGACAATTATGCTAGACTCTACATCCGGGAGATAGTTCGATTGCATGGTGTTCCTTTGTCTATCATTTCTGATAGAGGTCCTCAGTTTACATCTCAGTTTTGGAGGTCATTTCAGAAAGGTCTTGGTACCAGGGTGAGGCTTAGCACAACTTTTCACCCTCAGACAGACGGTCAGGAAGAGCGCACTATTCAGACTTGAGGATATGTTGAGAGCGTGTGTGATTAACTTCAAAGGTAATTGGTATGATCACTTAACTCTTATCGAGTTTGCCTACAATAATAGCTTCACTCTAGCATCCAGATGGCTCCATATGAGGAACTTTATGGCTGGAGATATAGGTGTCCTATTGGTTGGTTTAAGGTAGGTCAGGCAGCCTTGATTTGTCCAGATTTGGTTCATGATACTATGGAGATGGTTCATCTTATTAGGGAAAGGTTGAAGACCGCTCAGAGTTGACAGAAATCTTATGGGAATGTGAGGAGAAGGGAGTCTGAATTTGAAGTTGATGATTGGGTTTTCCTAAAGGTGTCACCCATGAAGGGTGTGATGAGGTTTTGCAAGAAAGGAAAGCTTAGTCCCTATTTTGTAGGTCCTTATCGGATTTTGAGGAGAGTTGGTAAGGTTGCTTATGAGTTCGATTTGCCATCGGAGTTAGAAGTGATTCATCCCATTTTTTATGTTTCCTTGTTGAAAAAGTGTGTTGGTGATCCGAGCTTGATTGTCCCTTTGGAGGATGTGGGTGTGAATTATAGTCTCACCTATGAGGAGGTTCCCGTAGAGATCCTTGATAGTCATATTCAGAGGTTGAGAAACAAAGAAGTTGCTTCGGTAAAGCTTTTTTGGAGAAATCAGCTTGTTGAAAGAGCTACTTGGGAAGCAGAAGAGGCCATGAAGTCCAAATATCCTTATCTCATTCCTTCCGGTTTAGTTCCAGCTTGTTGTACTAGTTTTCTCCTTAGTATTTCCCTCCGATTCTATTCCACCAGTTCCTCTCATGATTCTAGCATGCATCCATGATTTACGAAGTTAGTTTATCATGTTTTCAAGTTGAAAAGCTCAGTTTTTGTGTTTACTCTTTGGTTTCCATGTTCTGTTGATGGTTGGGCTATTTTCTCTTCAGTTTTCCCTTGTTTAGTCTTTATTCGAGGATGAATGATCCCAAGGGGGAGATAGTGTAACACCCCAGAAAAATTTCATGTTTCAGGAAGGATGGGTCCAAACCACGGACCGTGGTTCGAACCACGGGTCGTGGAATGGAACCGTGATTCCTCTTGGTTGATTCATCCTCTGGTCTAGAACCACGAGTTGGTTCTACGAACCGTGGTTCAAACCATAGGTCTGTCCTGTCCACTCGTGGAACTCAGATCAGAGGGTTGGCAAGTCCCTCTGATATGATGACTCAACTCTACGACTCGTCATCCAAACGACGAATCGTAGTCTTTACTCGTGGTTTGACCAGGGGTCAACTAAGGTCCCCAGGAACCACGAGTCCAAATGATGATCCGTCATTCAAACGATGGGTCCATCCTGTTGACTAGTTATCTTCCTTCAGCAGCCTGGCTTTTCTATCAAAAACCACGAGTTTGAACTATGGGTCGTGATTCTAACGATGACCCGTAGAACTGACTCGTGATCCCTGAAATCGACCATTTCCCAGTTTTTTCTAAATTATGTCCCAGGGGTATTTTTGTCATTACCCACTCTTTTAACTCCTAAATAATGTCGTCTTGACTATTTCAAGAAAGGTTTTCACCCTCATTAGCCTAAGTTCCTTCTCATTACTTCATTCACCTCCCAAAAAGGGAAATTCTTCTCCAAGCTTCAAGTCTCAAGCTCCAAGTTCAAGCCTCCTAAGTCTTTCCAACTCAAGTGGATTATCTTCAATCAAGGTATGTGGGTAATCAACAATGGGTTCTTTCACCCTTGTGTCCAAAACCCCCAATTCTTATTTTGAATTATGAACTAATAAAATTAGGATTTTGATCTAAATTGGGAAAAAACTTATGAAATCAGTTTCTGAGCATCAATTCATGGTTCCTTATGGTTTATTTATGATTTTATTAAGATTCATTATTTGGTTTCAAAAGCCCATGCATTAAAGTTGATTTCAAGTATGATTACATTTAATTGCATGTTTCCAAGTTGAGGTATACATGTTTAGATAAACAAGTAATTATGTATTTATGAAAATGCATGCCTAATTCTTCAAGCATGAATTTAAGAATGAAAAGTAAGTTTGGACTTATGGCTATGCTAAGCTTCAAGAACCTATGATATGAGAATTACATGATACCCGATGTGTTTTCTTGCTTTTTAACAAGATTTGGCATGAGATTGTGCCACTATGAATTTATGAGCTATATGTACATGTTTATGGAGTAATACTTAGCACCGAGCAATGAGGGTTCGATTACCCAAGTCCAAAACTACGTTGCCAGCGTAGAATATGAAATGAAGTACCCTATGGGCTTATGAGAGTGGATCCATATCTTGATAATGGGGTCTTGTGTCATAGCGGGCATTAGGGAAGCTTTGCCAACTAGGGTTATATAGTTGGGTATGGTGACTCGTTCCTTGGCACGGTCCAAGTCAGCTTTGCTAACTAAGGTTATATAGTTAGATTCCATGTAGCTCACATGGTCTATTGTCGATTATAAGAAACTCCCATATGAATAATTTAAATTTTTCTAAGCTTTATGATATCTTATTTTGAAGTTTTGACTACAAACTTATGCTTATTACTCAAACCATGATATTTACTTATGACTTCTTCAATTTTGCATGAATTCGGTTTTCAATTATGTTTTAAGCAAGCTTTCATATTATTTATGCATATCTCGCATACTCGGTACATTTTATAGTACTGATGCATATCTTGTGCTGCTTCCTTTGATGATGCAGATTCAGGAGTCCTTTCCCAGGAAGGTGGCAAGACCCTCCAGGACACTCTATCTGTCAGCTGTTGGTGAGTCCTCTTAAGTCGAGGACTAGTTATGTTCTTAGCGTGTGTCGACTCTTATTTTCGTACTTTGAGTTAGATAGGGTCTTTTCCTAGCAACTCTTTATGTTATGAGTAGAGGCTTTTCAGACATAGACAATATTTGAGTCTTTTTTTGGATCTTGTATGCCTATTTGGCTTGATTATCAATTTATGATATTCTGACTTTATCTATTATGCTTCCGCTTACCTTTTGTTATGCTTGAGAATGCTATGACCAAGGGTTAGCTTGGGGAATTTGTGGTCCCAAGTCCCATGTTACGTCTAAGGATAACCTCGGGGCATGACATTTAGAGTGGGAAAGGACCAAAATACCCTTACTTAATCTTGTAGAAAAAGTGCAGAAACTTCACTGGACGGGCCCTTTGATGTGCCGTCAGAACTCCCACAGGCCATGGGGATCAAACCGTGAAATTCCGGGGCTAAAAATGGATCACCGACCCATTCTGACATCCAAAGTCCCATAGGACATCGTGCCTCCCACGGGCTATCAGAAATGGGCATCACAGTCTCCACGGGCATCATCTCTTCCCACGTCCATCGGGTCTTCGGCAGCCTAACAATGGCTTACTAAAATACCCATAACTTTTTACTCTACACTAAGATTAACAAGCGGTTGGTGGAGTTGGAAAGAAGATTTAAATACCTTAAATTTGGTGGTACTAGGCCACCTAACTCCTTATATTCTAGGAGTTATGATCATTTTAATTTAACCCTAGTAAGAACTTACATGAGAACTAAATCGGTAGAAAGGATTTCAACTAAACTTTGAACTAGGGGCCCTTTATGACTTCAATTCACATCTAATACTCCTTCAAAACTTAGGAATTGATATCAATACTTAGATATAAGAAAATTTATCTAGTTTAGGTCTAACAACACATGATAAATAGTTTGAATCTTGGTTTAGAGTTTCTGCGGTGTTACTATAGCATTAATTCATGATTAAGGCCTCAATAAGTTGGTAGATTACCAACTTATCAAATCCCCAAACTTGAACTATTGCTTGTCCTCAAGAAATATATTGACAAGGTAAGGAATGGATTATGCTCTAAAACTCAATCAAGGAACAAAAGATTAATCTATTCTAAAAATGAAGAAAAATAACAAACAGAAAGATTCAAACAAAAGACTCAACTACAATGCTTATGTCACATTTTTGAACTTTGACTTCACATTATTTCTCCCTCCACAACCTAAGTTTTTCCCTTCAATCTTGATCATTCAACCTCCTTGTATCACCTTCACATGGTAGCACCAATTATTTTTTAAATCATTTTTCTCATTGCATTTTTGGTCTTTTGGAGCGAACAATTTTCAATTCAACATAAGGTGCTACCTTCTAGTTGAAGAACATTCCTTTTCTTCTCCATATTGAGTACATACACCCCTAAATTTAGGCATTTGCCTATGTTATCATTTCAATTTTCCTCCTATACTTAGGCTTTTAACCTATGTTTAACTTTTGAGCCACTAGGTAGAATGGGTGCAAGAATAGAAGTTCCAAAAAGGCTCAAGGTGTGAACAAGGTGCCAAAAAAGGGTCAAAAGCTCAAAGGGGTTCACTCAGGTCAATGTCAAGGGAAGTCGTTTGTGTGAAGTGTCTATTCAAAAAGGGTCCAAGATCATATTCTAAGCTTAGTCACATCTAGGATTTTACCTTGAATCACATTCAGGGCAAGTTCTAGATGGCACATATGCACAAGAATCAAATGATAGCCTTACCACGCAAGGAATCACATCACAAGAATTTTCAACATTAGTCTCAAAATCAATTGGGATAAATGACTTTTGACAAGCTATTCTGAGTTCATTACACACTCATTTTTGAATCAATCAAGCCAAACCAAGAGTGTGAAAATCATAACAAGAGAATTCTTTCCTCAGAATTCTTTTTCCTTCTGTCCTCAATTTTCAACAAACTTCTTTCCAAGAAATTTTTTTGGTGGGTCCATTTTGGGTCAAGCAAAGCATGGACACAAATTAAAAATAAAACTTCACATTTTCCCTTAAGAAAGTCTCCTCTCAATCTATTATAAGAAAACCCTAAGAGTTTATTGCTACTCTACTATTAACAAGGCGATTACAAATTAAGCGCTCATGAGTCATTTGAAAATAAGCTTTGACATAGGCACTAGCACATTTGCAAGGCAGGGGTAGTGAAATAATAGGATCGTGTAGGACTGACCCGAAAACACAATCAAAATTTATAAACATCAAGCCCGGCGAGGGCATCATTAAAGCATCATAATAACACAAAAAGGCCCGACAAGGGCAAGGTATCAAGCACAAGGTGAGTGATCAATAATTACAGATCCCCTAGACTTAAAGTAAGCATAGACCTCAATGCACAAATAAAATTATACAAATAAGAATGATTTCCATGGTATTACTAATGCCTCGTCGAGTAAAACTGCTGAGGTGGCCAGGAGACTAAGGTAGCGGTGATGCCAGTGGTGGGATATAGGCATGCTCTAGGTCTATCTGAAATACTTCCACTGATGGAATTGAGGAATTCCATTGCACTTGAAGAAGGCCATATGGCTCCACAACCTCCCACTTATCCTGTGTAGTTATAAATTCATGGTGTAAGGGAGAAGGAGCGACCCAAATGTCCTAGGCTGACGCCTCCATTCTGGTATATCAAATTCATGGTAATCCAGGTAGTGCTGGGTAGATGGTGTTGTGGTATCAGGAGACATCCAGGTTGGCTAAATCTTCTCTTGGATTTCAAATGTGCCCTCTTCTTCATTTGAATCCTAACCCATACACCAATCATAGGGTGGACTATCAGCCCTCGGAGGTGAATTTGAATTTGGGGCCGGTAGATTAAGATCACAACTAGATATCTTTGGCTCAACATATATTATAACTTTCCAAACCTCATAAATGTCTATTTTTTATGGTATCAAACATAGCACAAGTCTTGCTTACACTCGACACTACCAGTATCAAGGCCAATTTTATGGCGGATTGAATCAAACTTTGAGTGTCCCTAGCCACCTTGTTCAAGCGCTGCTCATTATGGAGAACAAGGTGAGCAACTTTAAGGAAATTGCTTGAAGTAGATGTGGTTTAGGGAGCTATATGGGTGGTGTTTGACATTTCCTGAGATGGGGATGGGAAGTCCATATGATCATGAGCAACAGTCTCAGCATCTGTATTGCCTCCTATGGCACTTGGATTTCGATAAAGGTATATTTTCTTGACATACGAGGAATCTTTGTCTCGCCTTGTATCTAAGTGAACCATTCCAACAACTTGGCTAATTTTTTCCAATGAACAAAACTGAGGGCAATTTCCTTGGAATCACAAAAGGTTAATGAGAACAGGGAAAGCTATGGACATGGTCTCATGTCTAGCTCTCTGCTTGAGTTGTTTGGTGATGATCTCCCCTTCATGTAACTGGAGGCTTGACATGATATAAGCAATGAGAATGACCACCTCTATATTCACCTTAGTTTTGTGTCCATTTGGGATGAGTCGTGCATATACAAAATCTAACCATATCCGAGTTTTACACTTGAGATATAATCGATAGATAGGTGCTTTTGAGATGGCCCAAAAAGGAGTTTTTTTAGCAATGATACCCGTAATCCACTCGTATTGGTCCTCTTTTCTAGCCATACATTCCAAATACCTTGACTGTGGAATTGGGTAATTATGCCATATAGCAAAATGGATGGCCATTGATGTAATATCAATTTCCTTGCCCCTCACCCAGACAGAATCAAGGCACGCGAGCCTGCTTGTTGGGCCCTTATTCTTTAAAATATCTTGCCTAGCCCGATATGAGGCAAATTCGAAAATCATTTCTATTTTGATCATTTCTTAGATTCTGTTGAATTGAGATCAGCCGTACCAACTCTGGGCAATATGAGCCAGGAGTCTCGGCAAGGACGTCCCAGGCACTTATCTATAAAATTATTTGGGGATGTTTGGGAAATCAGATTCAAAGGTTTCCACATGAAACCCTTTCTCTTCCGAGAATAGGCGTTTCTCCCAAAACTTAAAATAGTAGGTTTCTATTCCCTCGAGGCCAAACTAAATTTTGCATCCAGAAGGCCCCTCCTCTTGAATAGGGACACCCAAATTCTCGGATTTTGAAGCTTAATTCATAGCAAGGCTATTCCGATGATGCTTACTTGGAGCCATGATCTTGCAAATCGATGTTAGTGGTAGGCACCATGCTTGTACTCAACATGTGCTTGCATTCTTGCATCAAATAAATATGGATATGCTACAAGAAGTTATTAAAGTAAGAATAAACGGAATGAAATGAAGAAGAAAAACAAAATAGGTAACTAGTGGTTCATGCGAACCATGTGCAAACCGCACCAAGGGTTGCACGCATTGCACGTTCCTTCGCATGAGCTACAAGAAACCTGGAGTGATTTCTACTCTGGGTTGCAAAGGCTAATGCAATTCACACCAGAAAAAGTGCATGTTGCACAGTACTTCGCCCCTCAATCTAGTCAAATGGCAACTTTTATCCATAATGTGCAGTGCCTTGTATGTTTTGCATGTCAAGATCTACCCATCGCATGCGAAATGCACAAGGAAACAATTGTATTTTTTTTGGTTCCTTGTGTTCTTGTGTGTTATGCATGCAATTCGTAGAGTAATATCTGTGTTAAGCACTTGGAACCAAGCAACAATACCAACAATGAATAATAGGGAAAAATATAATATTACCACCAAATCATCCGGGTACTAAGACTTCCCTGAAATCCATTAACACAATCTAAAACCAAAAAAAGGACTTGATGACATCCCTTAAAAAGGATGTTACCCCATCTATCATTGGGAACATCAAGCCTTCAATCTCAAGCCAGTAGGAATATTCATTCAACTAACAATTTCATGCCTCCAATCAATATCATACACCCAAATAGCAAGTCAATTTAACAGATCATGGAAGCAAAAATTAAAGCTTTTTAAGGTGCAACAATGGAGACCCAAGATTTTCAGCCGGAGAGAGACGATGGCGACAATTGGTGTTGCAGCGGCAAAGAGATTTGGGGTAAGAGGGGAGAAGATTTGGGAGAGTTTAAGGGATTTTTGGGGAGTTTTGAGAGTGTTATGGAGGTTTAAGGGGAAATGTGGAAGAAAAATTTAAAGATGGCGGATTTAATAGGAGAAAAGAAGAAGAAAAGGTCATCGGGTCAGTCTCCAGGTTGGGTTAATAAATCAAACTTATAAAATTTACCTTGGTGTGCTGCGACATGCGTTTCACACAAGATGTTGTGCGTCTCACACATCGAGTCACACCAGCCGATGGCATACACAATGTAATATGCAAACCACATGGGCTTCTGCACGTCCCCTCTTTGCCTAATTTTTCCACTTGGTCATTTTTCCTCATCATGCATTCCTACAAAAACAACAAAAGGTAACAAAAGTAAAGCAAAAACACTTGGGTTGCCTCCCAAGAAGCACTTGATTTTACATCGCAGCTCGATGATGTTACCACAATCCTTAATGATTATTGTAAGGTGTGCCAATCCTCTTCACGTGGCCCCATCCTAAGTGTGGGAATTGCTCCATGAACACCTTAATCACATCATCTTGTTGCCAAGGGGGCAACATCACCTTCTTGGGCATCTTGTTCACTACAAACTCATTATGGGCATCCACCATCTCGGCCTCATTATCAATTATGGACATCACTCAAAGATCTTCTGGAGGCTTTGTGGATTGGCATACATTGAAGGTCACCACTTCAATTCCCACTCAGAATTTGAGTTCTCAGAGTTCAACATCAACTAAGGCCCTCCCCGTAGCACACAATGGTCACCCCAATATAATGGGTACCTCTATATCCACCTCACAATAAATAATAATATTAGCCCATAGGATAAGCTGGTAAACCTTGACCAATACATCAAATAGGATTCCTACTGGATGATTGATGGATCTATCAGCCATGAGAAATTGAATAGGTGTATGTTTGGGTAAACCTAAGAGACTAGGGGAATCAAGTTGATGCTTGACTCTAAGTCGCACAAGGCCTTCTAGAATAGAAACATTCCAATCGTACAAGGTATGGTAAATGCGCTCTGGTCCTCCCATTTTGTAGTAACATTGCTTGTCATCACAACACTACAGCTGTGTGAGATCTCCACAGTACCGGCATCAACAGCCCGCTTCTTCTTAAGAAGCTCTTTCATGAATTTTGCGTACAGGGGCATTTGCGTTAAGGCCTCAACCAAAGGGATGTTAATAGAAAGCTCTCTAAACATGTCGACAAACTTTTTGAATTGATTCTCCTCTTTCTTTTTGGTCAAACTTTGAGGGTATGGAGGAGGTCCCTTGGGTAGTGTGTAGGAACACTTGGAACACTAGGAGTGTCCTCCTCAATATCTATAGCCATTTGAAAATGAGCATCAACCTCCTTCTCTTCTTCACAAGTGTCATCATTCACAAGAACGTTGGGTGCACCAAGCTTCACCCCAACTTCCAGTTCTTTATAATTCTTCTCATTCACAATCTCAACATCCCTTACAATCGTCAATTCTACAACAACTTCAACACTTGGCTTCTTTACTAGGCCACTCATTCTTCCGATCCTTGTGACAATAGCCATCATATGGCCATCATTTATTGAATTTTCCGTGGTCTCACTAGGGAGTGTTCCTTTCATTCGCGGATTCATTTGAGTGGATAAATGGTTCATTTGTTCTTTGAGATGCTTAATTGAGGCCAAATAAGAGCTCACTATTTGGTGAAGCATTGAGACTTCAATTTTTAGCTCACTAACTCCACTATTGGCTGACTCAACCATTTTTAAAACACGGGACAACATATCTTCCATCTTTGATTGCTAGGGGTTGCTCACGAAATGTTGAAATGAAGCATCAGCCATAGGAGGAGGCACATACAGGTTAGAACTCCGGTGGTTTTATCTATCACCCTTTTTGTCACGATCCCTCCAATTTCTATCTCGCTCTTTACCCTTAATCCAACCTTGATTCTTGTCTCTCGGGCGATAATACCCAGGATGAGAACTTGCCAACAAGTAGCAAATTTTTCCATCCACGATGGTGAAGAGATCTTCATCACTTGATTTAAGCTCTGGTTTACTCACAATACTTAAACTTTTAGTAGTTCTAGCACCCATCACGTGCTTGACTAAGAGATCAATTTGTGTTAGCATTTTGGCCATAGACTCATCTCTTTCCTAATCTTTGTGGAACATTCTATTTATTAAAATAGTTGAGGTCACACCCATAGGAACATAAACCTCTCTTGTGTGCCAAGCATGATTCATCTTGGTCATTCTTTCTAAAAGAGCCAAGGTGACACCATATTGTTGATCCATGAAGGTACCACCTTCAAGGTTGTTGTCCATGGACTTTTTCATTGAATTCAAAGCCCTATAAAAGCTTTGGAGAGGGATTTCATCTGGCAATATGTGATTGGGGCAACAATAAGAGTTTCTTTTTAAATCTCAGCCATGCCTCATGTGATGGTTCATCTTGGATTTGAAAATATTTAGTGATTTTATCCCTCAATTGCATCATTCTTAAGGGATGAAGAATGTCACCATAAATGCTTTGACAAGACTATTTCATGTAATAATTGATCCTTCGGAAGCTCCTCTAACCATGTCGTGGCTTCTTCCATGAGATAAAAAGGAAACAAGCAAAGCCAGATGGATTCTTGGGGGATGTTGTTGAAGATAAAAGGCTGGAAAATTTCAATGAAATTTTGGATGTGCCTATCTGCATCCTCATATGCATCCCCTCCAAATAACCCCTTCATTTGTATGAGGTGCAGCATGGTACTAGTGACATGGAATACCATGTGCCCAACCGTGGGAGGTAGACGGATTACACCTACTCCTCCTTGAATTTTGGGCTCAGGGGCTATGTCCATGAATCCTTCTACACTTTCGTTATCACCCACCTCACTCATAGGAGGCCTGCTCAACCATTAAAAATAACAAACAAAGTATAAAGTGAAAAAAACTCACAAAGTGATTTCAAAAATTAATAAAAAAGGCTACTCAAAACCAAATCCCTAGAAATGACACCATTTTTTATTATGCTCAAGTAACACTCTCCATATAGAGGTGAAGGCGATTGTTAAGTAAAATAAAATTTATAATTCTCGATGGGAGTCTGGGTTGATCCCACAGAGAAATGGTAGAGTTGCCTATAAGATTGTCGTATATCAATCACCAATAGAGTCAATTTTTAAATAACAATAAAAATAAAAAAAAAGGAGAAATAAGGGAATTGGGAAATCTGTCAAAATTCATAATTCAACTTAAAAACGTAAAGTAAACACAGATTTTAACAAGAGAGAGGACAACTAGGGGTATGTTTCTGATGGGTCTTAAGCATGGGTTGAGGAACTCACTTAATTATGCAAATTCTTGTTAAACGACATGGGTAGCATTGGTATCTTTCGATCCAACAATCATATTTTTGATGGTCTTTGTTTAACAACCATGGTTTTTACAATAACCAACAAATTTTAGGCTTGGGCAAGTCACACTATTTCTAGCTTAGACTCTTAAATGGGTGTTTCCGACGATTGAACTATTTCTAGCCTCAATATAGGTGGAAATCTCAAGTACCCGCTAGTGAATTCTCATAAAAAATTATGAACCTCTTTCTCAAATAAGAACACAATCAAGTAATTTCAATCAATGTTTGCAACCGTTAATTT
>QJPP01003815.1:226409-371244 GCA_003996215.1 Jaltomata sinuosa | reverse complement strand
GATCCCAAGAACCTCCAAAGTCAAGAATACAGGCCCGAAGCATGTCCTCCAGAATTTGAATGGTCCTCTCGGACTGGCCATCTGTCTGAGGGTGGAAAGCGGTACTAAGATGAACCTCTGTACCCAAATCTCGCTGAATAGCCCTCCAGAACTGAGATGTGAACTGAGTGCCACGGTCTGAAATGATAGAAGCTGGGACCCCGTGCAATCAAAAAATCTCACGAATGTAGATCTGAGCTAGCCTTTCTGCGCCATAAGAAGTATGAACCGGCAAGAAATATGCTGACTTAGTCAGCCTATCAACAATCACCCATATGGAATCAAACCCATGAGAAGTACGAGGCAAACCAACAACAAAGTCCATAGTAATCCCTTCCCACTTCCACTCAGGAATGGAAAGTCTCTGAATCAAACCACCGGGTCTCATGTACTCGAACTTAACCTGCTGACAGTTCAAGCACCGAGATACGAAATCCGCTATATCCCGCTTCATACCACTCCACCAGTAAAGATGCCTCAAGTCTCTAAACATCTTTGCTGTGCCAGGGTGAATGGAGTATCTAGTACAATGTGCCTCATGAAGTATCAATTGAATCAAATCACTAATCCTCGGAACACAAAGGCGACTATCAAACCTCAAAACCCCATCTGTATCTAGAGTAGCCCGACTGGTCTCACCCTGAACAACCCGATCACGAAGGTCACACAACTGCTGATCCTCAAACTGACGGCTCTAAATCTGATCAATCAAAGTAGAACGAACCTCTACACTGGCGAGAACTCTGCTAGGATACGACAAGTCAAGCCTAACCAAACGGTTAGCCAAGGACTGGATGTGCAAGGCCAACAGTCGCTTTGAAACTGAAAGAGAAGCCAGGCTACCCATACTCACTGTCTTCCGACTCAAGGCATCCGCTACCACGTTTGCCTTGCCCGGATGATACAGAATAGTGAAGTCATAGTCCTTCAGTAACTCGACCCATCTTCTCTGTATCGAGTTCAACTCTCGCTGACTCGTGATATACAGAAGACTATGGTGATCAGTGAAGATCTCACAGTGAACTCCATATAGGTAATGCCTCCATCTCTTGAGCGCAAAAACTACCGCTGCAAACTCTAAGTCATGAGTGGGGTAGTTGCGCTCGTGAACCTTCAGCTGCCTCGACGCATATAGCATCAACACACAACCAAGACCAACCCCAGAAGCATCACAGTACACGGAGAAGCTCTGACCCTCAACCAGCAAAGTTAAAACTGGAGCTGAAGTCAACAAGGCCTTAAGCCTCTGGAAGCTATTGATACGCCCAAATTACAACTCCAATTACGAAGCGTAAGCGGTCGTCGTCAAATATAGAACCCAACAGAGGTTGGGGTCGATCCCATAGGGAATAAGGTGCAGATTAGGTCGTTCATGAATTAAATGACTAATAGTCAATAATTTCCGGTAAATAGGGGGGGGGTTTGTGTGATCAATATGTGAACAAAAAAACAGTAATAATGTGCGAGTAAAAATCAATATGAGAGTGAACTAGGGAAGTGTTCACCATGGCTTTGTAACAACTTTGATTTAAAGCTTAACCGGGTTCTTTCTATATGCATGTCACGATGTGATTGAATTAATGGTATCATCTAAACTTTTCTCAACCAAATAGACGAATTTCCTTTTCAATTCTCTCGAACTTGAAAAGGTGAGCTTTTATATTTCAATCCTAAGCATCAAGTAGATTAATCTAGTTACAACATTAATCATAAGACGAGAGTTGGTAGTCTCGAATCCTCGTAGTTAATCAAATTTCCCGGTTTTAATCTCTTTACTCAAGCAAATTAAACCTAGGCATGTTCTAATATTTGCAACCACTATAAAACTTTAAGAATGAACGATTAACAACGTGACAATCATAAATATTGAACCCGACGCTACCCGGAATCTATGTTGCTACTTTTGCCATGGCTCCCACAACCCTAGTTGTGGGAAGTTAGTTACTCATGCTATTAGGAGAAGAGAAGGAATTCATATTCATAATAAAGAGGAAAGATTCTTACAATATAATGAAAACAATCTTCAATTATCCAAGAACAAGAAAACAAGATCCCAAGAACAATGGAAGAACAAGATGATGAAGAAGAAAAACGTGTAGTGTCGTGTTTTCTCTCCAAAAATTTGCTCCAAAAAATATCCTAGAACTATTTGGTAATGAATGAATAAAATAAACCTAACATAGGGTATTTATAAGAGTCCAGGAAAGAAACCCAAAAATAGATTTTTCGGAATCCCGCCTTGCCTGGTAAACCACCCTGACGGACCGTCACATGCTTGACGGACCGTCACGGTGGCTGTCGCCCTTAAGCAGTAGCGCTGCCTCACTTGACGGTCTACTTGATGGACCGTCACATGTGTGACGGCCCGTCATGGTGGCCGTCACTCTTAACCAGTGGCGCGCTTTTGATCGTATTTCCTTCCTTTTCTACGTTTGTCGCTATTTCCTGCAAATATAACATAAAAACATCAAAAACGACAACGGTTGCTTGAAACCTCACAATTATTCTTAGTTAAAGGAGTCAAATGTGCCGTAGAATGGCGTCACATCAACACCCTCAACTTAAAACGTTCGCTTGTCCTCAAGCAACATGACAATAAAAACGAAAAGACGACTCAAATAAGATACCAAACTTGTGTCTCTAGCAACTCATGGTCATTCAACGCTCATTCAATTTTACATCAAGCTCCCTAGTAGCACACAAATGTATGAAACGTTAACTTGCAAGGATCCCAACATGTCATTTCAATATGATAGAATGTTCTACATACACACGCGCAGCTATCCTAACAGTCAATAGGCAATACAGAAATCTTGGTGCCCTCACCGCAAAGAAGTCCCACCCACAAGATTTGGGACTAGGTAAGGCGCTCACACTCACAAACGATTTCAAACAATGCACATGCGATACTATAAGCTTGCCCTTACTATTCTAGTTCAGTTTTTTTTTAGAAAGCCGCTCAGGATCACTACAAGACTTGTTTAGGCTTGTAATGAGGCTTCGGGTGCAGGTAGGATACGTTTGGGGAATAGTGACTAAACCCTCTTTGGAATCACCGACCTACTATTTCCATATAACTTTACTTTGTCCATCCTTATTCACCTTTTTATTCCCTTCTTTCTAGCTGCAGGTGCGACCTCTTTATTTTGACAACTCTTTTTATTTCTTTTTTCGTTCTTTTTCATCTTTTTTTTTTCGTTTCTTTTTCTTTCTTTTCTTACGCACACACCCGGAATTTTCATTCTATCCACAACCAATCTTATCCCTCCTATTTTTCTTCTCATTTACCTCTATAGTAGCCACCCTCAACTTAGGCTGATTGCCGGAGTTGAGGTGCACGATGTCCAAGGAAGGACCATGGCCAAAACAGGGATTAAAAGTTAAACAGGAATGGTGATAGGTTATTGAAAGAATAGGGTCAATTATGGCTCAACCAGGGATCAAAGGGATTATTTGTATTTGGACGGTCTTATAGGCTAAGTGGGCTGTACACAAAAAGGGCCTGTGATCCTTTCCTAAGCAACCAACTTCAAACTTAACAAAACAGACCGGGCAAGTTCTAGATGCATGTGTGGAGTAAGAATTTATAACAATAAGCTCACACACACTTGGCACCAAGAAACCATACCACTACTAACTATCAAAACAATAGCTCGGCTTAAGCATACTTATTCCAATCATAACCACACAATGACACAAAAGGATCCAGACAGTCAATCATTTCAAACATAAGTACAAAATCAACTTTTTCAGAGGGGGCTCCTTTTAGTACATTTTTTCAAAAACAAAACGCCATGATGCTTTTGCTATAGACACCAGAAAACAACTAACATTTACACGACAACCTAAACATGCCAGTTCTACTAGATAGCACACCGGAGGGAAAAGAAACACGGCAACAAAAACCCTCGGTGGTGAAAGACTCACAGGTAACCCAACACCCTCAACTTAGACTCATGCATTATCCCCAATGCATACATGTGAAAACTAAAACTGTGAGAGAAAGGAATACCTGTGAAGTCCATGGGGCTCAGAGTCTGGCATGATATTGGGGACCGCCAGGGTCTCCAAAGCAGGCGAAATTGATGGAATAGGTGCCAGCTACCCCATCTCGTTGAGCTCCAACTTCATCTTTTATCGGCTCCGTAGCTCATCGTGGAAACTTCTTTACTCTTTTTTTGCTGGTTTTCTTGCGGTGTTTTCTCTTCCTTGATTTGTTTTCACCGCCTTCCTTGACATATTTCCCTTCTTGCGATCGCAATCTCATTCTTGTAATAGCTAGGGTCTCGACAGGACCCTTTTCCGCCGGGGCTTCATCAACCACCTCTATAACCGCGACCACTCTCATGTCTCTTGGTTGCTTCATCAACTTACACGCATCAAACTTGATCAATTCATTGTTTAATCTGAACGTCAGTTCGTTTCTTTCCATGTCGACCAACACTCTTACAGTAGCTAACAATGGTCATCCCAAGATTATGGGAACTTCAAAGTCAACTTTGCAGTCTAAGATCACAAAGTCGGTCGGGAATATAAACTTACCAACCTTGACCAGCACATCAGACAATATTCC
This sequence comes from Jaltomata sinuosa, assembly GCA_003996215.1. Lineage (NCBI taxonomy): Eukaryota > Viridiplantae > Streptophyta > Magnoliopsida > Solanales > Solanaceae > Jaltomata > Jaltomata sinuosa. The sequence goes on along the minus strand of QJPP01003815.1, from coordinate 366,632 downwards.
CACTGGTCGCTTTACTGAACGGTCAGCCATTAGCACCCTCATGGTAGTTGGTTTGGGTGCTCCCAAACCCAATTGTTTGTATACTGCTAGCGGCATCAAGTTGATGCTAGCACCAAGATCACCTAAGGCTTTTTCAAAGTTGAATTTCCCAATAGTACAGGGAACAGTAAAAGCACATGGATCTTCTTTCTTTTCCACTAACGATCTTGAAGAAATAGCACTGCAGTGATGGAGTTTATCTTCTGGTTCAAAGCTCACTGACCTTTTCTTGGTAATCAAGTCCTTCATGAACTTGGCAAATCCAGGCATTTGTTCAAGAGCGTCCACCAGAGGGATGTTTACTGATATCTGCTTTAGCATGGTCATGAAGTTCAGGAACTTGCTATCGTTCACTTTCTTCTTCAAGCGTTGTGGGAAAAGAGGTGGTGGCCGAGGCATCATAGTTGGAAGCTTTTCAACTTCCTTGCTTTTATCCGTCCGCCTTTGGGTAGCATCCTCTAACACATTGTCAACCGCAACATCACCTTCCTGAGTCTGAATTATCGGATGTGATTCCGATAATATTTTACCGCTTCTCGTAGTGATCGCCATACAGCTCCCATCTTTTCTCGGGTTTTGAATGGTGTCACTCGGCAAGGTACCTGTCTTCCTTTGGTTTAGAGATGCCGAGATTTGACCCACTTGCTGCTCTAATTGCTTAATCGAGGTGGAATGTGCGTCCACTACCTGACTCATTGTTGATAATTCAGTTCTCATCTCCTTTACCACGGAGTCGGTAGATTCCACCTTCAGCAGCATCTTAGCCATCATGTTCTCTAGTTTGGACGTCCCTGTCTCGGTGCTCGCTCTTTCCCGATTACCAGGTGGTACATACAACCCACCTCCATCAGTTTTATTCTTTCAGTTCCCTTGATCGCGATCTCTGTAGCCAGCTTTTTCATAGTAGTTGTCTCTCTGATAGTTCCGACCTTGGTTTCCCTGACCATTAGCCTGGAAACCACCCAAATAATTTGCCTCCTCATCAGGTTCAAACTCTGCCGCTCTACCTTGGGAACCCACAGCTTTCACTTTCTCAATACCTCCTGACAACAAATGCTTTGTCAGTAGGTCCATTTGCGTCTTCAGATGGGCCATGTCTTGGTCCCGCTCTTCCTCATTCCTGCGCTGCTCTGCTGACATACCAACTGCATAACTGCTAGCTGCTACCTCTGTATCCCGTGTATGCTAGGCCCTGTTGGTTTTAGTGAGCCGATCCAGAATAGCTGTGGCATCGATAAAAGTGAGACCCATAAATGCTCCACCTGCTGTATTATCCAGTGTCGGCTTGGTAGCCGAATTTAGTGCCCTCTAAAATGTCTGCATCAGAAAATTGTCGGTCAACTGATGGTTAGGGCATTGTGTCAGCTTCTTCTTGAACCGCAACCAAGTCTCATGTAACGCCTCATGAGGTTGTTGTCTGAAGTTGCTAATTTCATCCCTCAACTGTATCATCCTAGAGGGAGGAAAGAACCTTTCTAGGAAAGCTCCTTTCAACTCTTCCCAGGTTGTGATAGAGTCGGGGGTTAGCTCTGTCAACCATAATGCTGCCTCATCAGACAGAGACAACGGAAACAACCTGAGCCTGATCGTTGTTTGACTTACTCCAGGCAATTCGAATGACTTACAGATACCCACAAAATTCATCAGGTGCCGGTTTGGATCGTCACCAGCAACACCACGGAACACTCCTCTCAAAATCAACAGCTGAATCATTGTGCTAGTGATGTTGAACTTGGCCCCGGGTGCTAGCGGAGGAAATGCAATAGCGCCCGTGGCACCAACTCCATCTAAGTCGACCTCCTCATCATTCAACTCAATGTCGACCTCAAGACCACCAGCATTCAAACGTTGTTGGGCTTGCTGAGCTGCAGCGAGTCTCGCTGCCTCTTGTTGTTGTTCATTCATGTTTCGCCTTATCGTCCTTGCAAGCTCGGGATCGTAGGGTAATATTGGTTCACCCGAGCGTCGGGTACTTGGCATGCACAACTACGTACCCTGTAATAACAAAAACAACAAATAAAAGTAAAAGCAGGAAATATGACTAAGAGTCAAATAAACACACCGGACTTAATAAACAACCGTACTCCCCGGCAACGGTGCCAAAATTTGATACGTCCAAATTACAACTCCAATTACGAAGCGTAAGCGGTCGTCGTCAAATATAGAACCCAACAGAGGTTGGGGTCGATCCCACAGGGAATAAGGTGCAGATTAGGTCGTTCGTGAATTAAATGACTAATAGTCGATAATTTCCGGTAAGTAGGGGGGTTTTGTGTGATCAATATGTGAACAAAAAAATAGTAATAATGTGCGAGTGAAAATCAATATGAGAGTGAACTAGGGAAGTGTTCACCATGGCGTTGTAACAACTTCGATTTAAAGCTTAACCGGGTTCTTTCTATATGCATGTCACGATGTTATTGAATTAATGGTATCATCTAAACGTTTCTCAACCAAATAGACGAATTTCCTTTTCAATTCTCTCGAACTTGAAAAGTTGAGCTTTTATATTTCAATCTTAAACATCAAGTAGATTAATCTAGTTACAGCATTAATCATAAGACGAGAGTTGGTAGTCTCGAATCCTCGTAGTTAATCAAATTTCCCGGTTTTAATCTCTTTACTCAAGCAAATTAAACCTAGGCATGTTCTAATGTTTGCAAACACTAGAAAACGTTAAGAATGAACTATTAACAACGTGACAATCATAAATATTAAACCCGACGCTATCCGGAATCTATGTTGCTACTTTTGCCATGGCTCCCACAACCCTAGTTGTGGGAAGTTAGTTACTCATGCTATTAGGAGAAGAGAAGGAATTCATATTCATAATAAAGAGGAAAGATTCTTACAATATAATGAAAACAAGCTTCAATTATCCAAGAACAAGAAAACAAGATCCCAAGAACAATGGAAGAACAAGATGATGAAGAAGAAAAACGTATAGTGTCGTGTTTTCTCTCCAAAAACTTGCTCCAAAAAATATCCTAGAACTATTTTGTAATGAATGAATAAAATAAACCTAACATAGGGTATTTATAGGAGTCCAGGAAAGAAACCCAAAAATAGATTTTACAGAATCCCGCGTCGCCTGGTAAACCACCCTGATGGACCGTCACATGCTTGACGGACCATCACGGTGGCTGTCGCCCTTAAGCAGTAGCGCTGCCTCACTTGAAGGTCTACTTGACGGACCGTCACATGTGTGACGGCCCGTCATGGTGGCCGTCACTCTTAACCAGTGGCGCGCTTTTGATCGTATTTCCTTCCTTTTCTACGTTTGTCGCTATTTCCTGCAAATATAACATAAAAACATCAAAAACGACAATGGTTGCTTGAAATCTCACGATTATTCTTAGTTAAAGGAGTCAAATGTGCCGTAGAATGGCGGCACATAAGCTATCCTCGCACTGATCCGACCACTGAAATGGGACATCCTTCCTAGTCAGCATAGTCAAGGGTGCTGCTATTGAAGAAAATCCCTCAACGAACCATCTGTAGTAACATGCTAACCCAATAAAGCTGCGGACCCTCAGTAACAGTAGTAAGTCTAGGCCAATCACAAACCGCAGAAATCTTTCCCGGGTCAACCCTAATCCCATCCTTAGACACCACGTGCCCTAGGAATGTAACTGACTCAAGCCAAAACTCGCACTTTGAGAACTTGGCATAAAGCCGATGATCTCTCAAAGTCTGGAGTATAACCCTCAAGTGCTGCTCATGCTCATCTATACTACGCGAGTATACCAAGATGTCGTCCATAAAAACTATCACAAATGAGTCCAAATACGGGCCAAGAACCCTGTGCATCAAGTTCATAAAGGCTGCGGGGGCATTAGTCAACCCAAAAGACATCAGCAGGAACTCATAATGGCCATAACGTGTCCTGAATGCTGTATTAGGGATGTCCTCCGCCCTAATCCTCAACTGATGGTAGCCAGACCTCAAATCAATCTTCGAAAACACGACTGAACCCTGAAGCTGGTCAAACAAATCATCAATGCTCGGCATCGGATACCTATTCTTCACTGTCACCCTATTCAGCTGCCGATAATCAATACACATGTGCATCGACCCATCCTTCTTCTTCACGAAGAGAACATGAGCACCCCAATGTGACACACTAGGTCTAATAAACCCCTTAGCTAACAGATCCTGGAGCTTCTCCTTAAGCTCCCTCACATCAGCAGGAGCCATACGGTAAGGAGAAATAGAAATGGGCCTAATGCCCGACTCTAGCTCAATAGCAAAATCAATATCTCTCTCAGGTGGAAGGCCTGGCAGGTTGGTAGGAAACACATCGAGGAAGTCTCTAACCACAGGAACAGACTCAGGAGAAGTAGGGTCAACACTAACATCTCGGACATATGCTAGATAAGCTAAACACCCACGGGAAATCAACCTCCTAGCTCGAAGGCAAGAGATGATCCCAGATGGTGCATGGCTAACAAAACCCTGCCACACAACCGGGGATACACCGGGCACAGCTATGGTAATGGTCTTGGCATAACAATCCAAAACCACACGGTGAGGGGATAACCAGTCCATGCCCAGTATCACATCAAAATCTAGCATATCAAGAATCATCAAATCACCCCAAGTCTCTGAATCACCAATAGATAGCATACAAGATCTCACAATCCGATCCTCTACTAAAGAATCTTTTACTGGGGTCAAAACAGAAACATGAACAGATAATGGCTCACTAGCCAACCCCAAACAAGGCACAAAGTAGGCAGATACATATGAACAAGTGGATCCAGGATGAAATAAAGCCATAGCAGACTGATGGCACACATAAATCGTACCTGTAATCACAGCATCTGAGGACTCTGCCTCTGGTCTCCTAGGGACCGTGTAAAACTGACGACGACCTCCACCTGCCCGAACGCCATCCCTACCACCTACTCTACCACGCGGAGCACCACCTCTACTCTGACGACCACCCCCTCTAGCCAGAGGTTGAACTGCTCGTAAAGGCTCGGCCAACTGAACTGTACCCTGCTGAGGGCAATCTCTAGCAAAATGACCAATCACACCACAAGTAAAACAAGCCCCTGGCGGCCTACTTGGTCGACATAAACCAGTAGATCCCGTATACCTACCACGGCCTGATGCCCTAGAAACTGTACCCCTCGAAGACTGGCCGCCATAGCCCTGATGGCTGCTCTGACCCTGCTCGAACTGGGTACTACCGAAAGTCTGAAGGGAAGCCTGAACCGGTCGGCTGGACTGACCCTGGTGCTGCTGTGGCTGATAACTCCGGTTCCACTGGCTAGGACCTCTACCACCATATCTGGAACCACTATAGGCACCCTGATGTCGAGGCCTCTTATCTCTGGACCCCTGATCATGTCGCTGTAAGTCCTCCACAGTGCGGGCATAGTCTACGATAGCCTGAAATTACCGACCACCGGCAATCAATATCTCAGATGGCTGCCTGATCTCTGGCCTCAAACCCCATACAAATCTGCGAATCCTATCTGCCTCGGTAGGAATGATCATAGCTCCAAACAGTGCTAGCTGATGAAAACGGGTCTCATACTCTGAGACAGTCGTAGACCCCTGCACAAGGTGAGTAAACTGCTCCCTGCGACGCTCACGATCACTCTGAGGTAGGAACTTGGCCATAAAGGCCTCATAAAACTCAGACCAGGTCAAAGGAGATGACGATGGTGGTCTACACACAACCTGGACCCTCCACCATAACTTCGCTGGGCCCTCCAATTGATAGGTAGTATAACCAACCCCGTGAGTCTCCAACAAACCCAAATGATGCAACATCTCCTCACAAGTAGTAATAAAGTCATGTGTATCCTGTCCAGAAGTACCAGCAAACCTCGGAGGTGCTAACCTCAAAATCTACCCAACGCCTTCTACTCTGACTCAGTCATAGCTGGGCGAGGAGCAAGAGGCTGTGCAACAGATGGGACCGGAATGACCTCCGCACTAGGATCCATAGTAGCAGGTTGCGCTCCTGAACTCTGTGCACCCACGGCTTCCCCCTGAGCGGATGTCTGCGCTACCTCAGAAGGCCGCTCTCCAATCATACCCAAAAGCTGTAATAGTAATCCCCGAATATCTGGAGACTGAGCTGCGGCTAGAGCTGGCATAAAAGTGGGCACTGGAGCTGGTACTGGAACTGGCGGTGGAGCTGGTACTGGAGCTGGTGCTGGAGCTGGTGCTGGAGCTGGTGCTGGAGCTGGTGCTGGAGCTGGTGCTGGAGCTGGTGGTACCTGGGCTGCCCTCTGATCCACATGCCGCTCGGGCTCTATCTCCACTCTAGCAGCCCTAGCAGGTGCCACTGCTCGAGGGCGTCCTCGACCCTTAGCTGGAGTGGGAGGCTCATCTCCGCGTGATGCCGATGATCTCGTACGAACCATCTGCGGAAGAATGAAGTAGAATAAATGAGGTTTCCAGAAATTTCAAGGGTTCCACGTAAGACATAGAAGCAAATGAAAGAGTCAAATTTCCTAAAATGTCACTGTAGCCTCCCGAAGATTGAGTACGGACGTCTCCGCCCCGATTCGCAGGACTCTACTAGACATTAGCTCATATACCGATGACACCGGTGAACCTAAAGCTCTGATACCAAGTTGTCACAACCCGATTTCTCGGTCATGATGGAACCTACAACCCCCTAGTAGGAGAACCAATTCCCGTAGCCCAGGACAGTTAGTAATGGGCTACTATCTAACAAATAAGCGAAAGAAAAGTTTAATAAGCAAAAGTAAGAGAGTGAGATGAGGAGAATGGATAACATGAGTATATATATACATATGCGGAAACTAAACCCAACCCCAAGACCTGGTATCATAGTATAGAGCCAAAACTACATACATGGAGTGCAAACGATCCAAAACAATATATACAGATGTCTCTGAATGGTAATAGAGTACATAAAACAAAAGATAAACTAAAGCTAAGCTCCGATCGCCAAGAGCTCACCCTCAGTCTGAAGTAATCCCCAACAGATCTCCAAGCATGACTTACAGCGATCTAACGATGATGGCCCACACTAGGACCTTCACCCAAAGATGCAGGGGGTAGGGTGAGCACCAAATGCGAAGCATAAGGTACCTAGTAGGTATCACAGGACGACTGGGCACATATAAGATAAAAGCGTAGTAACAGACATAATAGAAGCAAGTAGTCACAGAAATCAACGAAAGGGTACACAGGAACTAGCCCATAGGAAAGTCAACAGAACCACATGTGAGGCCAACAAGAAAAATATATACACCATAGGCACAGGTGAAAGTAAGAAACAACGCACCTGGGGTCCTTGCAATAACAGTGTGTACATAATAAGTTTACGAAATGGACGGTATACCGGTAACCTCAAGTGTAAGAAGAGGGAAAGAGTAATGATAGGCATGCTCAGAGACATGAATCAAACTCAACTAATCATATTAATCTCAATCCAAAAACTAAAAGTTTAGCAGTAACCAATTTCATTCTTAACCATAACAGGGAATAATTCTGTAAGTAAATAGAAAGAGTCTACCTACAGTCCCCCGGCTGCCCATACAACCGAGGAACACAAACAAGTGAAAACAAACCCTCCGGCATCCCATACTACTGGAGCGTACAACCAACAAACAACAAACAAGGGTGGAGCCTCAAACAATGAATGATATGATGCATGAAGATCTCAAGAGAAATGGTATCTCTGTATGTACCTCCTCCGGTGCCGATCCGGCCCAGAAGGTAGGTTCCATGGAAGGACACTGCCCGTATACCTCTACTCCACCGTATACCCTTCCTCTGGCACACGCAGCCCCAGGCCCGAATTGCAAGGTCCATGGAGGTCCCTGACCCCATACTAAAACTCAGTATCAAAACATGTCGTCCGGAAGCAAGTCCGGTTTCAAGATAGAGACCCAGTCTCGAATATGCATGCCCAGACCCTGTCCAGGACTAAAGTAGTAGGAAAATATCTCAAAAACCCCTCCGAGGGTGCTCGGGCATAACCAGGTCTAAACAGTAGAAAGTCATCTCAGGTGCTCGGTCTGACCGAGGCTAAAATCATCTCAAGTAGCAAGAAAACTCACCTAGCACCCCGGCCCTGCCGAGTCTAGCGTTAATTGTAAAACTGGTGATTTAAATCATAATTTTACTTTCTTTTACCCAAAATATTCACAAGTTAAATCAAACCATTTCCAAATCATTTCCATTAAAAACTGGCCCCCGGGGCCATGCAAGGTTTAGAAAATAGTGTCAGTAGGCCCGAAGCCCAAACCGTAGTAAAACATGGATAAAACCTCTTTATATGCATGGAAATGGTATGATCAAACACAATAGCTGCCTAGCAGCTCACAATCAACCTATCGACCCTGCACAGGACCATAGCTACTCAGCAAGCATAACCAGCCTAGAAGGATAATTCTATGCCCGGGACTCGCGGACATTCCCAATATCCCACCTTCTATGTTCCACAGTCAACAAGGTCTCACAGGACCACAAGGGTATATAAAATATATCGGCAAGTACTACAAGAAACGGAGGAACAAAAGTAGGCGGACATGAATAAAGCGGTCGAGGTCTGTGGTACCAACCTAATAAACCAACCCAAGGATGCCAGCTAGTACAATTTTATCCTATATATGCGGAGTCTTGGGAAAATAAACCGTAACCTACCTGTCGTCCGACGACAAGCTGGTAGGATGACAATGTCCAAGCCTGAACCGCTTTGAAAAGCTCCAAAACAAAATCAAACTAGAACTTAGGCTTGAATAACTTGACGTAGATAATTGATAATCAAACATTGCATCAAAATCCTTTGTTTCGTTATTGTGAATGTACAAAAACATATCTTGTGCAAATGTTAGTAAAAGAACTTTGTAGAGAAATTGGTTGCCAAAATGATGAGCAAATGGATAACTGCAAATATATATATATTCTGCAAAGCATTGACCAAATGCATACTACACTTAATTAAAATGTCCAAGTTTGACATGTGGCAGCCCCTAATTATTGAGAAATTGTTGCACTCTTTCCTCCACTTCCACGTGGAAGTGGAGGTGGCACTCCTGGACTGATATTATTCCACTATGTATGTACTCGGGTATTGTATAAATTCGTAATAAAATACATATAATATTTTGAATATACCACAATTAATGAAAAATTATTTCGAATAAAGCCTTTTATATATAATAGTAATTTTTAACATAACTAAATATACTATTCTCGTTAAAATATTAATAACTTATAAAACCTTATAAAGTAAATACATACACAATTATGTCATAACAAAAGTATTTTAGGAAGGTAAATAAAAATAAAACTTTTTGCCACATTCAACTTTTAAATTAAATATTTTCAAGTACGCACGATTTTGATACTCAAGAACTCTCTTGGAACCCTCCCTTATGTTTTCTCACCATTTCAGAACTGAAATGGCATTTTAAAACGTGAAGTTGAGGCTTTAAATCGATTTTGATCCGACCCGGTTCGCGATCTGGTTCGCGACCTGGTTTTTGCCAGACAGTCCGTGGTAAAACAGTCATAACCTTTTACTCCGAGATCAGTTGGACGTGAGGTTTTGTGCGTTAGAAACTACACTCGTAGACCTTCGATTTGGTATTTCGGGGGACTTCTAACTCTTTATATATTGAGAGAAAAGCTCTGAGACATTTTACCCAAAGTTCAAAAAATTTATTAAAGAACTTACGATAACTTTTGCCGACTTGCTTGACTCCAAAACTTATCATACGACCAAACAAATGGACCCAGAACCGAACTACCTGTCCCGACAAGCCTTAAATGACTTGGGGCCACTACAAACAAGCTCTAACGGCACAAGGAAAATGTATACGTGGAAATGACCGGAAGAGTCATTACAGCATTAATAATTTTGGCTAGAATTTTTTTGATATCTCTATTTGAAACTTTTACTTGCCCACTTTTCTATGGATGATATGGGGTTGCCACCTTATGTATTACGCCATAACTCTCCATCAAGCTTGCAAAAATTCAATTATAAGTAAGATCCCCAACACTAATAATAGCTCTTGGAGTGCCAAATCGAGTGAATATATTCTTTTTTAAGAATGCACTGATACTCTTTGCTTTATTTCTGGGTAAAGAAATAACTTCTACCCATTTAAACACATAATTCTCAATGATTAGAATATATTGCATCTCATAAAAACTCACAAAGGGACCTATAAAGTCTATCCCTCAAATATTAAAGATCTTTACTTCTATCACGAAGTTCAAAGGCATCTCATACCTTCTGGAAATAAAACCTTGATATTGTCATTGATCACAAGATTTTTTCATCTGATTGGCATTATGATATATGGTTGACAAGTAGTAATCTCTCTCTAAGATCCTTGAAACTATATGAATACCTCTATGGTAGCCTCCAACAGGTGAATCATGAGATGCCTTAAGAATAGTCATAATCTATTTTTCAAAAACACATCACCTTATCATGTTATGGGTACAAATACAGAATAGATAAGGCTCATCTTAAAAGTAGTGTCTGTAGTCTCTCAAAAACTTCTTCTTTTGATATGATTTCACTTTTTATAGAATGAGCACAACTATCAAATAATTAGTGATGTTAGCATACTACCGTTCTATCACACTAGTCAATACCAAAAAGCACTCACCTGGGAATATATTATCAATTTATAACTCCCCTTCAGCCTTCCTACTTCCTCTTGCCCTGATGGGTGGTCAGACATCTGATTCTTTGTGCCTTCTATGCTTGACTTCGAATTCAAACTCTAGCAATAATAACACCCATAGAATTAATCTTTGTTTTACATCCTTCTTTGCCATCAAGTACCTCAGAGTTGCATGATCATTGTGAACTATCATCTTAAAATATAATAAATATGCCCTGAATTTATCAAAGGTATACCCTATAGCTAACAATTTCTTTCCGTCATGGTGTATTACATTTGAACATAGTTCAGCATCTTGCTCACATAGTAGATCAGATGAAGTATCTTATTGTGTCTCTACCCTAATATAACTCCAATAGCAAATCCACTTGCATTACACATGAGCTTGAATGAAAGGGTCCAATCAAAAGTAGTGATAATGAGAGTTGTGGTCAATAGCTCCTTTTGAGTCTCAAATGCTTTAAGACATTTTTCATCAAACACAAAATTTGCATCATTCTCAAGGAGTCTGAATATGAGATTTGTGATTTTTGAAAAATTCTTAATGAAGAACATATAGAACCCTACCTGTCCTAAAAAACTCCACACACCTTTCACAATTATAAGTGGGAGAAGTTTGGAAATGACTTTCACTTTTGCTTTATCTACTTTAATTTCCTTTTCCAAAATTTTGTAGCCAAGAACTATTCCTTCTTTCATCATAAAGTGATATTTTTTCCAATTCATCACTAAGTTTTTCCTCTTATATTTTAAGAACTTTCCTTAGGTTATCAAGACACTTATCAAAAGAGTTACCAACTATTGAGAAATCATTATTCTTCGATCATGTCTAAAAATATAGACATCATACACCTCTAGAAAGTAGCTGAAACATTATATAGACTGAATGATATATAGTTGAATATAAATATCCCATAAAGACATGTAAAAATAGTCTTTTCCTGATTTTCAAGCATAATATTAATATGATTGTACTACCCCAAATAATTGTCAAAGAAGCAATAATATAATTTTTCAGTAAATTGATCAAGCATCAAGTAATGAACTACATAGAAAAATATTTTTTCATGTGACTACATTCAACTTTATGTAATCCATTCATACTCTCTATTTGATAATTGTTATGGTGGGGGATCAACTCATTCTTCTCATTGTGCACAACTATCATACCCCTTTTTTCGGAAGACACTTTATAGGGCTCACTCATTTACTATCTAAGATGGGAAATACAACACCCACATCTAGCCATTTGATGGTTTATTTCTTGACCATATCTTGTATGACTAGATTTAGTCTCCTCTCATGCTCAACACTAGGGATGTTGTCCTCTTCATGTTGAATTTTATGTTTATAAATTCCTATAGCAATGCCCCTAATGTCTACAATCATCCCACCAATGGCTCTCTGATATGAATTCAATATCACCATCAACTATTTTACCTTTATATAAGACAATAAAGAAGGCACAATCATAAGTAAGGTGTTATCAACTCCTAGAAATTCATAATTCAGATGGCTGGCAGTGATTTTAGCTCAAGCTTAGTTGGTTCAATGATTGATTGCTTTGTAAAATGATTTACCCAATTTTCAAATTCAAGAGATAGTTTTTTTAGGTTGTAAGAATAGAAACCCAATCCTTTGAGAAGATTCACAATTTCTATATACCCATTTTGTAACGACCCTCCTTGTTGTTATAGAGTGGTTAGGGCTATAAGTATCCTGTTAGTGTTATCCTAGTGAGTTGAGCTAATAAAATCTCAAGGTGAGATGCTTTAAAATTAAAACTGGCGTAGTGTGTATTTCTAGTGAATTTTCATGGTATTGTATTTTAAAATGTCATGTTCTGTTATAGGGTGGGTAGTAATCTAGACCTCCATAGAAAATTCTGAGACTATGAATGAATTAATAGAATGTGGTTTTAGTGGTTACCGCATTGGGACTATTTCGTGATGCCTTAAGTGTAAAAGTTGTGTTTTGAATTAGAGAACTTGTGTAGTTTTTTCGAACTACTAGTTCAGGTACCACTGCAACAATACCGATGTAGTGGTCATAGTGCTGCCGTAGTGAACGTAGGTAGTTCACAAGGGCTCGCCATAGTGAGTATTATTTTTCCATAGAGATTCCCCTATAGTGAGAAACTATCTGCTGCAGTGAGTGACAGGAGGCAGAATGCCTGTTTAAGTCACTTATTCTGATTTTCATATTATAAACTCCAAAACTTCGTTCCAAAGCTCCAGAGAGGTAAATTTTCCAGGTAAAGGTGAAATTTCTCATTGAGGTAAGTTATTCCATAAATCTCTTTTCCTAGTAATCCGTCAATATCATAGAATCGCTAGGGAGAGTGTAATGGTAAGATTATGGGTTAGAACCCTAGATTTATGAAAAATATGGAAAAGCCTATGGGTAGATGTAATAATTATTTAAAATACTTCTAGAGTGTAGATGAACACTTTCTAGCATAAAATTGGTGTTCCTAAACATGAATTGTAGAGATTAAGAACCTTGAGTTCCATAAAAATGAGACCTTTAGTATAAAAATTGCTTGAAAGGGAGAAATTAGAGTAGAAACTCTATGAATGATGACAATATGGAACTACATTATGATAAATTAACCCTTGGGTAATGCGATAGACCTCGAATAAGGGTAGAACTAGTGGGTTTGAATTTCTCAACGTTTGAAATTGAAGAGTAGATGATATTTAGACTATGAATGTTCTACGGCAGTGAGAAATGGAAAGGCTCCTATGATTGAGCTTTCTTGATTCAGATTCTTTAGTTGAGGTATGTTATGATTTATGTGGAGTTAGACTTAACTTAGTCTCTCAAGTGTATTTTGAATTGATAAGCATGTTAGTTGGTTTCAGACATAATTTATTGATTGATTACTTATTTAGTTTGACAATACTTGCAGGAATAAGCATATGAATTCTTTGAAGTCTGTCCTTAAATGATTTATGCCTATATTGTGCACTTGTTATATTCTTGCGTACTTGTTGATGATATTTGAGAGATAGATGAATATGAGAACATACTGATATATATTGAGAGAGGTGAGAATATACATACTATTCTGCTATTGAGTGGCTTGAGTTTGATATGAGCTTACAGATGAGTGATTATGTTATGGAATGGGTACCATACCAGTACGGTACATGGATCCTAGGTTATGGTCACGACTCAACCAGCCATAACTGGTACCTACCCAAATCCCCTAGATGAGCGAACCAGTCAACAACCCCAACACTTATCAAATCTAACAGCTCAAAACCAATTTGAATTGAAAAATAAACTACCGTTCACATCTAATCAAAAGCTAACAACATCCTGTGGAATTACCCCTAGAGACTGAAAGTCATCGTACCAAAACATCTCCCAAAAGTCTAGAATGGGGATCCAACCCCAATAAAATAAGAGTTTAAGCCTAAAATGATTGGGCTACAACTAAACAAGATGAATACAAGGGAGCCCGGAAGAACCATCTTACCCTTGAAATCTGCAAATACCAGAACTATAACTGAGGTTGTGTGTCAGCCGCCAAAAGATGTCCTGTACTCACAAGAGAAAAGTAAGTGCAGAATCAGTACACAACCACTATATACTGATAGGATCATTGGCCAGCTCCAATAAACAAGGTATGAACAATAAACTAAAACTGAGTAAAGTAAGGTAAACAAGTAATACAAGCCAGCAATTCAACTAGACTCTAAGTCTTTCCTCTAGATTACCATTCACATGTAACAAGTCTGACAATCATTGCACAATACATCATGACAATAACATATATCCCTTTTAGATAACCTGGACCAACTACGGATCCCTAAGACAACACCTAAGTGTCCAACATGCAATCCTGGTTTGTGCTATGACCAACCTTCCAATTACGTACAACCACCCGGCCTCTGAAAGACCATCAAGCAACAACCACATATCAAGAATGCAACCCGGCCCACTCATAAAACCATCATCAGAATACAATAATGCAAGTATAATCAATTTCGTACCAAGCGTGGTACCTGAGTCAACCATAAATAAACCCATACTAGGCATGGTACCCGAGCCAACTGATATGTAACCTGTACCAGGCGTGGTACCCGAGCTAACCTAATTTCACACACAATCCAACAAGTCAATAAATAATGAACAAAATCACACTTGTAAACCAGCAAGGAACCAAATCTAATTTATTTCACATAATTGACACATGATAGCTAGACATTCATAATCTCATTTCCTAAGCCTGCAAATTCATACAATACTAAACGATAGTACATGAACACGTATTGCATATTTGGAAAAACAGTAACTATGACCTACCTCGAATAACTCAAAAGCTCTACTGGACTGGAGCCTTCCTATTTTCCGATGCCTTTGCTTGTTCTTGGTCTAAAAATGATTACAAGATATACTAAAATCAGTCCACATGGCCTAATAATTCCCTAGATTATACTCAAATCCCAATCCCCTAGCCAACCTATGATCATTTCATCCATCCCCGGGCATTCCCACCGTTAATTCACCTAAATCTATCATTTTTACGGATACACTAAGTGAATTAAGGTGAATTAATCATAATCCAACAATAATATTCTAGACCCAAGAACTTCTATCCCCTAGAATCCCCTTTTTCCCCGAATTCTATCATTCCTAGGTCAATTCAAACCTTTTCTCAAGCCCGTAACTATCACTTCTACTATGTAGGAAACATAGCAATAGGTTAGGGAAGCAATATCCTTACCTTTGGGATGAAATATGGTGAAAAATGGAGTTGAATTCCCCCAAATTTTCCTTGCCCTTCTCCAAAATGTTCTTGAGGAAAAACTAAACATTTTGGGGAAGTTTCTGCATTAAATCCTGACTCAGTCCACTATAGCAGTCCGTACACCACTATAGCATCGCTGCCATAGCAGACCTGACTGCTATGGCAGTGCTGACCATTATTGACTTCCACTGTAGTGGGGATTTCTCTATAATAATGAAAGTCGCGGCAGCGCTGTGTCAACCGCAGAACCTCGAAAAATCCCACAAAAGTGCCCATTTTATAACACACCATTAATCCTGACGTTCCAAAACAATCCCTTCACGTCAACCTTGATATCGGGAGTTCTACTTAACTAAATTCATTTCCAAAAAGTCCCCCAAACTTCTTAACGTCTTAGCTAATGGAAAAACTAGCTCAACCTAAGACACATTACCCAATCCTCACCCGGATGGACCTAGACAAGACCTCACTCCGAAATAGACCGAGACTAGCCTAGTCTATAATTTCTAACTCTCAAACCCGAAAGTTTTCTAACCCAAAACATAGAATGAAAGGTTTACCCGTAATAATGGACCCGATCATTATAACAGATACCAATTTACCTATCATTCATCCCCGAACAATCAAACCCAAAAATACGAAGTAAAAGAAGGAAAGTGTAGTACCTGAATCCTCAAACAAGTGAGGGTACTTGTCTCGCATGTCCTTCTCAATTTCCCAAGTGGCTTCATCAACCGGATGATGCTTCCATTGAACCTTCACAAATTTGATCTCCTTTGTCCTTAACTTCTGGACATCCCGATGAAGAATCACAACCGATTCCTGTTCATATTGAAGATCCTTGTCTAGCAAAATCGAATCCCACTTAATGTTGTATTTCCCATCCCTATGGTATCAATACAACATGAATACATGAAAGACTGAATGGACTCCAGATAAACTGGGCGACAGTGCTAGCATGTAATCCACTGTCCCTATAATTTTGAGAACCTCGAATGGATTGATAAACTGAGGGTTGAGCTTTCCCTTCTTACCGAAACACATAACTTCCTTCATTGGTGACACTTTCAATAACACCCGCTCATCAACCTGAAAATCCATGTCTCTTACCTTGCGATTTGAGGACTCTTTCTGCCTGCTTTGAGCTGTTAGCAACTTGATTTGAATGTTCCTCACCTTTTTCTAAGCTTCCCTTATCAAGTCCACGCCCAAAGGTTTTACATCGACTACCTCAAACCACCCTATAGGTGATCTACACCCCTCCCATACAGTGCCTCAAATAGTGCCATATCAATACTGGTGTGGTAACTGTTGTTGTATGAGAATTCACACAATGGTAGAAACTGGTCCCAATGAACCCTAAAGTCGATCACACATGCCCTCAGCATCTCTTCCAATACCTAGATTGTCCTCTCTGACTGACCATCTGTCAGAGGGTGAAATACCGTGCTGAAAGTAAGTTAAATGCCCAACTCTTCGTGCAACTTACCCTAGAATTTAGAGTTAAACTGAGTACCCCTGTATGAAATGATTGAGAGTGGCACCCTGTGCAGTCTCACAATCTCCTTAAGATATATCTTAGACAACTGCTGCAAATTATAGTCCACCCTGACCGAAATGAAATGAGCTGACTTGGTTAGCCTATCTACAATAACCCAAATAGAGTCGTACTTTCCCAAGGTCTTAGGAAGACCCACTATGAAGTCCATGGCTATCCTCTCCAATTTTCACTCGGGAATGGGCATTCTCTGAAGCAATCCTACAGGCCTTTGGTGCTCATACATGACCTGCTGACAATTATGACACTTAGAAACATAATCAGCTATGTCCATTTTCATTTCGAGCCACTAATAAAGTTGCCTTAAGTCCCGATACATTTTGGTTACACCTGGATGAATTGAATACCGCAAACCATGAGCCTCTACCAACACTTTCTGAATTATTACATCAACCTGAGGAACACAAGTCCTCCCCCTGAAGCTCCTCACCCCATCAATGCCCAATGTGGCATCCCCAGACACTCCGGATACTACCTTGCTCCGAAGCTTGTTCAACTGTGCATCTTGGAACTACCTGGCCTTTATTACTTCTATGAATGTGGATTTGACCTCACTACTGGCCAACAACCCACCCTATTATGAGATGCCCAATTGCATGAACTTAGATTCTAGAGCCCGAATCTCCTTAGCCAGTGGTCGTTTGGACACCCCCAAACAAGCCAAACTACCCATGCTGATTGTTTTCTGGCTCAATGCATTTGCCACCATATTAGCCTTACCCAGATGGTACTGGATGGTCACACCATAATTCTTTAACAACTCCATCCACCTCCTCTGCCTCATATTCAAGTCCTTCTAAGTAAAGACATGCTGCAAATTGTGATTGTCTGTGAACACTTCACACTTGACACCATAGAGATAGTGCCTCCAAATCTTAAGTGCAAAGACCACCGCTGCCAACTCTAAGTCGTGAGTTGGGTAATTCTTCTCATGAGGCTTTGAATCCCTTAAAGCATACACTATAACATTCTTGTCCTGCATTAACACATAACCTAAACCCGAATGTGAAGCATCACAATACACAATGAAATCCTTACCTTCAATAGGTGATGAGAGAATGGGCACTGTAGTAAGAAGTGTCTTAAGCTTTTGGAAGCTCTCCTCATACTTGTCGAACCACATAAATGGTACCTCATTCTGAGTCAACCTTGTCAAGTGAGTAGGATAGATGCAAAATCCTTGACAAACCTGCGATAGTAGCCTGCAAGCCCCACAAAACTCCTAACCTTAGTCACAAAGCTAGGCCGAACCCAACTCTTAACTGCCTCTATATTTTGGGGATCCACTATCACCCTATTTTCTGACACCACATTCTTTAAGAAAGCGACTGAAGTCAACCAGAATTCACACTTGGAAACCTTGGCATATATTTTTTGGTGCTTCAAAATGTCTAAAACAATAGGAAGATGCTCTGCATACTCCTCTCTACTCTTGGAGTAAATCAAAATATCATCAATAAATACAATGACGAATGAATCCAGATAAGCTTTGAATACCCCATTCATCAAACTCATGAATTCCACTGGTGCATTGGCCAACCCAAACGACATCACTAGGAACTTGTAATACCCATATCAAGTCTGAAATGCTATCTTAGGGATGTCCTCAAGCCTAATATTTAGCTGATGGTACATTGACCTTAAGTTAATTTTTGAAAATATAGATGCACCCTGCAACTGGTCAAAGAGGTCATCTATGCGAGGTATATGATACTTGTTCTGGATGGTGACCTTGTTAAGTTGCCTGTAGTCGATACACATCCTCACACTACCATTCTTATTTTTCACAAATAATACCAGAGCACCCCAAGGTGAAGTACTGGGATAGATAAAACCTTTATCTAAGAGTTCCTGAAGCTGAGTCTTGAGTTCCCTCAACTCTACCGGAGCCATGCGGTAAAGAGGAATAGAAATTGGGCGAGTGCCCAGCTCCAAGTCTATGTAAAAGTCTATGTCTCTATCCGGAGGCATGCCATGCAAATCCACCGAAAACACCTCCCAAATCTCTGAAACTACTGAAACTTACTCAATCGATGGGGACTCCACACTATCATCCCGGGGATGATCCAAGAAGGCCAAACAACCTCTCCCCACTAAATTCCTAGCCTGAATAAATTATATGATCTTAACCGGCTTAGGCATATAAACACCTTCCCACTCTAGTCTATCCTTACCTGGAATCTCTAGAGTTACAGTCTTAGGATTACAATTCAACACCGCATGACATAGATACAACTAGGTCATACCCAAAATAACATCAAAATCCAACATGTCCAAAATAACCAAATCTACCCAAGTCTGCAACCCCACAAACACTACAGGACAAGTATGATAAACATGGGTCACTATCACAGATTCTCTAACTGGGGTAGAAACATGAATAAGAGAATCAAGAATATCACAAACAAAGTCCATACCCAAAGAAAAATTCTTAAACACATATGAGTAAGTAGAACCTGGGTCAAACAGTACAAAAGCCATCCTATCACAGACTAGAATTGTACCTGTGATCACCGCGTCTGACGACTCAGCCTCAGACTATCCTGGAAAAGCATAACAATAAGATTGGTCATCCATTCAAGCAACTTCCCTGGATGGCTATGCCACACCCCTACCCCCACCACTATTTTCTCTATCTCCACTACCTCCTTCAAAGTTACCTCGCTCACCCTGTGGACGACCCCTAGCATAACCACCTCTAGCTGCTGGAACCACAACCTTAGACTATTGGTGAGTCTGATTACCTGCCTTCCTGTGAGGGAACTCCCTCTTAAAGTGACCCGGATCACTATAATGAAAGCATTCACGATCAAGATTAAGCCTGCTAGTAGAAGTATAAGAAGCCCATTGGCCTCTAGGAGCTGAGAACTAGCTGGCTCCCAGACAACCACCTGTAGAAGTTGGCAAGACTGACTAAATAGGACGAACATAATACACTTACTTATTGTGACCCCTGGAGTATGAAACACTATAGTTACCTTTATTTTGGGACTTTTTGGCTAACACCTTAGCCTGCCCAACCTGCCTGACCCCCTCTAATTTCTTCACATAATTCACCACCTCATTAAAAAATTTCCCCGTTGAAGTCATATGCACAGACAACACCTGCAACTTAATATTCAGGCCCTTCACAAATAGACAAATCCTCTCCTCTTCTGTACCTAGAAGCTGGGTAGCAAAATGGGACAATTCATGGAATTTGGCTTCATAGGATGTGACCGACATGTTACCCTGCTCAAGTGATAGAAACTAATCCTTTTTACAGTTCCTCAGAGTGCAAGGCACATACTTCTCTCAGAAAAGAGCATGAAACTCCATCCAGGTCAGTTGAGGCAAAGCTGATGGCCGCACTACACACGTGACCACCACCACTGCTTAGCATTACCCTGCAGCTGGAAGATGACGAACTCTACACCATGCTGCAGCACAATGCCAAGCTTATGTAGTCTCTCGTAATAGTCCAAAATGAACTCCTAAGCATCCTCCTTCTCAGTACCTTGAAATGTAGGAGGTTTCAGTTTCAAAAATTAGTCAGCATCTCATGCTCATTCCCAGTCATAATTGGACCTAGCATCGGATGGAAGAAGTCATCAGTACCCAACACTGCATCTATCTAAGCAGCCGTTGCAGCTGTTGCCTAGGTGCTCGTAACCTAATTTGCAGTATCCATGAGGGTGGCTCCAGCACCAACCAGTGTACGTTGAAAAGTCCACACCTGCTGAAATACCTCAGGCATTATAGAAGGAAGGCCTGCACCTCCAGCCGGTGTTGCCTCCTGTTGTTCCATGCCTTTCTAAAAAACAACCTCAATTTCCTTCTCAACCTAATCCTAGCATGAGGGAGGGGTCGCCTCTCTTGCACCTGCAGCTGCCTGAGCTCCCTCCCTCACGGGTGTTGCCCTGCCTCAGCCTCTGCCCCTTCCTCTACCTCAGACTATTGGGCCTTCCATCGGGATCGCTGCTCGTGCTCCATTATTTCGCGTGTTAACCATTTGCGGACAAAAGAGTGAAAGAAGTTAGATACCAATTTGAATCACTAGATACCAATTGGAATCAAGTTATAGAACGAAGAAAGAAAGAAGAGATGCTTTCCTAAAGTCCTATAGCCTCTCGAAGAAAAGTACAGACGTCTCCATACCATTCTGCAAGACTCTTCCAGACCTATTTTGGTATGGCAAGATCAACGAACCTAGGGCTCTGATACCATCTTTATCATGACCCAACCCACAGTGAGTGGCACCCACCCAAATCCCATGGATGAGCGAACCATTCAATGATAATACTCTAACGTACTCTCCTATTAGGAGGTATCAGCGATCATTAAAGCAAAACACATTTATAGTCCCCAACGGATGTCGGGGTCGATCCCACAGAGAATTTAGAGTTTGCCTAGGAGAATGTAAAACAGAGTTCACAATGAGAGTGAGTAATATAAAAAAGGGGAGAATTGGGAATCTATCACAATTTCACAATTCAATGAGCAAAATAATAAAGTAAAATGGGTTGTAGACAATAGAGAGGACAACTAGGGATGTGCATCAAATGGGCTTGAACATGGGATAGGATGATTGCTTATTCATGCAAATTCTTACTAAATGACATAAGTAGCCTTGGTCATACGTACGATTATCTATCTCTTGATCAAATAATCATTTGTCCAATAGTCTTAGCTCAAGCACTATTAATTAGGAAATAAAACAACCAAGATATGCTTGAGGAGGTCATACTATTTCTAGATTTAGAACCTTAAGTGGGTGATTCCATCGATATGAGCTATTTCTAGCCACAATCTAAATGGAAGCCCAAGTTCCCTCTAGCAATTTCACATCCAAAGTTATGAAATCCTCTTTCAAGCAACAACGTAACCAAGTAAGGAAAATCAATGTCTACAACCACCAATTTTTAGAGTTAAAATATGGTGAAATCACTAGACCTATGTCAATAAAGCAATTATAAACAAGAATTAGCAACACCCATATCAATTTATCAAGTACCCATCATCAACACAGCCCTAGATAAGAGGTTTAGCTACTCATGCTTAAGGAAAGAGGTATACCAAATGGGTAGTTCAATTTCCCTTTCATTCAAGCTAAATATCTCAATATCCAAGCTCAATTTGTACACAAATGGTGGTTCTAAGAATTGGGAAGAAGGAATTTGATGAAACCCTCTTCTTCTTCTTAGAAGGGAAAACTTTGTTCTTAAAGCTAAGAATATTTTCAAAACTCAGTGCTAGCTGAACTATTTACAATTGTGCCTAAATTGGGTATATAAACATTCCCAAGACGTCACATAATTTTGGACAAAAATGCCCTACGAGTGGTGTGCGGCGTGATGTACGGTTCGCACATTGTGATGTGCATATCACACACCCTGCTTCAGCGATCCAGTGACTCAGGCGACTTGGGGAGATTCATGCAAAGGGGTACGATTCGCACATGGCATTTTGCGTGTCACACATAAACCACACACCTTAATAGATTCTTTAGTCTACTTTCTTCTACATGTGATGGGAGGTGCGGTCTTCACCAAGCCAAGTGCATGTTGCACAAGGGCCGCATCTCTCAGTAGAATCTTCGTCTAGTTTGCTCACTTCACACTTCACTCCTTTTTGGCTCTTTTTGGGTTCTTTTTTTTGTTTTCCATCGTTGATCATAAGTACCTGCATAGACATCAATAAAGGCTATAAAAACCTCTAAATCTTATCAAAACATAGAAATAATTCTTGAGTAAAGGCTCAATAAGTTGGTAGATTATCAACTTATCAGTCAACAACCCAACACATAGCAAATCTTATAGCTCAAAACCAATTTGCATTGAAAAATAAACTATCATTCACATCTAATCAAAAGCTAACAACATCCTGCAGAATTACCCCTAGAAACTGAAAGTCATCGTACCAAAACATCTTCTAAAAGTTTAGAACAGGGATGCAACCCCAATAAAACAAGAGTTTAAGCCCGAAACAAATGGGCTACAACTAAACAGGATAAATACAAGGGAGCCCAGAAGAACAAGCTCACCCTTGAAATCTGGAAATGCTGAAACTACAACTGAGGTTGCATGTCATTCGCCGAAAGATGTCCTATACTCACAAAAGAAAATCAAGTGCAAAATTAGTACACAACCACCGTGTACTGGTATGATCGTTGGCCATCTCTAATAAACAAGATATGAGCAATAAACTCAAGCTGAGTAAAGTAAGGTAAACATGCAATACAAGCCAACAATTCAACTTGACTCTAAGTCTTTTCTCTAGCTAACCAATCAAATGTATTAAGTCTGACAGCCATTGCACAATACATCATGACAATAACAGATATCTCCTTCAAATAACCCAGACCAACTACAGATACCTATGACAACACCTAAGTGTCTAACATGCAATCCCGGTCTGTACTATGACCAACCTCACAATTACGTACAACTACCCGACCTCTCAAGGACCATCAAGCAACAACCATATATCAAGAATGCAATCTGATCCACTCATGGAACCATCGTCAAAATACAATAATGCAAGTACAATCAATCCCATACCAGGCATAGTACCCGATTAAACCATAAATAAACCCATACCAGGCGTGGTACCCAAGCCAACCGATATGTAACCTGTACCAGGGGTGGTACTAGAGCCAACAAATATCACACATAATCCAACAAGTTAATAAATAATGAACAACATCACACTTGTAAACCAACAAGCAACCAAACCCAGTTCATTTCACATAATTTACACCTGATAGATAGACATTCATAATCCCATTCCCTAAGCATGCAAACTTATATAATACTAAAAGATAGTACATAAACACATATTGCATATTAGGAAAAATAGTAACCATCACCTACATAGAATAACTCAAAAGCTCTACTGGACTGGAGCCTTCCCATTTTTGAAGCCTTTGCTTGTTCATGGTCTAAAAATGATTACAAAATATACTAAAATCAGTCCACATGGCCTAATAATTATCGGATTATACTCAAATCGCAATCCCCAGGCCAACCTATGATCATTCCACCTATCCTCGGGCTTTCCCACTATTAATTCACCTAAATCTATCATTTTTATGGATACATCAAGTGAATTAAGGCAAATTGATCACAATCCAATAATAATATTTAAGACCCAAGAACTTTTATGCCATAGAATCCCCTTTTCCCCGGATTCCACCATTCCTAGGTCAATCCAAACCTTCTCTCAAGCCCGTAACTATCACTTTTATGACGTAGGTAACATAACATTAAATTAGGGAAGCAATATCCTTACCTTTGGGATGAAAAATGGTGAAAAATGGAGTTGAAGTTGCCCAAATCGCCCTTGCACTTCTGCAAAACATTCTTGAGGAAAAACTAAATATTTTGGGAAACTTTTTGCATTAAATCCTGACTCAGTGTACTATTTTAGTCCGTACACTGCTATAGCAGTGCCACCGTAGTGGAACTGAACACTATAGTGGTGCTAACCATCGTTGACTTCAGCTATAACAGGGATTTCTCTGCTATAACATGGATTTCTCTGCTATAACATGGATTTCTCTGCTATAGTGGAGGCCTAAGAAGCACTGTATCAACTACTACATAGGACATAAACTCAAAAAATCCCACAAAATTTCCCATTTTATAACACACCTTCAATCCTGACATTCTAAAATAACCCCTTCACGTCAACCTTGATACCGGGAGTTCTACTTACCCGAATTCATTTCTGAAAAGTCCCTCAGACTCCTTAACGTCTTAGCTAATGGAAAAAATATCTCATCCCAAGACACTTTACCTAATACTTACCCGGATTGTCCTAGACCATACCTCTCTCCAAAATCAACCGAGACTAGGCTAGCCCAAAATTTTCAACTCCAAAACTCGGAAGTTTTCTAACTCTAAACTTGCCACAAAAGGCTTACCCATAATGATAGACTCAGTTATTACAGTTGTCATGCCTCAAGCCTATACCTTGGATGTAACACAAGACCTAAGATCACAAGTGATCCCAAGCTACCCCTTGGGCTGGCATGCTAGTGAGATACAAACTGAAAGATAATGTGGAAGCTAAAACATGTGCTGGACTCTTAAAGAATATTATAAAATAGATTTCATAAACTAAAATATAAAGTCATTTGAAAACTGATATAACTATCTGACTGACTGACTATCTGTGAAGCCTATATTAATACTGACTACAGTTAGCCAGGATATGAACCCCAACTATCTCTAATCAATATATAAGAATTGAAATAAACTGTTATGACTACTAACTGATGGGAGTTCCCGAATAAGTAGAACTCATTCCCTGCTAACTGGAAGTTGCGATCTATCTGACCATGATTCTAAGAGCTAGCACTGAAACCTACATCATAAAATGATCCAGCACAAGGAAGGTATGCGGTCGGTATTTTAAATGTACTAAGCATGTGAGATAATGCACTAACTTTAAATCATGAGAAAATACTTGTATACTGAAAGCATAACTTAAAACTGGATTAAGTCAAATATGTGAGAATGCATAAGTCAAGGCTATAAAATATAAACTCTTTTACTAAAGAAAGTGTAAATCATGTTTCTAAATTGTAACTGTGTAACAATCAGGTTCTTCATTACGGTTAAATATTTTGTGCCAAATTTTGAATTAGAAAACTTTTGAGTTTGGGAGTTTGAAATTCTAGGCTTGGCTAGTCTTAGATGATTTTTGAGCAAGGTATGTTCTAGGAAAATCAGGGTAAGTATTGGGTAATGTGCCTTATAGTGAGCTAGTTTTTTTGTTAGCTAAGACATAGAGGAGTCTGGAGAACTTTTCAGGAGTGAGTTCGGGTGAGTAGGACTCCCAGTATTGAGGTTGACGTGAAGGGGTTATTTCAGAATGCCAGGATTTAAAGGTGCGTTATAAAATGGACACTTTTAGAGGATTTTATGACTTTTTATCCTGTGTCAATCGCCATAGAGGTTTACACAGTGCAGTAGCGACCACCACTATAGTGGAATAATTTCTCCTATAGCGAAAGTCAATTTTGGTCAGCACCATCATAGTAGTCGATTACGCTATAGCGGCAACGCTACAGTGGTGTACGGACTGCTATAGCAGACTGGGATGGGATTTAATACAAAAACTTCCCTAAAATATTCAGTTTTCATGAAGAATGTTTTAGAGAAGGGCAAGGGCGATTTTGGGCGAACCTTACTTATTTTTCACTATTTTTCATCCCAAAGGTAAGGATTCCACTCCCCTAACGTATTACTATCTTTCCTACGTTGTAGAATTTCTAGTTGTGGACTTGGATAAAGGTTTGGCTTGACCTAAGAATGATCCGGGGAAAAAGGGGATTCTAGGGCGTAGAAGTTCTTAGATCTTGAATATTCTTGTTGCATTATGATCAATTAGCCATAATTCTCTAAATGTATTAATAAAAATTATAGACTTAGGTGAATTAATTGTGGGAAAGCCTAAGAATAGGTTGAATGATCATGTTTGTCCTAGGAAATGGGATTTTACATAATCCGAGTAATTAGTAGCCCATGTGGACTGATTTTAGTATCTTGTAATTATTTTTAGACCAAGAACAAGAACAAGCTTAGAAACACGGGAAGGCTCTGATCTAGTAGAGCTTTGTGTAATTTGAGGTAGGTGATGGTTATTGATTTCCCAATATGCAATATGTGTTCATGTACTATCACTTAGTATTGTGTGAGTTTGCATGCTTAGGGAATGAGATTATGAATATCTGCTATCCGGTTATCAGTATTGTGAAATGAACTTGTTTTGTTGCTTGTTGGTTTACAAGTATGTCTTTGTTCATTGTTTTTGGATTGATTAGATTTTGTGTGACATTCGGTTGGCTCGGGTACCATGCCTAGTACAGGTTACATATTAGGTGGCTCGGGTACCACGCCTGGTATGTGTTACTTTTTAGTTGGCTCAGGTACCATGCCTGGTACGGGATTCATAATGATTGGCTCAGTAACCACACCTAGTACGGGTTTGATTCACTTGCATTGATTGTATTCTTTGATGGTTCCATGAGTGGACCAAGTTATATTCTTGAATTGGTGATTTTTGCATATGGTCCATAAGAGGCCGGGTGATTATATTTAAATGTGAGGTTGGTCTTAGTGTAGACCAGGATTGCATGCTGAAAACATAGGTGGTGTCTTAGGGGTCCTTGGTGGATTAAGGTTTTGTGAAAAGGACATATGTTTGTTGTCACTGGTTTGTCATTGGTTGTTAATTGGTTACATGTGGTTGATAAGTTAAGAAAGAGACTAGTAGTCTAGTTATATTGTTGACTTGTTACATGTTTACTTCGCTTTACTCAGCTTTGGTTTATTGTTCATATCTTGTTTATTTGAGCTGGCCGATGATCCTACCAGTACACAGTGGTTGTGTACTTATTCTGTACTTGCCTTTCATTTTGTGAGTACAAGACATCTTCCGGTGGCTGACACACGACCTCACTTGTAGTCCCATCGCATTAGTTCTTAAGGGTGAGCTACTTCAGTCGAGCTACCTTGTCTTCTTAATTTAGTTGTAGCCTAATTTTTTTGGGCTTAAACTCTCATTTTACTTTTGGGATTGCATCCTCGTACTCTAGACGATTGGTGGAATATTTTGATATGGTGACTTTCAGGTTTTAGGAAGGTTTTCTGCAGATTCTTATTTTATTAGTGTTTTGAGATTATGAATGATAGTTTATTTTATGTAAACTAGTTTTGAGTTGTTACATTTCACTAAGTGTTGGGTTGTTAACTGGTTTGCTAATCTGGGGGTTGGGTGGGTTCCACTCACGGCAGGTTGGATCATGACAAAGATGGTATCAGAGCCCTTGGTTTGTTGATCTCGTCTTACCAAAATGAGTCTAGTAGAGTCTTGCAGAATGGTTCAGAGATATCTGTACTTTTCTTTGAGAGGCTATAGGACCTTAGGAAAACTATCTCTTCTTTCTTCCTTCGTGCTATAACTTGATTCCAATTGGTATCTGGTGATACAAATTGGTATCTAACTACTTTCACTCTTTTTCCACATATGGTTAGTATGAGAAACAACGGAGCGAGAGCAGCGGTCCCAATAGTGGGCCCAACTATCAGAGGTAGAGGAAGGGGCAGGGGCAGTGGCCGAGGTAGAGCAGTACCCGCTAGGGGTGGAGCTCAAGAAGCTACAAGAGTACGTGAGGCGACCTCTCCCCCACTATAGGATCCGGTTGAGGAGAAAGTTTAGGTTGTCATTAAGGAGAGCGCAGATCAGGCAGAGGCGACACCAGCTGGAGGTGCATGCCTTCCCCCTATCACGCCCTAAGTATTTCAGCAAGTGTGGAGCTTTCTTAGTGGACTGGTTGGTGTGGGAACCACCCCCACGGGTAATGCAGATTAGGTTTTGAGTACCCAACTAGCGGGTGCAATGGCTCCTAGGATAGATGCAGCATCGGGTACTGATGAGTTCTTCCATTCAATGCTAGGTCCGGTTATGACAGGGAATGAGCATGAGATGCTGACAAAGTTTCTAAAAGTAAAACCTCCTATGTTTCAGGGTACTGATAAGGAAGATTCTTATGAATTTATCTTGGACTGTTATGATAGCTTGCACAAGCTAGGGATTATGAAATAACATGGGGTTGAATTCGTCACTTTTCAGCTGCAGGGTGATGCTAAGAAATGGTAGAGGTCTCATGTGGAATGTCAGACATCGACCTCGCCTCCGCTGACTTGGACGGAGTTCAATGCTCTCTTCTTCTAGAAGTATGTGCCCCGTACCTTAATGGATCATAAGAAGGACTAGTTTCTGGCTCTTGAGCAGGGTAACATGTTAGTTTTAGCATATAAGGCCAAGTTTCATGCCTTGTCTCATTTTGCTACTCAGTTGTTGGGCACCGAAGAGGAGAGGATTCATTTGTTAGTGAAAGGGTTGAATAATAAATTACAAGTGTTGTCAGTGCACATGACTTTAGCAGGGAAGATCTTCATTGAGGTCGCAGACTATGTGAAGAAATTGGAAAGGGCTAAGCAGGTAGGGCAGGCTAAAGTGTTAGCCAAGAAGTCCCAGAATGATGGGAATTTCAGTGGTTCGTACTCCAAAGGCCACAATCAACAGGTGTATTCCACTCGTCCGATTCAGTCAGCCTTGCCAGCTTCTAGAACTCCCTTTGAGAGCCAGTCAGTTTTCAGCTCCTAGAAGCCAGGGGGCATCATACCCTTCTACCAGCAGGCCTACTCTTGACTGTGGATATTTTCACTGTGGTGATATGGGTCACTTCAAGAGGGAGTTCCCTCACATGCAAACAGGTAATCAGACTCAGCAGCAGTCTTAGGCTGTGGTCCCAGTGGCTAGAGATGGTTATGCTAAGGGTCGGGCAGGCTAAAGTGTTAGACAAGAAGTCCCAGAATGATGGGAATTTTAGTGGTTCGTACTCCAGGGGAAACAATCAACAGGTGTATTCCACTCGTCCGATTCAGTCAGCCTTGCCCGCTTCTATAACTCCTTCTGAGAGCCAGTCAATTTTTAGCTCCTAGAAACCAGGGGGCTTCCTACCCTTCTACCAGCAGGCTTACTCTTGACTGCGGATGTTTTCACTGTGGTGATATGGGTCACTTCAAGAGGGAGTTCCCTCATAGGAAAATAGGTAATCAGGCTCAGCAACAGTCTTAGGTTGTGATCCCAACGGCTAGAGGTGGTTATGCTAAGGGTCATCCAGAGGGTGGGTGAGGTAAGTTTCAGGGAGGCTGGGGAGACAAAGGGAATGATGGCACTGGTAGGGGAGAAGCATATCCAGCTAGGGAAGTTGCTTGGATTGATGACCAATCCCACTGTTATGATTTTCCAGGAAAATCTGAGGCCGAGGCATCAGACACAATGATCATAGGTACCATTCTTATCTGTGATAGGATGGCTTCTATACTTTTTGACCTAAGTTTTATACACACTTATGTTTCTGTGAACTTTGCCTTGGGTCTGGATTTGATTTCTGATGTCCTTGATTCCCCTATCTATGTTTCTACCCAGTTGGAGAGTCGATAATAGTGACTCATGTTTATCGTACTTGTCCTGTGGTGTTTGTAGGGTTACAAACTTGGGTAGATTTGGTTATTCTGGACATGTTAGACTTTGATGTTATTTTGGGCATGACCTGGTTGTATCTTTATCATGCAGTATAGAATTATAATGCTAAGATGGTGGCTCTAGAAATTTTGGGTAAGGATAGGCTAGAGTAGGAAGGTGTGTACAAGCCTAAGCTGGCTAAAATCATATCATTTGTTCAGGCTAGGAAGCTAGTGGGGAGAGGGTGTTTGGAATTCTTAGCTCATCTCTGGGATGATAGTGTGGAGTCACCATTGATTGAGTCAGTTCCGATTATTTTGGAGTTTCAGAAGGTGTTTTTGGGGGACCTACCTAGTGTGCCTCCGGATAGAGATATCAATTTCTGTATAGATTTGGAGTCGGGAACTCATCCAATTTCCATTCCACCATATCGTATGGCTTTTTCAGAGTTGAGAAAACTTAAGACTCAACTTTAGGAACTCTTAGATAAGGGTTTTATCCATCCCAGTACTTCACCTTGGGGTACTCCAGTCTTGTTTGTGAAAAATAAAGATGGTAGTATGCGGATGTGCATAGTCTATAGGCAATTGAACAAGGTTACCATCAAGAATAAGTACCCTTTACCCTGTATAGATGATCTTTTTGACCAGCTATAGGGTGCATATGTGTTTTCGAAAATTGACTTAAGGTCAGGGTACCATCAGCTAAAGATTAGGCCCAAGGACATCCCTAAGACTATTTTTTGGACTTGGTATGGGCATTACGAGTTCCTAGTGATGTCGTTTGGGTTGACTAATGTGCCACCAACATTCATGAGTTTGATGAATAGGGTATTCAAATCTTATTTGGATTCATTTATCATTGTGTTTATAGATGACATCTTGATCTACTCCAAGAGTAAGGAGGAGCATGCTGAGCATCTCCGCATTGTGTTGGACATTTTGAGGCACCATAAGCTATATGCAAAATTTTCTAAGTGTAAATTTTTGTTGACTTCAGTCGCTTTCCTTGGACATGTAGTGTCAGAAAAAGGGGTGATGGTGGATCCCCAGAAGATTGAGGCAGTTAAAAGTTGGGTCCTGCCTAGCTCTGTTACTGAAGTGAGGAGTTTTGTGAGGCTTGCATGCTACTACCGTAGGTTTGTCAAGGATTTTGCGTCCATCGCTACTCACTTGACAAGGTTGACTCAGAAGGAGGTAACATTTGTGTGGTCCGACAGGTGTGAGGAGAGCTTCCAAAAGCTCAAGAAATTTCTTACTACAGCTCCCATTCTATCATTGCCAATTAAAGGTAAGGATTTCATTGTATATTGTGATGCTTCACATTCAGGTTTGGGTGCTGTGTTAATACAAGATAGGAATGTTATAGCATATGCCTCTAGGCAGTTGAAGGCTCATGAGAAAAATTATCCAACCTACGACATGGAGTTGGCAACGGTGGTTTTTTCACTCAAGATTTGAAGACACTATCTTTATGGTGTCAAGTGTAAAGTGTTCACTGATCATCGTAGTTTGCAATATGTATTCACTTAGAAGGTCTTGAATATGAAGTAGAGGAGGTGGATGGAGCTGTTAAAAGATTATGATGTGACCATCTAGTATCATATGGGTAAGGCTAATGTGGTGGCAGATGCATTGATCTGGGAAACAGTCAGCATGGGCAGTTTAGCTTGTTTGGAGGTGTCCAAACGACCACTAGAAAAGGAGATTCGGGTTCTAGAATCTAAGTTCATGAAACTGGGCATCTCAGAACGTGGTAGGGTGTTAGCCAATATTAAGGTAAAATCCACTTTCGTAGAAGAAATAAAGGCTAAGAAGTTTTAGGATGCACAGTTGAACAAGCTTCATAGCAAGGTAATATCTGGAGAGTCAAGGGATGCCATGTTGGACTCTGGCGGGGTGATGAATTTCAGGGGGAGGATTTGTATTCCTCGGGTTGATAAAATAATTCATAAGGTATTGGCAGAGGTTCATGGTTCGTGGTATTCGATTCATCCAGGCGTAACCAAGATGTACAGGGATTTGAGGCAACTTTACCGGTGTCCTAGGATAAAAAGGGATATCACTGAATTCGTGTCTGAGTGTCAGAATTGTCAATAGGTCATGTATGAGCACCAAAGGCCTACATGACTACTTCAGAGAATTCCCATTCCCGAGTAGAAGTGGAAAAGGATAGCCATGGATTTTGTGGTGGAGCTTCCCAAGACTTTGGGAAAGTATGACTCAATTTAGGTCATTGTGGACTGGCTGACCAAGTCAGCTCACTTCATTCCAGTCAGGGTGGACTATAATTTGGAGCAACTGGCTAAGATCTATGTTAAGGAGGTTGTGAGACTGTATGGGGTACCACTGTCCATTATTTCAGATAAGGTTACACAGTTTACCTCTAAGTTCTGGGGTAAGTTACATGAAGAGTTGGGCACTCAACTCACTTTCAGCACAACATTCCATCCTCAGATAGATGATAAATCGGAGAGGACAATCCAAGTGTTGGAAGACATGCTGAGAGCATGTGTGATTGACTTTAGGGGTCATTGGGACCAGTTCCTATCATTGTATGAGTTCTCATACAACAACAACTACCACTCCAGTATCGACATGGCACCATTTGAGGCCCTGTATGGGAGGGGATGTAGATCACCCATATGATGGTTTGAGAAAGGTTATGTGAAGCCTCTGGGCATAGACTTGGTAAGGGAAGCACAGGAAAAAGTAAGGGGCATTCAGGCCAAGTTACTAGCAGCCCAGAGCAGGCAAGAAGTAGTACGTAGATCGCAAGGTAAGAGATATGGATTTTCAGGTCGGTGAGCAAGTATTATTGAAGGTTTCACCAATAAAGGAGGTTATACACTTCGTCAAGAAGGGAATGCTTATCCCCCGGTTTATTGGTCCATTCAAAGTTCTTGAAATTGCAGGGACAGTGGCTTACAGGCTAGCACTACCGCCTAGCTTATCCGGTGTACATCCAGTCTTCCATGTATCCATGTTGAAGTGGTACCATGGGGATAGAGAATACATTATTAAATAGGCTGCAATTCTTGATTGAGATGTCCGAAAGTTGAGGACAAAGGTGATCAAATCGGTGAAAGTTCAATGGAAGCATCGACCAGTTGAGGAAGCCACTTGGTAAACCAAGAAGTACATGCGGTATAAGTACCCTCACTTGTTTAAGGATTCAGGTACTACACCATTCCCTCTTTTATTTTGTCTTTTTGGGTTTGATAATTTGGGGAATTGGTATCTGTTGTAATGACCGAGTTCATCATTATGGGTAAACTTTTTCTGCCTGGTTTCAAGTGAGAAAACTTTTGGGTTTGGGAGTAGGAAATTCTTGGCTAGGCTAGTCTCGGATGGTTTCTGAGCAAGGTATGGTCTAGGGAAATCCGAGTAAGAATTGGGTAATCTGTCTTGTAGTGAGCTAGTTTTTCCATTAGCAAAGACATAGAGGAGTCCGTGGGACTTTTCGGAAGTGAATTCGGGTGAGTAAAACTCCTAGTATTGAGGTTGACGTGAAGGGGTTTTTTTGGAACATCAAGATTTAAAGGTGTGTTGTAAAATGGGCACTTCTGGGGGATTTTATGACTTTTTGTCCCGTTTCAACAGCTATGGCGGTTGACACAGTGCGGTAGCAACCACCACTATAGCAAAATAATTTCTGCTATAGCAAAAGTCAACTTTGGTCAGCACTGCCATAGCGGTCGATTCCGCTATAGCAGCAATGCTATGGGATTTAATGCAGAAACTTCCCCAAAATATTTAGTTTTCATCAAGATGATTTTGGAGAAGGGCAAGGGCGATTTTGGGTGAACCTTACTCATTTTTCATCCCAAAGGTAAGGATTACACTCCCCATACGTATTACTATCTTTCCGACATTGTAGAATTGCTGGTTGTAGACTTGGGGAAAGGTTTTGGTTGACCTAGAAATTGTAGAATCCGGGGAAAAAGGGAATTCTATGGCGTAGAAGTTCTTGGGTCTTGATTATTCTTGTTGGGTTATGATCAATTAGCCAAAATTCTCTAAATGTATCCATAAAAATGATAGATTTAGGTGAATTAATGGTGGAAAAGCCTGGGAATGGGTGGAATAATCATAGTTTGGCCCGGGAATGAGGTTTTACATAATCCAGTTAATTAGTAGGCCATGTGGATTGATTTTAGTATCTTGTAATTATTTTTAGACCAAGAACAAACACAGGCTTCGAAACACGGGAAGGCTCTGGTCCAGTAGAGCTTTGTGTAATTCAAGGTAGGTAATGGTTATTGATTTCCCAATATGCAATATGTGTTCATGTCCTATCTCTTCGTATTGTGTGAGTTTGCATGCTTAGCGAATGAGATTATGAATGTTTGCTATCCAATTATATGTCTTATGAAATAAACTTGTTTTGTTGCTTGTTGGTTTACAAGTATGTATTTGTTCATTGTTTCTTGATTGATTGGATTTTGTGTGACATTCGTTTGGCTCGAATACCATGCCTGGTACATGTTACATATTGGTTGGCTAGAGTACCATGCCTGGTATAGGATACTTATTGGTTGGCTTGGGTACCACACCCGGTACAGAATTTATAATGGTTGGCTCGGGTACCATGCCTAGTCGGGTTTGATTTACTTGCATTGATTGTATTCTTTCGATTATTCCATGAGTATACCGGGTTGTATTCTTGAATTGTGATTTTTGCATATGGTCTATGAGAGGCTGGGTGATTATATTTAAATGTGAGGTTAGTCTTAGTGTAGACCAGGATTGCTTGTTGAAAACATAGGTGGTGTCCTAGGGATCCTTGGTGGGTCGAGGTTGTGTGAAAAGGACATATGTTTATTGTCACTGGTTTGTCATTGGTTGTTAATTGGTTACATATGGTCGATAAGTTGAGGAAGAGACTTGTTGTCTAGTTATATTGTTGACTTGTTACATGTTTACTTCATTTTACTCAGCTTTGGTTTACTATTCATATCTTGTTTATTGGAGCTGGCCGATGGTCCTACTAGTACACTATAGTTGTGTACTGATTCTGCACTTGCCTTTCCTTTTGTGAGTACAAGACATCTTTCAGTGGTTGACACAAGACCTCACCTATTGTCCCAGCGTATTCAGATCTCAAGGGTGAGCTACTTCGATCGAGCTACCTTGTCTTCTTCATTTAGTTTTAGCCCAATTATTTTAGGCTTAAACTCTCATTTTGGTTTTGGAGTTGCATCACTGTACTCTAGACGATTGGTAGAATGTTTTGGTATAGTGAATTTCAGGTTCTATGGAGGTTTTTCACAGATTCTTATTTTATTAGTGTTTTGAGATTATGAATGATAGTTTATTTTATGCAAACTGGTTTTGAGCTGTTAGATTCTACTAAGTGTTGGGTTGTTAACTGGTTCACTCATCCCGGGGTTGGATGGGCGCCACTCATGGTAGGTTGGGTTATGACAAACTGTGAGATCATGATATTGAAAGATAAGTAAAACTATTACTTGGGGATCCATAGACTGAAAAGATGAATTATGTCTGTAAGTCATAAAATAGTGCAACTGAGCTGAAAACCATGAGTTATGCCAAAAGTCATGTTTAAAGTAAATCCGTAGGGGAGTTTCTTCTATTGAGCATTCTAAAAATACTAATATACTATACTTAATGCAAACTGGGTGCAAAGAACTATACTGTAGTACAATGGTTCAAACATAAGATGCATAAAATCTGAAATGAGAAGTATTCTGAAAACATAGTGAAAACAGTAAAAACTGAACTGAGGGCCATGTACAAGTCTACTGAGTCTAATTCTGTGTGAGAGCATGTTAGCCGACATAAATCACGTGAGCTAAACGCGGAGTCTGATGTATATGCCCCATAAGGAGGACTCAATATACCTTTCCAGGGTATAAATGCATGACAACATGATCACTAGTTCTGATGCCCAACTAATGGGATAAATAAACCTATGGTGGCACGTAGTTCTGGGACTTTAGGATATGTTGAAGTCTAGTCCAACTCGGTGCAAAGTACTACTCCCAAAACTGATTTAGGATAGCTCTTTTAAAATTGAAGTTCTAGAATGCTGCGTCAGAACTTAACTAGTCTGAAAATCTTTATTTTCTGAAAAATTGTAGGCTGAAAACTAACTAATTTCATGTTTTAAAACTAAGTGCTATTAGGCTAGGCTAAATTTTGAAAAAAGTTAATTCATGTGAAAATACTATAATTTTATGCTAAGTTCTTGAAAAGAAATCTAATTCATGCAGAAGATACTGTAATCTAGGCTAAGTCTATTTCACCTAAATTTCAGGAATTTTAAGAAAATATACATAACAGTTCTTGCAATATAACTTAAATATGTATGGGAAATATATAGTATCATAAGGAATTCAATTCTGTAAAAACATGCATAGTTGGGTATGAACCCTAGAATCATAGATTTGTAGAAAGCATAACTAAAAACTGAACTTTAGGCATGAGGGTGAAAGGAGATCCTCATTGAATACCCACATACCTGAACTTAAAGCTTTCTTGAACTAAGAATGGAGTTTGAAGCTTTGGATAAGAAAGCCATAGGTTTGATGGAGAGAAGACTGCTTCTAGTCTCTTTTTATGAGGTTTGATCGATGGAATGAGGGGGGATTTACCTAAGTCTTACTAAGACCCCTCTACTTAGGCCTAAAATAACTTAGTATAGTAGTTAAAAGAATAGAAAAGTTCTAAAATACCTCTGGGAAAACTTAACTGAAAATCTGCTGATATTTTCGGAACCAGGTTCTACTGTTCGTGGTTCTCATGTTTTTTGCAAGGGTGCAGGCATGATTTCCACGGCAGCAGACCACAGCCCGTGGAGTGTTCCATGGTACATGGACCTGGTCCATGGTTCTCAGGGCCCTTTGCTAGTCCACGAGTCTGTTTCCACAGTCCATGGACCTGGTCCGTGGTCCCTGTCTGTCATTTTTGACAGACAGACACTTCTTGGTAAAATATTCATAAATTTTTACTCCGAACTCTGATGAATGAAAAGTCAGTGGCATTGGAAAGAAAACTCAAAGATCTTTAATTTAATGGGTACTAGGACACCTAACTCTTATTTATTCTAGGAGTAATAATTGTTTGAAGTTCATCCGAGTTATGTCTTATATAAAAACTTAATCGGTTGGGGTGCTTTCAACTTAACTTGATGATAAGAGTTTATTATGAACATGATTTGCATCCAAAATACTTGCAACACTAGGGAATTGATCATAACACCTATACAAAGCAGTTAGGGTCTTAGCTTAGAATTTTTTTGAGGTGTTACAATATCTCCCCCTTGGGATCATTCGTCATCGAATGAAGATCAAGCAAGAATGGATTGACTAAAGCAAGCCATATCAACTATTTTATCCTGAACTGAACTTACTGTCATGGAATAAACTGAATGGAAAGCCATATGGTCTCAGGAAACGGATACTGATAGGTCTGAACTGATTTGATACGAGGAGTCTCATATAAATTATGAAGAGACGGCAAAGTACTAATCATGAGTGTAACACTAGCACATATAATTACTAAGGTCTTAGCCTAAATACTTGCTTTCACCATGTTCAAACCTAACTCGGAGGAACAAAGTGCTACACCCACCACGATCATGCTAGTCTGATACCTGACCTGCAACTAGAGGCCTATTCTTGGTTGTGAACACTAAATCTGAATTGAGAATCATTAACAAGGATGAGGGATACTACTGAATCTTGACGTATACATAGAGAGACCTAGTCACTTAAGATGAGACTTAGGGAATCGAGTGCAAAGGGAAGATATTCTTCACATACTGAGTACATAACGCCTGAATAGAGGTTATTCTGAGCATACATGTTATAACCACTCATCACTAGTTTGAGTGTATGTACATAGGGCTTAGATCAAGGTAATCATAAGCACGAGTCATTCAAAAGATCTGATCTGAGCATATACATGGTATAGCTTGGTGCCATTAGCCATTAAGGCATAACTTGAGGACTGAGTGCATGGAATAGAAAATACTGTGAGAGATGAGATTATATGTAATCAATCTCTTGACATAAAGATGGAATTTATTGAATGATAGAGTAAGACTAGGGTTGCTGTCTGAAGCAGTTTCTTCTTATTTTAGGAATCTGAGCATGGACGTGAATTTGTATGAAGTGCATGAACTTAGTCATGAGCGTGATGCAAATACATCTGAGTAGAATTTCACCTTAACTCAACTACTAGGGAACAACTATAATAATAATGAATTAATATATAACCATAGCTGTGTTCTGGAATCTATACTAGTTGAGTCGTAAGACTCGATTTGTTTCCTCATTCTATCAACTCCCCCTTAGCTCAAAGGTCATCCCTCTAAGTCTATGGATCTCTCTCCCAACTAGGCTATAATCAACTAACTCTTATAAGGTTGGAGTATCACTGTACTCATGGGCACTACACTCTCACTGATCGGTAATAACTGAAGATGCTACACCCTTGCTAAGTTTTTTTCTAAGGCATCTCTTAGCTTCCTATTTACCCTTAAGGCTAACACTAGAGGCTCATATTCTTAATAGCGTAAATAACCACTTATTCTAACACTTAACAAGCTGACCTTCTATTATTAGTCTACTAACATCGCACCTCTTAGTTCATATCCACCCAAATCAACTAAATTAAAACCACACTAAGGGACTCAATATTGAATATCTATAATCTCTTGAATTCATATCTAAGAGCACCATATATTATACACCTAGCCTCCTCCGTAATTAGAAATACAAGAATTGTAAACTTATCACACATATCACTATAGGATCCCTGAATATCATGTAACAATATACTACTCTTGGTACACATCTACCTGTCTAATGCTTAAGGCTCTCTTCT
This sequence comes from Jaltomata sinuosa, assembly GCA_003996215.1. Taxonomy (NCBI): domain Eukaryota; kingdom Viridiplantae; phylum Streptophyta; class Magnoliopsida; order Solanales; family Solanaceae; genus Jaltomata; species Jaltomata sinuosa. The sequence goes on along the minus strand of QJPP01003815.1, from coordinate 327,764 downwards.
TTATCTCATGACTTAGTCACAATTTACCAATTCATCTAGGGGTCACATATACATCTTACTTGCACCACCATACTCTATGGCAAGTTAATCAACTTAAATCTCTGCATAAGCTAGGTTAGTCCTACTGGGTCCATTCCATACAACTAGAATCACCATCCCTAACTATCATTCTTTTCCACCTCGGTAATCATCCATAATTCAACTGTGTTATCTAGTACTAAACATGGTTCACAACACAACACCTCACTTACTGAACCAACTTCTAACTACCGGACAACAATTAAGAAACACTAGTCCACTAAAATATTTATGATGAAATAATCAACTTTAACCACACATCCTATCTAACTTTAGGCTACAAGCACATTCTTCTTCATAACACTACTACTCATCATTACTACCTCATTATGCATCTCCTTACCGATTCATTATTCATCTTATACTTAATATTTTTCTACATATTGATATGCCCTCATGAGTCTCTTCCCTAATTTAAATATTCTCTAGTCATCTTAACCAACCATTCTTCCTCCAAATACTACCATGTAATCTACACATAACTTATTACTCTTTCCTCAATGTCAAGGGACTTATCAACCCAATACTCACCTTATAGATACATGACTATGGCTACATACTTCAGTCTATCACTATACCAATCTTATAGCTACTATAGTTTTGAATTCATACATCTAGCTCTGGGATCATCTTACTACTTATAGCTCATAACATCTTAACTCACACTAACTTTTGAGTGATTGTACTACCCAAATGCTTATGGAATCATACTTCTTGGCTAAGGTGCTATTCATAGTAAAGTTTCTGGAAGAGAGTCTAAGAGCACATTCTACTATTGGCTCAACTGCACGAATAAAAAATGGTACATGTTTTTAGATCAGTAGACTTTAACGTACTAGTGGGTTCTTCTCAAGCCCTTGTGCAGTCTTTTAGCTTTTTGGATGACTCTATCTGAGAGTATCACACTGATTGGAATATGAATATTTTTTATTTAACCAATTCAAGGATGAGGCATGATCGGGGGAATTGGAGCAACGCACAAATCGATAAAACTTTCTTAAGAAACAACTCTACTACATGATCTGGAGTATGAAAGAAGGGAAACATCTCCTAATGCCTTGTAGCCTCCTGATTATAAGTGTGGTGCTCATCAAAACCATAAGCAAGACTCTACTAGACACGACTTTATACACACCCTAAGACACTTGAACAACCTATCTCTGATACCAAGTTTGTCATGCCCCGAGCCTATACCTTGGACGTAACACGAGACCTGAGATCACAAGTGATGCCAAGATAACCTTTGGCCTAGCATGCTATTGAGATACAAACTAAAAGATAATGTGGAAGCTAAAATATGTGCTGAACTCTTGAAGAATATTATAAAATAGCTTTCATAAACTAAAATATAAAGTCATTTGAATACTGATACAACTAACTGACTAACTGTCTGTGAAGCCTCTATTAATACTGACTACAGTTAGCTAGGACATGACCCCCAATTATCTCTAATCAATATATAAGAACTGAAATAAACTGTTATAACTACTAACTAACGGGAGTTCTCGAATAAGGAGAACTCATTCCCTGCTGAATGGAAGCTGTGATCTATCTGACCATGATCCTGAGAGCTAGCACTGAAACCTACATCATGAAATAATATAGCACTAGAAAGGTATGCGATAAGTACTTTGAATGTACTGAGCATGTGAGATAATACACTAACTTTAAATCATGAGAAAATACTTGTATACTGAAAGCATAGCTGAAAACTAGACTAAGTAAAACATCTGAGAATGCATAAGTCAAGGCTGTAAAATATAAACTCTTTTACTAAAGAAAGTGTAAATCATATTTCTGAATTGTAACTATGAGATCATGATATTTAAAGATAAGTAAAACTATTATTTGGGGATCCATAGACTGAAAAAATGAATTATGTATGTAAGTCATAAAATAGTGAAACTGAGCTAAAAACCATGAGTCATGCCAAAAGTCATGTTTAAAGTAATTCCTTAGGGGAGTTTCTTATACTGAGCATGCTAAAAATACTGATATACTATACTGAATGTAAACTGGGTGCAAAGAACTGTACTGTAGTACAATGACCCAAACATAAGATGCATAAAATCTGAAATGCAGAAGTATTCTAAAAAAAATAGTAAAAATAGTAAAACTGGACTGTGGGTCATGTACAAGTCTACTAAGTCTGATTCTGTAGGAGAGCCTGTTAACTGACATAAACTCTGTGAGCTAAACATGGAGTTCGATGTGTACAACCCATCAAGAGGACCCAATATTCCTTGCCAGGGTATAAAGGCATGATGATATGATCACTCGTTCTGATGCCCAACTAAGGGGATAAATAAATCAATGGTGGCATGTAGTTCTGAGACTTTAGGGTACACTGAACCTTAGTCCAACTCAGTGTTAAGTACTACTCCCAAAACTGATTTAGGATAGCTCTTTTAAAATTGAAGTTCTGGAATGCTGCGTCAGAACTTAACTAGTTTGAAAACCTTTATTTTCTAAAAAGTTGTAGGCTGAAAACGAACTAATTTCATGCTTTAAAACTAAGTTCTAGTAGGCTAGGCTAAATTCTGAAAAAAGTTAATTCATGTGAAAATACTACAATTTCATGCTAAGTTCTTCAAAAGAAAGCTAATTCATGCAGAAGATACTGTAAATCCAGGCTAAGTCTATTTCACCTAAATTCCAAGAATTTTAAGAAACTATCCATAAAACTTCATGCAATATCACTTAAACATGTACTGGAAATATATAGTATCAAAAGGAATTCAATTCTGTAAAAACATGCATAGTTGGGTATGAACCCTAGAATCATAGATTTGTAGAAATCATAACTAAAAGCTAAACTTTGGGCATGAGGGTGAAAGGAGATCCTCATTGAATACCCACATACCTGAACTTGAATCCTTATTGAACTAAATATGGAGGTTGAAGTTTGGAGAAGAAAGCCCTAGGTTTGACAGAGAGACGACTTCTTCTATTCTCTTTTTTTGAGGTTTGACCAATGGAATGAGGGGGGATTTGCCTAAGTCTGACTAAAACCACTTTACTTGAGCCTAAAATGACTTAGTATAGGATTTAAAAGAATAGAAAAAGTCAAATTTACCCCTGAGGAAACTTAACTGAAAAGCTGCTAAATTTTTCAGAACTAGGTTCTACGATCCATGGACTTTAAAAACCCAGAACTCAGTGAAACTCAAGAAAATTCAATCTACAGTCAAGCCCCACGGGCTGACCCACGGGATGACTCATGGGTGACGTGGACACGATGGCCCATCAGGGGTCCCCCATGGGAATGGCCCAGGGACTCAACCTTTCAGGCTCCAGCCCACGGGGGACCCAACGGGCGTCGAAGTTCTGACAGGCCATCGGGTAGCCCATGAAAAGGACCCAATAGCCCCCCCTCTGCCTCCCTTGCCCCGATAGGCTAACGCCACGGGCGTCGTTGACGTGACGGGCCATGGTAGTCATCGTGGGAATTTTCTAGGAGGCCAGCCCCTCCTGCCCAGTTATGATGCCCTGGCCGATGGGCCGTCGCAGGTTTGACGCCCATCAAGCGGCCTGTCTGACGGTGAGATTTTTCAAAATTTCTAGCTTAAGTTGGGGGCAGTCTGGTCTTTTCCCAATTATTTTATTTCCGATCCTTAGTCATTTTAGGAGTAATTAAAGGGTTTTTAACTCTATTCCCCCTCATTACTCCTAAATCATTCAACACTTAGCAACATCAGACAGTAACAAAGCACTTTCTCTCAAGAACAAAGCAGAGTGTTTCCTCTAAGATTCTCCCCAAATCCAAATGTTTAATCGTAGAATCTTCCTCCAGGTATATGGAATTTCACTAGTGGGTTCCTTTCACCCAATAGGTCCCCAGAACTCAGCCAGTTCCTTTAGTTTCTCCATGAATGATTAGACCTAGGGTTCATAAACCTTAGAGTTTTCTTTGCTATTCAGATGCTTTAATGTATATGATGCTCAGTTCATGTTTCTTGGAGAATTATTACAGTTCATGTATAGAATTCAGAATCCTAGCTTGTGATAATTTCCAGTACTTCATAAATCATGCTTTCTAGGTAGATCAGTCAGATAATCATGCTTTATAATTTTAATGCCATATAGTTCAGTACGTTTATGTGCATTCTCAGATTATATCAGTATTTTGAGATATCCAGTGTTACAGTTACATGTTAGCTTACATTCAGTTGGGAGTAGACTTAGCACTGAGCTAACTAAGGGATAAAGGCTCACCCATCAGGTTTAGGCTGAGAGCTTTAGTAGCAATCCTTGAGTTCCAGAACTACGGCGCCACCATAGGTTCTAAAGGGGTCACCCGTCAGATTAGTATTGACACCCTTGTTTCTTGTGGACATCAGTATAATGGATCCACGTCAGACTTATTCGTGTCGTTGATAAGGTATGAATACCCTTTCGTCCAAGGTTACAGGTTGTCCCCATAGCTAGCTCAACTTAGGGTGTGTCGGTTAATAGTATCTCCCACAGTCAGACTCATGTTGCATTGACCTTATATTCAGTTACTCAGTTCAGCATGTGATATACTCGTGATATTTATTTGGTCATTGCATCTCAGCTCACTTCTCGGTTTATGCTTCAGTATATTTATTTCCATGTTCAGTTGTTATGTTGTTCAGCCTAGTTCATATTCAGCATGCTCAGTACATTCAAAGTACTGGCGCATACTTGTATGCTACATCATTTTATGATATAGGTTCAGGCGTTCAGTATCAGTATCGTGCTTAGATCGATTTCCAGTCCGTACTCAGCAGCTGTAGTGGTGAGTCCTCTTAGTTCGAGTACGATAGACATGCTTTACTTTTTAGTCTTATTATTTCAATTTTCAGATTGTTAGAGTTAGCTGGGGGTATGTCCCAGTAACTTATCTTTGTTTAAGGCTTTCAAACATAGATTACATTCATCTTGAGTTGATAGTGTTATTCTTCAGTTATGACTACACTCTTATATATTTTACATTCACACATGTTTGTTTTGGGCTTTTCCATATTTTAGTTCTTAAACTGTTTTTAGCTTCCGCACAGTATAAACTTTTAACTTGAATTATTTAGATATTCCAGAACATGGGTTATCTTGGGGTCACTTGTGACTCTAAGTACCATGTTACGTCTAGGGGGTAGCCTCGGGGTATGAAAAACTTGGTATCAGAGCATCAGGTTCAAATATCCTAGGGTGTCTGAAAGCCGCATCAAGTAGAGCTTCATCATGGGTGTGAAGCGCGCCACACTTATGGGGGAGGAGCTACGAGATGTCATTAGGAACAACTTCCTTTCTTTATTTTTTCAGCTCGTGCTATAGGGTATAAGCTCTATTGAATCTCCTTCTAACTCATGCTCTTCACATTTCAGAAAAATGCCTCCCAGAAAAGCTAACGCCAGGAATCAGCCAGCAACTCCAGCAGACCCATTGAACGAGCAAGTCACGCATGCGGAATTCAGGGATGATTTCCAAGTGATTTCTCAAGACATGACTGCCCAGGTCAACCAGCAGGCTATGGCACCAGTTCTGCCTCAGACTAACACTGCTACGACTAGAATTCGGGTCTTCACTTTGATAAACACTCTGGAGTTTCATGGGTCCAAGTTAGAAAAAGATCCGCAAGAGTTTCTTGATAATATCTAAAAGGTGACTGACATTATAGGTGTCACTCCAGTCGATAGTGCAGACCTAGCCGCCTATCAGTTGAAAGGAGTGGTTTACACTTGGTACCAGCAGTGAGAGGAGTCTCATTGTGCAAATGCAGGACCAGTGGATAGGAACCAGTTCAAGGCTTCCTTTATAGACCAGTTCTTCCCAATTGAGCTCAGGGAAGCCAAGGTCCAACAATTTATCAACTTGAAGCAGAATGATATGAGCATGAAGGAGTATGCACTCAAGTTCACACAGCTGTCTAAGTATGCCCCAACAATAGTAGCTTACTCTAGAGCTCGTATGAGCAAGTTTGTTTCTGGTGTGTCCGATGATGTGGTCAAAGAGTGCAAGGCGTCCATGCTTATTGAGGAAATGGACATCTCCAGGTTGATCACTTATGCCTAACAGATTGAGGAAGAGAAAATCAAGGAAAGGGGAGGAGATAGTAAGAGGACTAGGACAGGTGACTTTGGCTACTCTCAGCAGAAGTCAGAGGGTGGTAATCACTCTCAATTTTATCAGAAGTCTTTAGTTCTAGCTCTATCTTCTGCCAGTGCCCCAGTGCCTAAATTAAAGAAGAATTGATGGGATAATGTCTGGATCTAAGTCCCAAGGTACAGTTACTAGTGGGCGCACCCATCCAGTGTGTAAGAAGTGTGGTAGGAACCATCAGGGTGAGTGCATGGTAGGTAGTGAAAATTGCTTTGTTTGTGGTAAGACAGGCCACAGGATGAAAGATTTCCCTGAAAATTCTCAGAAGGGCAGGGATGCTCGTTCGCAGAATTAGGCTAACTCTGCAGCAGCTCCAGCATGTCACCCCACTCAACAGGGTGCGACATCTGGTATAGGTGGTGGTCAATGCCAGAACAGGTTGTATGCTCTTCAGGCTCGACAGGATCAGGCGGACTCGCCTGATGTGGTAACGGGTACGTTGCGAGTCATTAATACTGATGTCTATGCATTGTTAGATCCAAGGGATACACTTTCTTTTGTAACTCCATATATAGCAGTTAATTTTTATATCAGTCCAGAAATTCTCCCAGAACCCTTCTTAGTCTCTACTCTAGTTGGTGACCCAGTTATAGCTAGACGGGTGTACAAAAATTGCCCTGTCATAGTTTCCCAGAAAGTCACCTCAGCAGATCTTGTAGAGTTAGAAATGGTAGATTTTGATATCATTCTAAGCATGGATTGGTTACATTCCTTTTATGCCTCAGTCGATTGTAGAACTAGGATAGTTAAGTTTCAGTTTCCAAACGAGCCAGTCTTAGAATAGAAAGGTAATAACTCAGTGCCTGTAGGTTGTTTCATATCTTACCTTAAGGCCAGGAAAATGATTTCTAAATGGTATATTTATCATCTTGTTTGACTTAAGGATTCAAACTTTGAGACTCCAACTCTTAAGTCAGTCCCTGTAGTAAATGAATTTCAAGAAGATCTTCTCGGAGTTCCTCCTGAACGGGAAATCGACTTCAGAATAGATCTCCTTCTGAATATCCAGCCTATTTCAATTCCTCCTTACAAAATGGCTCCAGCCGAGCTTAAGGAGTTGAAGGAATAATTAAAAGACCTTCTAGATAAGGGATTCATCAGACCCATCATCTCTCCATGGGGCGCTACAGTACTCTTCGTACGTATGAAAGAAGGTTCTCTCAGGATGTGCATTGACTACTGCCAGTTGAACAAAGTCAGAATCAAGAATAAATATCCCATCCCCAGGATTGATGACTTGTCCAACCAACTTCAGGGTGCTAGTTGCTTTTCTAAGATAGACCTCAGGTCCGGCTATGATCAGCTCAAAGTCAGAGATAGTGACATCCTGAAGACAACCTTGAGGATGAGGTATGGTTACTATGAATTTGTTGTTATGTCTTTTGGAATAACCAATGATCCTGCAGCTTTCATGAATTTAATGAACAGGGTGTTCAAACAGTATTTGGACTTGTTTGTCATTGTCTTCATTGATGATATCCTTGTCTATTCTTGAAATAAGGAGGAGCATGTGAACCATCTAAGGGTCATCCTACATACTCTCAAAAACTGCCAATTATTTGCTAAGCTTAGTAAGTGTGAGTTCTGGTTGAAATCAGTTGCCTTTTTTGGTCATGTGTTGTCTAGTGAAGGCATCCGAGTTGATTCTCAGAAGATTAAGGCATTCAAGAACTGGCCCAAACCCACCTCTCTGACAGACATCAGAAGTTTCTTGGGTTTGGCTGGTTATTATAGGAGGTTTATGGAAGGATTTTCATCCATAGCTGCCCCATTGACCAAGTTGACTCAGAAGAAGGTCAAGTTTCAGTGGTCAGATGAGTGTGAGAAAAGCTTCTTAGAACTAAAGACCAGGTTGACTACATCTCCCATTTTGACTCTAACAGAGGTATCAGATATGTGGTTTATTGCGATGATCCAGGGTTGTCCTAGGCTATGTTTTAATACAACAGGGTAAAGTCATAGCTTATGCTTCTAGACAACTTAAGGTCCATGAGAAGAACTACCTGACTCATGACCTCGAGCTTGCAGCTGTTGTGTTTGCCCCATAGATTTGGAGACACTACTTGTATGGTGTTCATATTGATGTGTTCACAAATCATAAGAGCCTCCAGTATGTGTTCACCCAGAAAGAGTTGAATCTTCATCAGAGGAGATGGCTTGAGTTCCTCAAAGATTATGATATGAATGTGCTCTACCATCCGGGTAAGGCCAATGTAGTGGCTGATTCCCTCAGCAGAATGTCCATGGGTAGTGTATCACATGTTGGGGAAGCGAAGAAAGAATTAGCCAGATTTGTTCATTGGCTTGCTCTTTTAGGAGTTTGCCTTATGGACACGTCAGATGGTGGTGTCATAGTCCAGATGGATAGAAATCTTTTTTGGTAGCAGAGGTTAAAGAGAAACATGATAGTGATCCCATATTACTTCATCTGAAGGGTCCAGTTCATCAGCAGAGAGTTGAGATTTTCTCCCAAGGGGGAGATGGTGTGCTTCGTTATCAAGGTCGCTTATGTGTTCCTAACGTGGGTGAGTTGAGGTAGCAGATCCTTACAGAAGCCCATAGTTCTAGATATTCCATTTATCCGGGTGCCACTAAGATTTACTGTAATCTATGAGAAGTCTATTGGTGGAATGACATAAAGAGGGACATCACAGATTTTGTGGCAAAGTGTCCCAATTATCAGCAGGTTAAAGTAGAACATGAGAAACCAGGAGGTGTGACTCAGGAGATTAGCATTCCTACTTGGAAGTGGGAAGTGGTCAACATGGATTCAATTACGGGTTTACCTCATACTCGCAAATAGCATAACTCTATATGGGTAATAGTGGACAGAGTCACTAAGTCAGCTCACTTCTTGGTTGTTAAGATTACAGACTCCACGGAGGACTATGCCAGACTCTACATCAGCGAGATAGCCAGGTTGCATGGGGTTCCCTTGTCTATCATCTCAAATAGAGGTTCTCAATTTACATATCATTTCTAGAGATTGTTTCAGAAAGGTCTTGGTACTCAGGTGAATCTCAGTACAGTATTTCACCCGCAGATAGATGGTCAGACAGGCGTACCATCCAAACCTTGGATGATATGTTGAGAGCTTGCGTGATCTATTTTAAGGGTAGTTGGGATGATCACCTACCTCTCGTAGAGTTTGCCTATAATAACAGCTTCCACTCTAGTATTCAGATGGCTCCTTATGAGGCACTTTATTAGCGCAGATGCATATCACCAGTTGGTTGGTTTGGAGTAGGTGAAGCATCCTTGATTGGGACAAATTTGATTCTCGAGGCTATGGAGAAGGTTCATCTCATCATATAAAGACTAAAGACAGCTCAGAGTCATCAGAAGTCCTATGCAGATGTGAGGAGAAGGGACTTAGAATTTGAATCAATGATTGGGTTTTCCTTAAAGTGTCACCCATGAAGAGAGTGATGAGATTTGGCAAAAAAGGGAAGCTCAGTCCTATGTATGTTGGTCCTTACAGAATCTTGAAGAGGATTGGTAATATGGCCAATAAGTTAGAGTTGCCAGCAGAACTAGCATTGGTTCATCCGATCTTTCACATATCCTTGTTGAAGAAGTTTGTGGGTGATCCGACATTGCTAATACCTTTAAAGAGTGTGGCTGTGAAGGATAACCTCACCTATGAGGAGGTTCCAATTGAGATTCTTGACCTCCAGGTTCGTAGGTTGAGAAATAAGAAAGTCGCTTCAGTAAAAGTTTGGTGGAGGAATCAGTCCGTAGAGGGAGCTACTTGGGAAACAGAAGCGCCATGATAGCCAAGTATCCTCACCTCTTTTATTCCGACCCAGTTTCAGTTTGAGGTAATAGTTCCTCCCTAGTCATTCAGTTTCCTCTCATGCATGTCAGTCTCAGAATCATGTTTTCCCATTTATTCCAGTATTTTCAGCATGCTTTCATGAACTTAGAACTAGACTCAGTCAGATATCAGCTTCTAGAATTCAGTTGGTAGGGATTGTAGCTCTTTCCCTCCAAACTCAGCTTAGTTAGTCATCATTCAAGGACGAATGATCCCAAGGGGGAGATAATGTAACACCCCAAAATTTAGACCAGGTTTAAAAACCCAGAACTCAGCGAAAATCAACAAAATTCCATCTACAGTCAAGCCCCACGGGATGACCCACATGCGTCATGGACATGACGTCCCATCAGGGGTCCCCCATGGGAATGGCCCTGGGACTCAGACTTTTAGGCTCCAGCCAATGGGGGACCCAACGATCCATAGGGTAGCCCGTGAAAAGGAGCCAGCAGCCCCCCTCAGCCTCCTTTTCCTCAATGGACAAACACAATGGGCATCGCTGACGTGACGGACCATGGGAGCCATCGTGGGAATTATCCACGAGGCCAGCCTCTCCTACCCAGTTACGAAGCCCTAGACGATAGGCCGCCGCAGGTCCAACGCCTGTCCGGTGGTGAGATTTTTTAAAATTTCCAGCTTAAGTTGGGGGCAGTCTGGTCTTTTCCCAATTCTTTTATTTTCGATCCCTAGTAATTTTGGGAGTAATTAAAGGGTTTTTAACTCTATTCCCCCTCATTAATCCTAAATCATTCGACATTTTAGCAACATCATACAAAAACAAAATGCTTTCTCTCAAGAATAAAGCAGAGGGTTTCCTCCACGTTTCTCCCCAAATCCAAAGGTTCAACCGTAGAATCTTCCTCCAAGAATGTGGTATTTCACTAGTGGGTTCCTTTCACCCACTAGGTCCCTAAAACTCAGCCAGTTCCTTCAGTTTCTCCATGATTGATTAGACCAAGGGTTCATAAATCTTAGAGTTTTCTTTTCTATTCAGATCCTATAATTTATATGATACTTAGTTCATGTTTCCTGGAGAATTACTACAGTTCATGTATAGAATTCAGAACCCTAGCTTGTGATAATTTTCAGTACTTCATAAATCATGCTTACTAGGTAGATCAGTCAGATAATCATGCTTCAGAATTTGAATGCCATATCATTCAGTATGTTTATATACATTCTCAAATTATATCAGCATTTTAAGTTATCCAGTGTTACAGTTACATGTTAGCTTACATTCAGTTGTGAGTAGACTTAGCACCGAAGTGAACTAAGGGATAAAGGCTCACCTGTCAGCTTTAGGCTGAGACCTTTAGTAGCAATCCCTGAGTTCCAGAACTACGACGCCACTGTAGGTTCATAAGGGGTCACCCGTTAGATTAGGCTTGACACCCTTGTCCCTTGTGGAGATCAGTTTAGTGGATCCACGTCAGACTTGTTCGTGCCCTTGGCAAGGTATGAACACCCTTCTACCCAAGGTTATAGGTTGGCCCCATAGCTAGCTCAACTTGGAGTATGTCGGTTAATAGTATCTCCCACAGTCAGACTCATGTTGCATTGACCTTGTATTCAGTTACTCAGTTCAGCATGTGATATACTCATGATATTAATTTGGTCATTGCATCTCAACTCACTTCTCGGTTTATGCTTCAGTATATATATTTCCATGTTCAGTTATTATGTTGTTCAGCTTAGTTCATATCCATCATGCTCAGTACATTCAAAGTACTGATGCATACTTTTGTGCTACAATGTAGGTTCAGGTGCTCAGTATCCAGATCGCGCTTAGATCGATTTCCAGTTCGTACTCAGCAGCTGCAGTGGTTAATCCTCTTAGTTTGAGGATGATAGACATGCTTTACTTTTCAGTCTTATTATTTCAGTTTTTAGATTGTTAGAGTTAGCTGGGGGCATGTCCCAACAACTCACCTCGGTTAGAGGCTTTTGGATATAATTAGATTCATCTTGAGTTGATAGTGTTGTTCTTCAGTTATATATATTTTACATTCACACATGTTTGTTTTGGCTTTTCCCCATTTCAGTTCTTAAACTGTTTTCAGCTTCCACACAGTATAAGCTTTTAACTTGAAATTGTTTAGATATGCTAGACCATGGGTTAGCTTGGGGTCACTTATAACTCTAAGTACCGTGTTACGTCTAGGAGGTAGCCTCGGGGTGTGACATCGACGTGATCTTGCATCTATCATTTTTTAGTAGATCAATTCAAGGGTGAGCTATTTCTATCCATGATGCCACAGATCTTCATAGTGATAAATGTCTATCTTCCGGACATTATTTCATTTATTAGTTGCCTTTGGATATTCTTAGACATGATTAGCTAGAGTCCTTTATACGATGACTTTCAGATTTTAGGGATGTATTAATTAGCTTTTTCGCATATTATTTTATTAAGTTTTGAGATTTTGACTATTATCCCGTGTAAGATGTTTATTTTGCTAAATTAAATTGGTTAAGGCTAGAGTTAGATGGTAACACTTGGTTCACCCACTGGGGGAGTTGTATGGGTGCCATACACGATCATTTGGATCGTGTAAACTTCATACCATTAGCATCATCATAATTCACTAGCATGGCTGCTAGTACCTTCCCTATGCTTTACTTTTCTAATTTCATCTAGACTTCATCTTCTACCACATCAACAACTTCGACCACAAATATACTAGCATAAGCTTGAGGAAACTTCATACCTTTTCTTGCTTCAAAGACTACTTTTTCATTATTCACCCTAAAATTGATTTTATTCTTCTCAAAGTCTATTAAAGCTATACCTATAGAAAAAGGGTCTCCCCTAAATGATGAAAATATCCTTGTCAACAAAAGAATCTAATATCACAAAGTTCATAGGGAGAGTGAGTTTCCCTTACTTTACCAAAACATCATCAATGATTCCTATTAGCTGCTTCACGATTTTGTCATCCATTTGCAACTGCATGGTAGTAGGTCTAGGCATCCCTTATCCCAATCTCTTGATGACTGCTAGTGGCATTAGATTTATTTTAGACTCATTATCATATAAGACTTGGGAAAAATCATATTTCCCAACTGAGCATGTTACATTAAATACGCCAGGATCCTCCTTTTCAGTACTCTCTCTATTGAGATGATGGATCTAACTCTTTGAGATATGTTGATGATCTCATTCATCATTTATTTCTTCTTTGTCATGAGGTCTTTGAGGTAGTTTGAAAAATTTGGCATCTTTTGGTAGGCGTCTATGAACATGATGATCAAGGAGATTTGCTTCACAATATTAAAATACTTATCAAGCTTTGCCTCATTCTTTTTTATGAACGTGATGAAAAATGAAGGAGAGTTGCTTCAAAATATTAAAATACTTATGAAGCCTTGCCTCATTCTTTTTCTTCATAATCCTTTGGGGGAATGTAGGTGCCGACTTTGGTATCGGGAGAAAAGATCTTAGAATCTCCTCTATTCTCTCCTCTACTCTTTCCTTTCTCTCTTACGGTGTCGTATCTACTGTATTTTCTATATTTTCCTCAACTACTACTTGCTTCTCAGTCAGTAGATCATGCTCGTCTACTTTGGCCTTGGCTTCTGCCCTCTTCTCATATTCTGGCTAAACAAATTTACCATTGTGAGTGAAAATAGCTTAACACTGAGAAGTATCATACTACATTATATCCTGGCCCCTAAACATATCTCCCATATGATGTTCCAACATTAGTATTGAACTTGAGTGAGAGTTTCCCACCTCTGACATATTTTGAATCGTGCTATCTAATTACTCCTGATTTTCAAGGACCCTTTTCAATATGCTTTCTAATCGCAAATTTCTTTGATTATGGGAACTATGACTGCTCCAACTTGAAAGAGTTGACTCTTGGCTTGTAGTTGGGATGTAGGAATGCAAGCCACTATTCTCAAAGCTATTTGGACTCTTTTAGGTAAGCCTGTGGACTGCCCTGATAACCCTGCTGCTGAACGTATTTTGAGGGATGTCCTATAAAGTTTACCTCTTCAAATTGAAGTTCCTATACATCATTAGACTGATCCTTAATTTTCACCTCTCTTTCTGTAGATTTCTCACAACGATCTTTCTATTGATGAGATCAACTTGGTGGCCATCTTAGTGATCAACCTATTCCTCTGCTAGCTCTCATCAAGTAATCCAGTCAATGAAATGGATGTATCAGTGATTTCATATCTCTGATCACCTAAATGGCATGGTTGTGGCTAGTTACTTTATCTAGCAGTTTCATGAAGTCGGTAAAAGTTTTCTCCATTAAGAAATCCCAGCCACATTATTGGCTATAAATTGAATTAATAAATCCAACTCCAGGTAGAACTTCTAGAGCAATATATCATAATGAAATTCATGTTCTGATGATTCCAGTAGATGTTGTTTGAAACACTCCCATGCTCCTGATAACTGTTCCATTGGAACTTTTCTGGAAAAAAAACATGGTGTAATGGAAACAAGGCACACTCACCTTGTTCACTGACAAAGAAAACCAAGGATAATAAAAAAGAAAAAGACTTTAATCACGGTAAACATCAATAAATAATTTTAGATTGTATTCCCTGATAACGGTGCTTAAATTAGATGCACTCAAAATTATACCTTAAGATAATGTAATATGATCGTATGTAAATATAGTAGTACAAAAAAAGCTGGGGTGAAATTTAATAGTAAATACAGTGAAATACTACTGATTGGACAAATACGTGATTAGCAGTTTTATTTCTATTATGAGAAAGTAGAAAAAAAAAATATTTTTAACTAAAGACTAAATATTTCAATAATAACTTGAGTTGTAAATATATGATTAAATAACTAAGGTTTTGACCCTTAATGGAATGCACTTTTCAAGTTTCATGCAATTACAGATAATCAGGTTTCTAGATATGCACTCTGTTCATAAACCATCACTCAATTTTTTTTAAGAGTTAAACGATTTATCTCAATATAATTTTTTCACAACTATACAAGTTATTTTGATAAGAATGTCTTATTATTCCATGTGAATTTGACTTATTCTTAAGAGAATCTATTAAACAAGAGTTAGATCCTTGAGTTATGCAAATTACTTCTACCAAATCTTAGTTCGCACTCCCAGAAAAAAGTAAGATATTATGACACATGTTAATATTTGCAACCATCAATTAATCAATAAAAAACCAAAAAGAGTTTTATACTCTAATTCCCAAAAATAATTCAACTCACAAATACCTAAAGAACTTTACACCCCCATTAAATTCACAACCTCAGTAGAAGATTAAGCTACTCATAATTGAAAGTAAACAACAATAATAATTGTTTGAAGTCATAATGCTAATTTTGAATAAAAGATGATATAAATACTTCATTCTTCGTTCTTGACGAAACTCGAAAACTAGAGAGAGAAAATATAACAAAACTATAACCCTAGTAACTAAAAAATGTGCTTGACTCCCTGTTACAAAAACCTTACAAAAAATATTTATAATGACCCACAAATTTCCTAATTGAATCAGATTGACTGACAACATTGTCTACGATTCAATCCATGAGTCGTACACTAATCCATGATCCCTAGGTTGCTTTTAGATCCACCATCGATCCTTCTCTAAGGTTACTGGACTTCTATCATGGTTTTATTCATGGACTGTAATTGATACACGGTCCATAAATGCTTCCATAGATTATCCTACTAACTTAATCCTCTCCAAATGTACGGACCATGAATGTGAAATAGGGTTCATACTTTCCTCCGTACATAAAATATCTACATAATACTCTCTTTGCATATCCTCTACAATTTTCACGATGGGATCCTCAAATATGGATACTGTTTTTTTTGGCAATTTCGCAGCTTTTTTTCCTTTTGACTTTTAATACTTACAAAATAACATTCTAACATTAAAAATATATAAAACCATGTAAAAGGAACATATAAAACTCCAGTTCAGACATTGACTGTGATTTTAACGTACATTATCCACACACGATAGTTTCCACGTGCAGTATATAAGATCTCAATATTCATATCATACTCAACACATATGGTCTCAACATGCACACCACATACTTAGGATGGATAACAAGTGACCAACTCTCTTGTGATCACGAGGAATAGTTTAGCGTGGTTACCTCACAACCACGGTCAACCCTCCACATGACTTTATTTTGAAGAAAAGTGGATCTATAGGGGAAAGGATAAATACATAGTATTAATAAGAAAATAGTTTGATTTTCTTATTTGCACATATGTATTATTTAATGTATGAGAGGAAGTAGGCCCTCAGAAATTGATAGGACTCTTAACTATATTAATATCCTCAATCCATAAGCTTTAGGGCCTTGTATTCGAATAGAAACATTAATTTTTCATCTAAAGCTACAACTCTGTCCCCGATCGTCTCTCGGGTAAGATGAACAATAGGAAGATATTGGAATTTTAGTTGAATCAATGGGGACTCGAAGGTCCTCCATAGGACCTAGGAATAGGATAGGCAGGATAAGCTCAACAATAAATATATTGAGTTCTATGGGGCCCTCTTTGACTAACCCCTCACCACTTCATGATTGTGAGCTCCTCTTCCGTGAACGTGATGGCCTACTGCTGCACCAGAAAAAAATTGGTGCAATCGAAGCTTGGGTTTTAGCCCTTGAAACTCACCCGAAAACCTCAGATTTCTATCTGAATATATACACAAAGTCCTAATTATAAAATAAACCTATAGGAACGTTTAGACCTTAAATATGAATATGTTTAGTTACATATTTGACTTTGATCAACTCTTAACTCTTTAAATCACTATTTTAAATTCTAACATTTTGAAATGCACTTGAGCCCTCCGGACCTGTCTCATCCACATCCTTAAGTCATAAATAGTAAATAAACACCAAAAATAATATATCAGTGTAATCCTACAAAGTGAGGTCTAGAAAGGGTAAAGTGTACGTTGAACTTACCCCTTGGAGGTAGAAATATTATTTCTGGTAGATCCTCAGTTAAAAAAATAATTCAATGTAGTGATGAAACCAATATGTGGGGTAGGACTTCTAGTTGCACTAAGAAAATAATGAGAGAGGTGTTAGGAGTCTCAAGAGCTAGATTGGGATGGCATAGAGGGGACTGGTTGTGGAATGGAGAAGTCTAAGAAAAGGTCAAATCTAATAAGGTGGTGTATGCAAAGTTGGTGGTAAGTAAGGAAGAGGAGGAAAAGGGGATGAATGTATAAATGTATAAGGTGGAAAAATGGAGGTGAAGTTAGCAGTTATGATGAAAAAGACAGTGGCTTTTTAACATATATATATATACATATGTATATATATGTATATATATGTACATATATATGTATTTAGAGGACAAAGGTGGGGAGAAGAAGTTGTACAAGCTAGTCATTGATCGATCGTAAGTTAAAGTGGTTGCAAGGTTGGTCTTACAACTGCTTACTTCCACACTTAAACATTTATTGACTCAATAAGATTATATAAATAAGTTCAACACATAAAGTATAGAATAGTTTCATAGTTCAACTAGGTATGTAAAATCAATAATTAGGACATATAATACTATTTCAGAATCTAGAAATGAACTGAACAACCTCAATTAGTCAAGAATAATGAAATTGATAAAGAAATGGTGCAATGCAATGGAAAAATTCAACTGGTATACACACGCTCCTTCTGTCAGGTAGATATGATCCATATGGGACTTGTGAGGTTATATACCTATCATAGACGATCTCCACATTCAAGTGCATATGATCTCAATGAACTTTATATCAATAAGACTCTCAATGCAGACAGTTTGCATGTGCTAGTATAAATTGTCCTAATGCACTTTATAATAATAGAACTCTCAATATTAATGATATTGATGTGCTCAAACTCAAGAACAAAATGTATGAAATGATATGTCATTGTATGACATACAAAATCAAATTGAAAGAGCATCAGATATATATGCTATATTTTTCTATAACCAACTATCTCAAGAAATTAGCAAATTAAATCACCTAACTCACACAGCCTGCATGGACATGCTCAATATGTAAAATCTCATGCTCCACACATACGATCTGCATGTGCATATGTTAACAGAATTAAATCAAATAGGATAATATAAAACATATAATTCACATAAGTCAAATACCCCTTCATGTTACTCAGTGCCTGCATAGGCGCTAGTCACCTCACTTGTATATCAACCCTTACCCTTACCTCTATAATAAATTAATTATTAATAAACTCTTCAGTAGAGTCTTGAAAGTCTCAATTTTTCTTAGATCTGAAGTACAAAATCTCAACACAACCTTGTCCTTCCTCAAAGCATCTGAACAATGTCAATTTATTCAAATATGTGATTAACATAAGTATACGAGTCCATAGACACCCATATTGATATATAAAATCTTTAGTCAAAAAGTTAATCCAAAAATTAATTTTGAACATCCAAGGTCAACACTAGACTTATATTTCAAAATTAGATTACCATTAGCTTATAGATCATTAATCTCAATCATCCAATTCCATCCATAATTCGAGTCCCAAATTATAAATTTTCACTTTCATAAACTTACCTTAATCCAAGCAAAGTTTCAAGTCTTATAAAATTTCTACTGCTGTGATGACCTGTTTCATCATTATTAAAAGAACACATCGTTATGGGTGTGGATTACGGGAAATTTTGAAAATATGATCTTGAATTAATATAGGGTGACACGATGAAATTTTTTGGAATTTGAAATTTTGGGTCGGGCTGACGTCATCCAGCTATAGTGGCCGGCTAGATGATGGGACCAATAATCCCAAAATGTGTTTTATTAATTCTATTTTCTCTTCTTCAGTCGCAAAAAGGACGAGGCTTGATCTAAAAATCCTCCTAGGGTTACCTCATGGATTGGGAGCAATGGAGAGGAGGAATTCCACATTAATAGGGTAAAACCAATAGGTTTTCTGTTGTTTTCGTGCTAGAATTCAGCTTCATGGAGTCAAACATCGCGTTCATGCCTCCGTAGAGGCTGCTCAACATCTAGGTAGGCTAAGTTTAATTGAGTAGTTTAGACCTGAGTTAAAAAGCATGAGCATAAGCATGAGCATAAGCATGAGGTAGCTTGATAGGATCTTGCATGCTTAGGCCTTCAGGCATGGCATTTGGATGGATAAAACGGATGGAGACCAGATTAATTAGGTTGGAAATAGTGGTTATGTAGTGATATTGAAATCACTCATAAAGGTATGTATTTATTTTATTGTTGTTCTATCACGCTCCGAGGCTACCCTCTGAACGTAACACGGGACCTGAAATCACAAGTGATCCCAAGCTAACTCTTGGCCTTAGCATGACTTAAACATAACATAGACATTCATAGAGGAAGCATAAGCTGAAGTAATAAGCAAACTAAATCATCATAAAGATCATGATTTAAAATATCAAAATTTGAAACATCAAATACGGATTGTCTGGCTATGTCTGAAAAGCCTCTGAAACTGATAGAATGAATTACCAGGACAAGAATCCAGCTAACCCTAAGTAGTGAATGAAAGACATCAAAGCTAACTAAGAATCATAACTAGTCCTCGAATGATGAGGGCTTACCAACTCTGATTGAAAATCCTGCTGGGTCTAGCCACGAGTGCCTAAATCTATAACATGATATGATACAACACAAAGAGGTATGCAATCAGTACTATAAAATGTACTGAGTGTATGAGATATGCATAATCCATGATAAAATATGCTTAAAACATGCTTAAAGCTAAAATTAGGTAATATTAGTAAAATCTCTAATGTAATGACTCAATGCAATATCATATGCTAAGAACATATTTATAATCCGAAGTCATAAGTAGTAAGTCTAAAATCTGAAAGCAAACAATCAAATACATTAATTTACTTAAATTTTTTCTTGCGAGATTCTCGTAACCGACATAAATCATGTGAGTTACATAGAATCCAGTGTACTAACCTACACTGAAAAAAAGTTATCCTAACCGACCAAGATTAGAACTATATACATAAGGATCCTGAAGTAAGCCACCTAGGGCAACCTACGGTGGCAACATAGTTCCTGGTTTTGAGGGTACGCTAAACCTAGTCCAACTCGGTGATAAATACTACTCCCAAAATATATATATAGCTCATACATAACATGTGACATATCTAGATGTCAAAACTGTTCATAAAGCATATGGACATATCTAGATGTCATGCTATTCACAAATTCATAAGTTTTTGAAACATAGCATAGCCATAGTTCAAAACACTTTTTTCTAAAATTCATAGCTTGAAGAACTAGGCATGTAAATTTCATAAATACTTGAGGTCATGTTATCTAAATATACCAATTTATTTTGAAAATAGGCAATAAGGTGATATCATGATAGAAATCATTCTCAATTCATGCACTTTTGAAATACTTGTAGAATCTCATATAAAATCATGCATAGAGTTTAGGAAGCATATTACGATGTAAATAATTCAGTTTCATAGGAAAAATCATAATTGGGTAAGAACCCTAATTCCTCAATTTCATAAAGCCAAGGTAAAATCATAGGTTTTGGGCATAAGAGTGGAAGAAGACCCTTATTGAATACCCACATACCTGAACCCAAAGCTTTTCTTAGCAAGAATCTGAAGATGGAGACTTGGAGATGAAATCCTAGGCCTTGAAGCTTGAGAGGAGAATCATTTTCTTTCTTTTGAAACTTGATTTGAGAGATTGAATAAAAATCTAACTAAGTGGGACTAAAATTCCTTTAATTTGGCCTAAAATAACTTAATTTAGGGGTTAAAAGAGTGGAAAATTATAAAAATACCCCATAGAATTAAATCTGGAAAATTGATAAAAAATCTCGTCCCAGGTTCCTCGAACAAAGTCTATAGACCGTAGACAAAACCACGACCCGTGATTGATTACCGCGGTTCACTGGGCAACTTGACTAATTGCATGTCTAATTTCCATGAGAAAGGTCCATGGCTCGTGGAACGTTCCACGGCCCGTGGAAACCTCCCATGGTTTCAGAGAAAATAGGTGATCCTCAGTGTGATTTCCACAAGGGGAAACCACAGACCATGGTCCCATCCACGACCCGTGAATCTCGGTCATGTTTTCAGACTTGAGAAAAGGTTCTGCAGGACTTATTCCACAAGGCTCATCCACGAATCGTGGTTTTATCCACGGTCCATGGACTATGCCCATGGATCATGTCTGAAGCCTAAAACAGGTTTGAACTTAGGATTTTCTGGTCTATTCTTAGCTTAGAATTTTCGAGGTGTTACAATATCTCCCTTTGGGATTATTTATCCTCGAATGAAGACTAAGTAAGATGAGTTTAGAGGGAAAGAGCTACAATCTCCATCAATAGAACATAAAACTGAAGTACATGCACAATGACTGAGTTCTAACTTGAAACATGACTGAGATGAATTCGTAAAACATGAATGCATGCTAGGATCATGAGAAAAGCTGATGGAATCGAATTGAATGGACATACTACTGAGAAAAATATTACCTTAAGCTGAAATTGAATTGGAAGGAAAAAGATGAGGGTACTTGGTCATCATAGCTACTTCTGCTTCCCAAGGACCTCCCTCAACTGACTGGTTCCTCCAAAGGACCTTCACTGAAGTGACTTCCTTATTCCTCAACCATTTAATCTAATGATCAAGAATCTCAACTGGAACTTCTTCATAGGTGAGGCTATCCTTCACTCTCACATTCTCTAATGGCACAACTGATGATGGATCACCAACACACTTTCTCAACAAAGAAGCATGAAAGACTGGATGAACCGCCGCTAACTCGGTTGGCATATCCAACTCAGAAGCCACACTACCAAATCTCCTCATAATCCTATAGGGATCCACATATCAGGGACTAAGCTTCTCTTTCTTGCCAAATCTCATCACACCTTTCATGGGTGACACTTTCAAAAACACCCAATCATCCACCTCAAACTCTAAGTCTCTTCTTCTCACATCTGCATATGATTTCTGTCGACTCTGAGAAGTCTTCATCCTCTCCCTAATAAGTTGAACTTTTTACATAGTCTCATGAACTGAATCTAGCCCTATCAATGTTGCTTAACCTACTTTAAACTAACCTATAGGTGATTTACACCTCTTCCCATAAAGTGCCTCATACGAAGCCATCTCAATGCTAGAGTGAAAACTTTTATTATAGGCAAACTCTATAAGAGGTAAGTGATCATACTAATTAGCTTTGAAATCAATCACACAAGCCCTCATCATATCCTCTAAGGTCTAGATGGCTGACCATCTGTCTGCAGATGAAAAGTTGTGCTAAGATTAACATGAGTACCAAGACCTTTCTGAAACAACCTCTTAAATTGGGATGTAAACTAAGTGCCCCTGTCTAAGATGATGGACAAGGGAACCCCATGCAATCTTACTATCTCATGGCTGTAGAGCCTGGCATAATCCTCTACTGAGTCAATCATCTTAACTGCCAAAAAGTGTGCTGAGTTAGTCATCCTATCTACTATCACCCAAATAGAGTCATGTTATCAGCGAGTATGCGATAAGCTTATAATGAAGTCCATATTGATCACTTTCCACTTCCAAGTAGGAATGCCAATATCCTGAGTCATACCACCCAGTTGATGGTTCTCTACCTTTACTTGCTGATAGTTGGGATACTTAGCCATAAAATTTATGATGTCCCTCTTCATGCCATTCCACCAATAGACTTCCCTTAAGTCATGGTACATCTTGGTGGCACCGAAGTGAATAGAATACATGAAACTATGAGACTCTACCAAAATCTATTGTCTCAACTCATCTATATCTAGAACACATAACCGACCCTGATAGTAAATACCATGCCCCAAGGTTACCCCCTAGACGTAACACGGGACTTGGGACCACAAGTGCCCCAAGCTAACCCTTGGTCATAGCATTCTCAAGGAATAACAAAAGATAAGCGAAAGCATAATAGGTAAATCTGAAATCACATAAATGGATAATCAAGTCCAATAGGAAAACAAAATCCAGAAAGAGACTCAAAAGTTGTCTATATCTGAAAAGCCTCTACTCATGACTAAAGAGTTGCTAGGACAAAACCCTATCTAACTCGAAGTGCAGAAAATAAAATAGCTAACACTGACTAAGAACATAACTAGTCCTCGACCTAGGAGGACTCACCAACAGTTGACAGAGAGTGGCCTGGGAGCTCTAGCCATGGGTCTGAGAAGGGGCACCTGAATCTGCATCATCAAAGGATACAACACAAGATATGTTTCAGTACTACGGAATGTACCAAGTATATGAGGTATGCCTGAACATGAAAAAGCATGTTAAGTATGCTTCAACAATTGAAATCATGCTTTAAAGGTAAAACTGGATGCAAATAACTCTATGAACTACCAGAAGCTAAAAACATGATCATAAACAAGGAGTCTGAAATCTGAATAAGAGTCAAATACATTTTATAGCATAAACTATTTCTGAGGGAGGTTCTCTAACCGACATAGACCATGTGAGCTACATGGAATCTGATGTATACGCCCCATTGAGAGGACCCAATATACCTTGCCAGGGTATAAAGGCATGATTACTGCGTGATCACTAAATCTGATGCCCAAGCAAGAGGACTTATAAACCAATGAGGGCACGTAGTTTTGGGACTAAGGGTACTCTCACCCTGTCCAACTCGGTGCTTAATACTACTTCCAAAACATACATATAGCTCATATAATACTAGGGCATATTTGATGCCAAAACTGATCATAACTGAAAACATATCTGATGTCAAAACCATTTGAAAAGCAATAAGACATATCTGATGCCATGCAATTCAAATTCATACTTTTAAAGACTTAGCATAACTATAATTCAAATCATACTTTACCTTTCTAATTTCACACTTGAAGAATTAAGCATGCAATTTCATAAACACAAAAAGGTCATGATATCTAAACATGTCAAATTTCTCTTGAAAACATGCAATTCAATGGGATCATGCTATAAAATAACTTTATTGCTTGGGATTTTAAAAGAAATGGGGGAATCATGATCAAATCATAATTAAGCTATAAGAAGCCATGAACTTAAGCATATAAACTGATTTCATAAGTTTTTCCCAATTTAGATCAAAACCCTAATTTCACAAGTTCATGAATCACTTTGAGAATTGGGGGTTTTGGGCACAAGGGTGAAAGGAACCCATTTTTGAATACCCACATACCTTGATTGAAGCTAACCCACTTGAATTGAAAAGACTTAGGAGACTTAAACTTGGAGCATGAGACTTGGAGCTTCGAGAAGACTTTTCCTTTTTGGGAGAAGAATGAAGTAATGAGAAAGAGCCTAGGGTAATGAGGGTGAGAACCATACTTGAAATAGTCAAAACAACATCATTTAGGAGTTAAAAGGGTGGGTAATGACTAAAATGCCCCTGGGACTTAAATAAGAAATTGCAGGAAAGAGGGCCGCTTAACAGGCTACCCGAAGGGCGTCGTGCCCATGATGGCCCATCGGCCAAGGCATCGTGCAAACTTGCCTGTGGAGTGGGCTGCTGGAGAGTCTCGAATGCTAACTCCCACGAGCCGTGGCAGCGGCGACGCCCGTGGCGTAGCTCGTCGGTCATGCTTAGCTTGGAAGAGAGGGGTTCTTGAGGTTTCTGAAGGTGGGTTCCCATGGGCCGTCGTACCTATGACGCTCGTTGTGACCACCGTCGAATGGAGAGGAATAGGGGGAAAAGACCGACTGGGGAATCCCAATGGTGGGTTCCCATGGGCCATCGTACTTGCGACGCCTGTCGTGACCACTCGTCGGGCTGAGGTAAACTAGGCAACATCGCACTGTTTGGTTCTCACGGGGCACCCCATGGGCCGTCTGAGCTATGACGCCCGTGGCACTGCTCGTGATGACCTACAGTTGTAGAAAATGCAGAAACTCACTGGATTCAACATTCAGTAGCTGGTTCAGATTTACGGGGTGTTACAGTGAAGCACACTATCTGCCCCTTGGGAGAAAACCTCTACTCTCTGTTGATGGACTGCACCCTTCAACTAATGCAAAATAGGATCTCTATGTTGTTTGTCCTTAACCTCCACTACTAATGAAGATTCTGACCCATTTTGAACTATCACACCACCATCCATCGAAACAATAAGGAGAACTCCTACCGAGCAGGCCTATGAACAACCTTAGCCTACTCCTTCTTCCCATCCTTAACTAGTGACACACTACTCATGGATAACCTGCTAAGTGCATCAGCTACTACATTGGCCTTACCCGGATGGTAAAGCACACTCATGTTATAGTCCTTAAGAAGCTCAAGCAACCTTCTCTGATGAAGATTCAATTCCTTCTGAGTAAACACATGCTGGAGGCTCTTATGGTTAGTTAACACATCCACATGGACACCATACAAGTACTGTCTCCAAATCTTCAAAGCAAATTAGTTCCTTGGGTAGAGTTTCTGTTGTATTTAAAGTTTGTAAATTAGTTGTTAATTTTAAAAGCATTTTCATAGTTTCTTATTGACTTTCACGTATTGTTTTAAATAGGTGGTAAGGATTCTCCTATCTAGGTGGATTAGAGTAAATGCTCGCCCGATCCGAGTAGTTTAGTTGTGACAACTACATATGAGTTCACCAAAACAAGTCCATTCTATTTAAAATAATATTCTACAAGGTTAAATAAGTCCAACAATATTCATATTGCTATAATAAAAAAGATCTAAAAAGTCAACCCAAAAAGCTAAATTGATTCCCGAGGTATTGAAACTTTATTTCAAAATCAGGTTACCCATACCCCAAGGGTCTCGCATCTTAAATTTCAATCCAAAATGGTTGCAAATCAACCTTAAAAACCATAAAGTTCATTCTATCAATCCTAGGGCTAAAATTTCAATTTTTACATCAAATTCTTGGATGGAATAATGAAAAATACTGGGTATTCTTGAAAAAAAACTAAATAAAAGTAGAATCATGTACCTAAATTTATACGAGAATAACGCTTCAAAAATTACCTCAATCGGAGCTCCCTAACTACCAAAATGGTCAAATAAACTTATAAAAAAGATTCTACCCAACATAAAGTACAAATTTGGTCACTAAAAGTCAAATCTCATCACTAAGAGTACCAAACCTAATAGCTAAAACTCCACACCAGAAATCAAAATTTTAATTTTGCACCAACATTTTTTTTCCACTAAAATGATTCTAACTCTCTCATACGACCTCAGAATTTGATGATTCTTATTTGTATGATTCAAAAATATTGATACATCCTATTCATTCAGTAGAAACTCAATTTTGAGCTCGTTTACTCAATTACATACCGATTCCTATCATTAAGAATTTAATTCACGATTCACGATAAAAACTTGAGTGCGACTTATCAAAATTAGACTAAATATTTTAGATCAGTCCTATAAATCATTCTCATACTTATAGAAGTCTCTGGATAATATTTTGATCTTTAAAATGAAAAATGGACCTTTTGGGTCATTACACTTTTATACTTAAAATAATGCCAAAGCATCCAATATGATTAAAACCCTCTGAAACTTATCGACAAATCTAACTAAAACTTGCAGACAAGTCCAAAATTATTATACAAACTTATTTGAACTTTCAAATCATGAATTCAAACTCGTTAATTCACTATTTGATTATAGTCAACTCTTAATTTTTAATACTACTACATAGTAACACAAGTTTCTAAATCACTCTCGAGTCCTCTAAAATAAGTGAAAATTATCTAACTAAGTCATAAATTACAGTCTAAATCTACATAAATTTTCAAACCTCAAATTCGAGTCCATGTACCCAAATATATTCATTTTTTTCTCAAGAACTCTAGATTTTAGCTTTTTCTCTCTCTAATACTCATTCAATTACTTCAGGAATCATTCCAACTACCCACAAGTACTACAAAAATTGTCATTTAGGAAAAAAATTCCAATGCTCAAAATGACTAGAAGGGTCATTATAGACATCATCTTCAAGAATTCTTAGTTTTTTACATAGCAATAAATTGATTGATGTTAAAATATGGAATAAAGATTTTTATGTTCGCACTAGTTATCACATGAGCAAGAGTTATAATTTACCATTTCAAGTGTCAAATAAAAGAGAAATCGAGCCATTAGTGAAAGTGCATAGTGATTAATTCGAACCCACTCATCTTACATCGTCTTAAGGAATAAATTATTATATTATATTCCGTGATGATTACACAAGATTTACCTGAATTTATCCTCTAAAGAGGAAGTCTAAATTTTATTTACTTTTTTAGTCTTTCAAAAATTGGCAGAAAATTATTTTTCAAGAAAACTTAAAATATTTTAGTCTGATGGAGGAGGATAATTCAATAGTTTATAATTCAGAAAGTATTTGGCTCAAATGGTATCAAACGAAATTTCTTTTTCACATACTCCTGAATAAAATAAAATAGCAAAAAGAAAATAGAGAGAGTGGTGAAAATATCCCTGAACTATACGTGAATTATTACTTTAGTCCCCAAACTATTCCTAGCAATTAAAACACCCACAAACTTGACTAAACGAACTTAAAAATACTCCCGAACTATATGCGAATTATTACTCTAGTCCCCAAACTACTCTCAGTAATTAAAACACCCCTAAACTTGACTAAACAAACTTAAAAACACCCTAATTTGCCAGATCTAATGAATATGTTTATACTCCAGCGTGGTTAATTCGTAAATCTGATTTAGGATTGCGTTAGATTTTACAGTTCATAGGTATGGGTTAGGGTTCCATCGCCGATATTTGCTACTAGAATTAATCATATTCTTTGTTCTTTTTCATTGTATTTTCAGTCATAGTCATCTACTTCATTGTGGTTAATTCGTAGAAGATGACTGTTGGATAAAAGCTTGGGGTTTAAAATATTTTAATAAAGGAAACTATAAATAGGTAAGAAGATAGGGTTTTAACCGTTGGAGTGGGTTTAAAATTAATGAAAAATGTTAAATATGAGGCTTTTTACTATTGACTACCTACGTGATTTTTTTTATAAGTTTATCGCGTGCCTAAATGAGGTTGAGACCACTTACTATGCAATGTGGCAGATCGAGGGTATTTTTAAATTCATTTATCTACATCTAAGCTTTATTTCAAGGATAAACTAGCTAAATACTTATGGTTTATGCTTATTTCATGAATCATAATTTATGTAAGGTTTTTTGTGTAGGTTTGATGAAAGAATCCTAGAAGAGACCAAAATAGAGTTAAGAAAGCTGAAACTCGCAAATTGACATTCAGAGCGAAGTCAAAAGGTAGCAGGGCGAGCTCCAGAGTAAAGGGAGATAAAAAATACACACCCTCTAAAGTTCACACCCTGAAGAGAAGAAATATAGGGTGAGCAACCAGAGCTCATGCTACCAAGTGAGCAAAGAAAGCTCGCAACGCGAGCCAGGCATGACGGAGGGGAAATTTTTTCCCCTTTACCATTCTGACTTGGAGGGATCACTTAGGAATTTTTCAATATTATAAATACTCTCTCAAGTCATTTTTATTAGAGTTTTTAAGAAGGTTGAAGTTGGAAAAATTAGAAGAGCACACAGTTTATCACAACTCTTAGGGCTACTTCTTAACTCTTTTTCTTAGCACTATATCTTATTCATATAATTATTATTGCTTTGTAATCAGATTATGAGTGGCTAAAAGCCCTCTATTTATGATTGTGTCCACAGTATAAACATTATATTTATATATAGATTATTTTTAGGAAATAGAATCTACCATTATGTTTTATTCTCTTAATCTTATGCTTACTATTCTATTATTTTGCAACAAATAATATAAATAAATAATTTCTAGAGGAAGTTGAGAGATGGAGACTAGAAATAGAACATGAATTAGAGGAAGTACGGTTCATCTATAGATAAATTAGCGAATAGTATGGTGACGTACCTAGATCGCCCTACTTGGGTCAAATACATGATGAAAACTTATTTCCATTCAAATTAGTTTGGCTATCCTCGCTCAACAGTGTAATTAGAAGGCTAATTTGGGACGTTTATAGTGTTGTGAGAGCTCAGGATCATACTAATAATCCTGTAATTTAGCAATTTGATAGATGTCTTAATAATGCTTAAATAATATATATAAAGTATGATGTAACTATGCAGGAGCCATAATCGTAGGTTCTTAATAACTGTGTTCAAACTTCCTAAACTTTCAACTCTTATAGCTTTATTAGTAGTAGAATATAAACTAAATCAAAACAACTCTCTAAATTGATAACACTTGTTCTCATAAATATTAATAGTAGAATTTTTTAGCTTATCAACAATTATGTCCACGAGAGATCAATAACCTGATTTCTTACAATTATTATAATGACTTGTGACCATGTTTACTTGCTTGTTGTTGAGAGACACCAATCCTTGTGTATTCACAGTTTATACTCTTATTCACAATGGGTTTAGATGTTATCATCCTCCATTAGAAAGGTGTTTATCTCATGATATGTTAATTTTATGAACTCAAATTGCCTTATGTATTTTCTAGTGTTGACCTTTCTGTGGAATCAAATAGTATACAAATTACTACAAGAATTCTTTCAAACACAAGCAGATGAAGATGATACAATACCTCCTAAAGATAATGATATAGTAGCAGTTCTTGATGATAATACACAACCACTTGAAATGTTAGCAATAACACTTGATGATGATATTGGTTCCTTTGAGACATTTGCTACCTTTGAGCAGTTCAATGTTAGGAAACCTGTTGAGCATATCTTTTTTAGATGAATTTTTGGTGGCCATTTAGGCCATTTTATTAATCAAAAACTAAAAAAAAAGGTGTCACGACCTAAACTCATCGTGAGTGGTACCCACACTAAACCTCCAGTGGGAGAACCAACTAACTAGTCAACACTAAGCCAAAATTAGACAACGAAAATAATTCTCATTAAAAAAACCAATAATTCATATCTTAAATGAGAATAAGAATAAGTTTGTGGAAATGAACCACCTCTAGAATCTGAAAGTCATCGTACCAAAACTCTAATAATTATCCGAAAGAAGGGGTTGCAAACCCAAAATTTAAATAACCTCTAAGTCCAAAATAATGGACCAGAAAATAAGTGAAGAACTCATGGCAGCCCAGAAGAAGCAACTCACCCTTGAGTTCGAATACCGTCTGAATCACAACTGAGGTCTCAAAGCAGTCGCCGTAAAATGCCCTGTACTCAACAAAACAAAAGCACGTGCAGTATCAGAATACAAGAAACAACGGTATACTAGTAGGGTCATCGGCCAACCCAAAATGAGAAATATGAATACTTAACAATAACATAGTACAACAAGACAACCATGATACCCTATCATGAAACTCTACTCAAAGTTCATAACACTTAACCTTGTAACAAGTACAACATAAAGTTCAGTCAATGTGAGTCAACAAGAATAACAAGTCAAGTCAGACTATGATCACCAACAAGACTCCAAGTCAACAATCCTGACTCAACAATCATTTAAATCATGTTCCAACTACACAATTAATAGAGAACACCGAATTGTGTCACATCTTAAAAGTAACTTGAACCACCTAAGGACCCCTAATACAACAACTATGGCAATTAACATGTGTCCCGATTTACATGAAGAAACCACCTTAGTGATTAAGCACATTAACCCGGTCAGCTCAAGGAACTAACATATATATCAAGTAAATAGTTAAGCCCGGTTCACTCAAGGAACCAATATATATATCAAATAAATAATTATGCCTAGTTCACTCAAGGAATCAATATGTATGTCAAGTAAACAGTTAAGCACGGTTCACTTAAGGAATCAACATAGATATCAAGTAAACCGTTAAGCCCTGTTCACTCAAGGAACCATCACACTCACCAAATACCTGACAGTTAAGCCCTGTTCACTCAAGAAATTGTCACACTCACCAAATACATGTACACACATGCTAAGGGTCTTATAGTTGCCCACTAGCCATGACTTGCAAGGGACGAGCTCTTGTCCATGTACCAAATCCCAGACATAAAGTGTCTGCCAACCTTATATCAACCAATCTCGTGGAGATGTCCAAATACCGATATATTTCACAATAATGACAAATATCAATACAATCCCTACCACAATGATAATAGAAACAATACTTGTAAAAACCAACAATCTTTAAATTAAATAATCATTGTATGTGATTAACACTTAGAATATCAAATAGTCATTCATTTTCCTTGAACATGCATTGTAAAAGCAATAGTAAGAAATAGTTATCATGTACACATAACATAAATTAGATTTTAACTACATTTAAACCATCACCTACCTCAATCCAAGCCTGAAATGCTTTACTGAACACGAGTTTTCTCTTTTCTTGCAACTTTGGCTTGATTATGGTCTAAAAATAGGAATGTAAACACATAATCAACTAACTGGCCTATAATATCAAGGATTACAACCTAATCTCAAATTCCAAGGCTAATTTCATGATTGTCCCACTCATTTTAGGTCTTTCCCACCATAAATTCACCTTAAAACTACCAATTTCATGGTTACACTAGTGAATTATAGTCATGCAAGAGTAAATAATGAACCTTTAGCTATAATCCAAAGGTTTTACACCCAATTTATCCTCTTTCACAAGAATTTACAGCTAGGTCAAGTTAAAACCTCTCTAAGACCCGTAGACTAGTTATTTAAAGGTCAAGGAATCAAAAACTAGTTAATAAAGATAAATAACTTACCTATATGAAGAAATCTGGTTGTGAAAATCACCCCAAATTGCCTAAGGCCTCCCAAAACATGTTTTAGAAATAATGAATATTTTTGGAGAAGTTTCTACAATAACAACAATTTACCTCACTATAGTTACCCAATCCCACTATAGAAAAACTTGCCTGCTATAAATGCATTTACCGTCTTTGACTCCCGCTATACTGGGAATTATTCCACTCTAGCGGTAGCCTCGTAGTAGCCTGCCACCCGCTATAGAAGGTGTGTCAAGGCAAAAACTCAAAATTTCTCCCAGTGTTAACTTTTTTGTGATGTACCCTCAAACCATGATATCCCAGACTAACCCCTTCACGTCAAGTTTAATATCGAGAGTTCTACCTACCCGAATTCACTTCTAAAAGGTTTAATGGATTCCTTATTATCTTAGCTAATATAAAATCAAACTAAACTTAATTATATTTACCCAATGTATTACTGGATTGCCTTAGACCATACCTCACTCAGATTTTATCCAAGACTAGCCTAGCCTAAATTTTTTAACTTCCAATTCAAAAAAATTCCAACCTAGATATTTTACGTGATTGACTCCCCCGTAACAATGAAAAGGGTCATTACAAAAGGTTTGTCCATAGGCCTTAAAACAAAGCAGTTAAAAAAGCAACAAAATCTATTTTTTATAAAAACCACCCCAACCCAAAAAAATTTACTCGATTCCTTTCCTACAAACTTCAGGATTCTCCTAGAAGTATTAGACTGATCACTTTTCAAATCAAACTTCATCTTCAAGATGCTTCTCATCAGCAGCCATCAAAACCTGAGTTTTTTGTCATTTTCTTATTTGGATCATTTTCAGTCTTGTTCCCTTTGTCGTCATGCCACTCCATCTCACACAAGAGCTTTCATTGTTCCAAGGTATGTAACATGTTAGATTATCTCCATCATCTCTACTTTGCATTCTTATTTGTGTCTTACCTTGTCTTCTCTTTACTCTCTCAGGTGGTTGGGGTTTTTCTACTAATGGGTGGATTTAAAGAAAGTAGCCATCAGGAGTTTGTAGCTCGCCCAAGTGCAAGTATTTTTTTATGCTTATCACCTTTTTTTCTACACTTTGTAGTATTCTAGTGTTTTCTTCCTTTTCAACTGAGATCTGATATGGAGTCTCTGTTGCCAACTTTAGTGTAACACCCCAAAATTCAAACTCATGTTAGACTCGGAAAAATTTGCATTTTCTGCAAGTGTCAAGTCCCACGGGTGCGTGCCATGGGCCGTGCGAGGCACGACGTCTTGTTGTGCCAGTTGTGGGAACCATTATGTCCTTATACCCTCTGAAGAGTAGCCTCCACGAGCGTTGGAAATTCGATGGGTTGTCAGAGCTACCATGTAAAACCCTAGTGGCTCTGCCAGCCACTCTCCGCACGACAGCTAAGGGAGATGATCATGAGAGCTACCATGGGCTATCGGCCTCTGCCATGGAAATTGACCAGAGAGCCAACCCAGTCAGACCTCTTTTGAAGATCACCCTTTCACAGGCCATGGGAGGTGCGATGGGCCGTCCGACGATAAATTTTTTGCAACTTCTTATTTTAAGTTAGGGGTATTTTAGTCTTTTTCCTATTCTTTTAACTCTTAAGTAAAGTCATTTTAGACCAAATTAAAAGGGTGTTATTCACATTTGGTTAGATTTTCATTCATTCTCTCAATACAAGCTTCAAAAGTAAGAATATGGATTCTTCTCTCAAGCTCCAAGGCCTAGGGTTTCTTCTCCTAGTCTCCATATTTAGATTCTTGCTAAGAAAATATTTGGGTTAAAATATATGAATATTTAATAAGGGATTCCTTTCAATTTTATGCCCAAAACCTATGATTTTATTTTGATTTTATGAATTTGAGAAATTAGAGTTCTTACCCAATTATGAATTTTTCTATGAAACTAATTTACTTGTATAAAAATATACTCTCTAATCCTTTATGCATGATTTTATATGAGATTCTACAAGAATTTCTAAAATACCATAAATTGAGAATAATTTTTAGCATGATCTCACTTTATTACATGATTTCAAGTAAATTGACATGATTAGATAACATGACCTTAGTCTAATGACCCTTCTGGTCATGTTCACATTTTTGCCTTCCTTTGCACTGTTAGAGCTTTTCTGTAGTGGCCCCAAGTCATTTATGACTTGCTAGGATTGGTAGTTCGGTGCCCGGGCCGTTCGTTGGATCGGTAGGACTATTTTCCTATTTTAGAGCTTTAACTTAGAAAATCATTGACTTTGGTAAATATTTTTAGAAATCGCACTCAGAATCGAATTTTGATAGTTTCTTTAACTCTAGAGCATAAAATTTGGTCTAGTTAGACCTTGGCTGGGGTCTGGGAGCTTTCGATTTGAAATAATCTCTCTTTCTACGTTTTCAGGACAATTGGGCTTATAAGGTTTACTTTGGCCAACATCCAGAGAAGACGGCCTCTGATAAAAATTCAATCAGTGTTGTTAGCTCTGGAATGCCAGCTTTTGTCTAGAAAGACCTTTAGTTTGGGCCCCAAGGCTTTCAGACTCATTTTAGGGTATTGGGTTCCATTTTAGTTAAAAGTTAGTCTTAGTGCATGGGCCCCACTTTTCATTAAATCAACCTCCGTTGAGAATTTCATCAATTCTGTTGAGTCCAAAATACCATTTTTAGTTGAGTAGAATAGTTTGTTTGTATTCATGGGACCTCGGATGGATCTCGAGGGTCCATCCAGTAAAATTTTAGCCTTGGTGAACTGCTGGTTTTTAGTTGATGGTATGGCTGAAACTTGTGCATCGTGATCTCGAAGAAGACCATCACAATCTGACTTTTT
Source organism: Jaltomata sinuosa (assembly GCA_003996215.1). Classification (NCBI taxonomy): domain Eukaryota; kingdom Viridiplantae; phylum Streptophyta; class Magnoliopsida; order Solanales; family Solanaceae; genus Jaltomata; species Jaltomata sinuosa. The sequence continues at coordinate 293,230 of QJPP01003815.1, read as the reverse complement.
GGTCATCACAATCTCGAAGGCTTTTCTTCCGATAGTTTTGAGGAAAGCCAGCTTGGTCATCGTGATCTCGAGGGTTGTGCTCGGGATAGCGATGGAGAAAGCCACCTTTGTCATCGCGATCTCGAAGGATTTTCTCGCGATAGCGATGAAGAATCCCAACTTGTTCATCGTGATGTCAAGGGTTTTTCTTGTGATAGTGATGAAGAAATCCCTGGCAGTATATATATTCTCTCCTTTGTTTCTTCTTCATTTTTTTCGTATTTCCACCATTGATTTTAATCTCTATTCTCAAAATCCACAGTGGGTTCTTCTTAAAGCATAGGGGTGATTATTTCCTTTCCCGTGAATGATTCTTAATCAAAAATTGTAAGTTTTCATCCTTTATTTCCTTGGAATTCCATTTGATTTCCCTCTATTGATTCTTGAGTTGTAGGGACTGTTTTACTCTTTTTTCTTTCTCAATTTATGCTCATTTTAGAAGCATATGTTCCTGGCGAGGTTGGGAACCTCGTGGTGATTTTAGTTTCCGATTTTGGGTTGCGGGGCACACAGGCTCGCTTTTGATCCAGATTTTGACTCGGCTAAACTTTTAGCCATATGATTATCGTTAAATTCGTATTGACGCATATAATAAGTTATTGATAGTTCATTTGCGATTTGGGACTTCTCAGAGTAGTTCGGGCTTTGACGATGTTATTCTAACAGCTTGTCATCAGACGACATGTAGGTTATGATTTTTCCTTCCTTAGACTTTGCGTATATACTTTATAATTGAATTAATTAGTATCCTTGGGTAAGGTATTCTAGGTTGGCACCCCAGACCTTGTCCATTTCTTCCATTCATCTTATTTTCTTATGTTGGTTGTAGTATTTGATCTAGTGTTATAGTATTACCCTTATGTCCCCATGTGGTCTTTGTATAAGCCTTTAGACCATATATGGTGGGATATTTAGGAATGTCCACGAGTCCCAGACATCGACTTGTGATTGTAGGCTGGTTATCTATGCTATAGAGCAGACTGAGCCTATGCAAGGCCGATAGGTTGATTGTGTGCCATTGGGCTATTGATTGTGTTTGGGCATATGATATCATATAAAGAGTTTTCTGCATTATTTACAACTACTTAGGTTGTGGGCCTAACTATCTCGAGGGCCAATTTTCAGTACAAAAGATTGTAAATGGACTTAAAACTAGTTTTATGGATTTTCTTGGGATAAACAAGATTAAAGGATGATTTTATCACTGTTATTCACACTGATACTAGACTCGGCTATGCCATAACGCTAAACATATTTTACCACTGATTTAGACCCATATATACTCTGGGCACCCTTTATTGGGGTTTTTGAGATTTCGATTACTAATTTAGACCTGGATAGACTCCGGGCACTTACTTTGATATTTTTATCACTAGTTTAGACCCGGATACACTCTGGGTGGTTATATTTGAGATTTCATGATTTAGTATGTAGTCTATGAGACCTCCATAGACCTTGCTGATCAACACCAGGCGCTACGTGTTGTGAGTGCCAGAGGAGGGGTATACAATATAGTTGAGGTATGCAAGTGTGTCTTTCCATGGATCCTACCTACTGGGCCTATAGGCACTGAAGGAGCTACATACAGTACTATTGTCACACATGTCTTCTTCATATCACATCATATCATTCATATTGTGTTTGGATCCACCCTTGTTTACTGTTTTCTCATTATATGTTCTGGTAGTTTAGGATGTTGGAGGGTTTGTTTTCACTTGTATGTGTTCCTCGGGCATATGGGCGCTCGCTGGGACTGTAGATATATTATCTTATGCTATCTTAGTGTAGTACCTGTTAGAGGATTTTTGGTCTTTGGTGGATTAGTGGATTCTATCTTATTAAGGCACTGGTTAGTGGCCTTCCGATCTTTGGTGGTGTAGCTTATTCTATCCTATGGTTGTACTTGTGAGTTTTCTTTCTAATTATTCTTATCTTTAGAGTTGTGTTCTTAGCATGATTTCATTATAGTATAGTTTCAAGCATGAGTACATTTACTTGCCTGTCTTTCCTTCCCTTTTATTTGAGGTTACCGATATACCACCATTCTTCTTAAACTCTCTCTTTATATATTATTGTTGCAAGGATCCAGGTGCGTTCTCCTTTCTTTCACCTGTGCTCTATGATATATATCTTCTGTGGCTAGCATAGTATGCTTGTATTCTCTTTGTCTTCTATCTGTGCTAATTTCTGTGTGCTTTCCTCTATTTGTTTCTGTGACTATTGTCTTCATTGTCTGCTATTTACTGCTTTTATATCTTATATGTGCTTATTCGGCCTATGATGCTTACTGGGTACTCGTTACTTTACAATTGGTGCTCATACTATACTTATGCATCTTTCTGGTACAGATCTTAGTGTGAGCTATCACCACTGACTGCGTGGATACTCATGTAGCTTTTGGATATTCGATACTAGGGTGAGCTCCTGCCAACCGAGGCTTGACCACATCTCCTCTTTTGGTACTGTTACTCTCTTTTGTTATTTAGAGACAATTGTATATTTTATTTTGTTCTCTCTAGTACTTTGTATTTTATTAGAGGCTCTTGTACTATTGATACCAGGTCATGGGATGATGTAGTTCCTTTTCATGTTTATATTGGTTGTTCTCCTTCTGCATTGCTTTATTTATCTGCTTCCACTTATTTCTATTTATTATGCGTGCTTGCTTAGGTAGTAGCCCATTACTAACTGTTCTGGGCTATGGGGATTAGTTTGCCTACTAGGAGGTTTTAGGTGCCATCATGACCTGAGAAATTGGGTCATGACAGCTTGGTATCAGAGCTCTAGGTTCACCAGTGTCATTGGTACAAGAGCAAGTTTCTAAGTAGAGTCTCGTGGATCGGTATGATGACTTCTGTATCCTATTTGCGAGAGGCTACAAAGCATTATTAGGAAAAGTTCCCTATTCTTGGCTCCTTATCATATATTCCTGACTCTATAAACTTCTAAAATTCATTGTTTTATTCCTTTTCAGATGCCTAGGATGAGTACGATAGTGGGTAACGATGAAGCTTCTACGTATATTGCTTCAGTTCATCCTCAAGCATCAGGATTTCAGAGTGAGAGTATACCGTATCATCTAGGTGGTTTGGGGATAGCTCAATAGCCAGTAGGATTTATGGCTACCCCAGTTCTTCAGGATATTATGGCTAGGACTCTGAGTTTTTCAGAGGGAGTATCACAGGCAGGGGCATTACCTGATTCTTCGAGCGGTGCTACAACTAGATTTGATGTTACAAGTCTCCAATAGGGTTGTATGTCAATTTTGGAGTATGCGACAAGGTTTCATGAGGTGATTAGGCGTATGCTAGGACTGTGCGTACATAGTTTGAGAGAGTTTAGGATTTTGTTGGATGATTGATTTCACCGCTCCGTTTAGTGACAAAGCACCTGGTGACAGTTGGGACTACCTTTGTTCAGGTGGTGGATCATGCTTTGGCTATAGAGGGGTTATGTTGTGAGGCATATGGAGGTAGTGGTTAGAGGCATTGATGTCAGGGCAGTTTATATGGTTCTCAGTCTCGAGGTGGGGGATTCTTAGGTAGAGATCAGTTTCATTACTTCTGTCTAGCAAGCCAGTTTTGGTGGCTTCACAAGGTTCAGAGGGTGATTGTACAGAGCATGTTGAGCAGAGCAGACATTGGGCAAGTTAGGTTTCTGGGGTTTGCATTCAGGGTATGGAGGCTGTGGTGGCCAGTCAGGCTTAGTGAGATCTTTCCGTTGGACTTCATCTGGTAGAGGTTATTTCCAATGCAGTGAGTGTGGGCACTTTACTAGGGAATGCCTTACGATCATGCCTTCTAGTCATCAGAGTCAGCAGGTTTTATCTCCTAGGGTTCCAGTGCCACTGGCTGGAGGTGGTGTGCAAGGTAGTAAGAGTGGTCCCCAGGCAGCGAGAGGTAGTGTGCAGGGTAGAAAGGGTGGTCCCCAGGTGGCTAGAGATGGCTTTCATCCAGGTGGTTCAGGTATCCGTCTAGAGTTGGCAAACACTATGCGTCAGACCAGGGCTTTATTGGGTTTTTATGGTTGTGGAGTGATTGGTCACTTTTCTAAATATTGTCCCCAATGAGGGATGATCGAGCCTTCAGCATCGACTACTAAGTCCAGAAATAGACACAAACAGTCTAATGTCCCTTTTGGTAGGCCAAAGATGGAGGTTTCAAATATCGTTGTTGCATGTTCGGTCTTTGTTATCATTATCTAACTTTTGGTATTTATTTATTTATGGATCTACCTTTCTTCGTGTATCTATATATCTACCTACATGTTTCTCATTTGGTTGTACTATTTGAGTTTGTAGTGTTTATACATGTGATTTCTCTGTAGAATGATTCTTTTAGTAGTGGATAGGTTGTGTTATCTTTGGGAGGTGACTACCTGGGGTTATAACTCGTGGGTAGGTCTTATGAAATTTATTTTTGGCCTTCACTGTGGTTCTAGAGTTGGTTTGAGTATCTCAATTTCTAGCAGTCTTGGGTGGTCATTGCCTAGGCTGTTATCTAGTATTTTCTAGAAATCTTTCGATTTGTATGGTATGGTACTGGTAGTTATTTACCAGGGAAAGTTGTTGTATCTTAAGGAGAGTAGTGTTGGGCGTGCAAATGGGTATCAGGGGGTTTTTTCTTTTCGCGGGAGGTTAGAGTCGACCCTCTTTACTTAATTAGTTAAGGAGGTTAGCTGGTTTATGGGTTGTTTTTATTGTTTTCCTCAGTTTCCAATCTGGTTGAGTTTGGACTATAGCATTGTGGTTGAGTTGGGCACTCAACCTATTCCTTTACCCAATCGTACCGAGTGGTTCCAGTTGAGATGTGGGAGCTAAGGGAACGACTCTAGGACTTTTTGAGAAAGAGATCGTCAGGTCTACTGTATCTTTGGAAAGGGTTCTGTTTGGTTTGCGAAGGAAAGGAGGGGTGTGACTTCTTACTTATATGTGCGGATTAAGTGTAGCTGGCAGAGGTGACGATTGAGGGCATGCTTTGGTTTTGTTTATTGATGACTTGATTCGACCGACTATAGAGTGCAGTGGTATTTTCCTTAGATGAATTCAAGGTCAGGTTTTCTTCTAGTAGAGATCGAGGTGGTGGCCATCCCTAGGACTACCTTTGGGGATTTTTACATCCATTATGAGTTTCCTTGTTATATCCCTTTGGTTGACTCAGGCCTCAGCAGTATTTTTGGATTGGTCGAGCTGTGTATTAAGAGCCTAGTTGGCTTTAGTTTCTATAGTGTTCATCACTGACATAAAAGTATACTCGAGGGTTCAAAAGAAGCATGACCAATATTTGAAGTTGGGTTTTAGAGTCGTAGGCTAGTAGGTTACTTCAAATAGCTAGTGAAAGGTTCTCTTTGGTTGTGGCATCCTTGAGCCGGAAAGCAGTGAGTATGGACAATTTAGCTTCTCTCTTAGTTTTAGAGAGACTGTTGTCCTTGGACATCCAATTCTTAGCTAACCATTTAGTTAGGATCGAGTTGCCAGATCCCAGTAGAGTTCTTGCCAGTGTTGAGGTCCATTCTACCTTGGCTGGGCAAATTCAGTGGCATTAGTTCAGGGATCAGCAGTTGTGTGATAATTATGATCAGGTTGTACAGGTTGAGGCCAGCAGGGATACCTTGGATTCTAATGGTACTTTGAGATTGATGGTCTCCTTTATGTCCTAAGAATTAGAGGTTTGATTTAGTTGGTTCTCTGAGAGGTTGTCCATTTACATGGGATTCCAGCGTTGATTAGGCTCTGCCAGTAGTGGGCCAAAAGTTTTGGAATATTGAATGCTTTTGAAGTTGGTGGTTTGTGTACTGACATAGTAGAGTGAATGTTTTGATACATAGGGTGGTGAGTTGAGAGATTATGAGATTTTAACAGCTAAGTGGCAAACTTGGACTTCAGACATCTCTTCCTTTGCCTACAGGTTGGGTTGACTTGGTATTCGGAGCATGACAGACTTGTTTCTGAGGGGTGAGGATAGTAAGACAACCATAAATCTGTAGGGTGTTTTGAGGATTTGGAGAAGCAGCAGTATTCCTAGAATATGAAGTTAGTAAATGGCTATGGACTTCGTGGTAGGCTTACCACACTCATTGCAAAGATTGGGTTTTGTTTGGGTTTTCTTGGGCAGGTTGCCCTAGTTCATTCACTTTTAGCTGATTCAGACATGGCATAGTTCAGTGAGGTTGGTTTTATTCTACAGTTTGGAAATTCTCCTTCGACATAGGGTGTTCACCTATGTCATTCCAGACCCTGGTATGCAAATTATAGTTGAGCTCTAATGGTTGGTTCAGTTGGGTTTAGGTATCAAGGTTGATTTTAGTGAAGGTATCCGTCTACTGGTTGATGGTCAGTCAAGGCAGTTTTCTTCAGTTCTCGAGGGTATGCTTCGGGTAGGTATTGTAGGTGTCAGAGACTAGTAGACTATAGCTTGGCTTAGATAGAGTTTGAGTATGAAGGTGACCTCATTCGAGGTTAAATGTATAAAGGGAACTTTAGACCTCCGGTGGGTTAGTTGATGTTTTGAGGGTGGCTTGAGTGTTCGACTTGTGTAAGGCTTCATGGTTAAGGTGAAGATGATTCAGGATAGACAAAATGGTTTTACGGACCAAAGGATTCCTGAGTTAGGGTTTAGTTGGTGGCATTTAAGGTGAACCTGGTTATGGTAACAAGGTTTCTAGTTTCGTGTGTTGATTGGTTCTCTTGGTACTGACGTTATGCCGGTGCATTCCAGTTGACTTTCTTGAGGTTTAGTTCAGTTGTTAGACCTTTGGGGCTTTCTGGGTTATAAGGTTGTGGTCTAGTTGGCTAGTAAGGAGTTTTGGTTTTTGGTAGTTTTCCTTTGGTATAGCTTCGTGGGGTACCGTCTGGTCTAAGAGGCTACTTGGAAATTGAGAGAGTGGTGTGGGCCTTGTATGCTTCGTTGTTTGAGCCTCCAGTGTTCCCTTTTCTTGACTTTCGTGGACAAAAGTCCTTTTTAGTAGTGGATGATATAATGTCCCTTTCGGTCATGTTCACGTTTTCGCCTTTCTTTGCTCTATTGGAGCTTTCTTGTAGTGGCCCCAAGTCATGTATGGCTTTCTAGGATAGGTAGTTCAATGCCCGGGCCATTTGTTGGATGGTGAGGACCATCTCCCTATTTTAGAGCTTTAACTTAGGAAATCATTGATTTTAGTCAACATGCTTAGCAATCGCGCTCGAAATCAAATTCCGACAATTCCATTAGCTTTGGAGCGTGGACTTTGGTCTATTTGGACCCTTGGATACGGTCTAGGAGCTTTCAGTTTGGAATTATCTCTCTTTCTGTGTTTTCAGGCCAGTTGGGCTTGTAAGATTGACTTTTGTAAACATCCATAGAAGATAGCCTCGGATGGAAATTCTGTTAGTGCTTTTAGCTCGTCAATGTCAATTTTGGGATAGAGGGACCTTTGGTTTGGGTCTCAAGGGTTTGAGACTCATTTTGGGGTATTCAGTTCTATTTTGGTTAAAGGTTGGTCTTTGGGCCTAGGCCCCACTTTTTGTTAAATCGACCTCCCTTGGGAATTTCATTAATTTTGTTGAGTGCGGAATGCCATTTTTAGTTGAGTAGCATAGTTGATTTGCATTCGCAGGACCCCAAATGGATCCCGAGGGTCCATCCGATGAAATATTAACCTTGGTGAACTGCTGGTTTTCTGTTGTCGGTATAGCTGAAAGCCTGAAATTTGTGCATCGTGATCTCGAAGAAGACCATCGCGATCTCAAAGAAGACCATCACGATCTCGAAAGTCTGACTTTTTAGTCATTGTAATCTCAAAGGCTTTTCTCGCGAAAGCGATGAGGAAAGCCAGCTTGGTCATTGCGAACTGGAGGGTTTTTCTCGCGATAGCAATGAAGAAAGCCAGCTTGGTCATATCAATCTCGAAGGGTTTTCTTGCTATAGCAATAAAGAAACCCACCTTGGCCATCACATTCTCTAGGGTTTTTCTTGCGATAGCGATGGAGAAATCCCTGGCAATATATATATTCTCTTCTTTGTTTCTTCTTCATTTCATCCGTATTTCCACCATTGTTTTAGAGCTGGTCAAAATCCACAATGAATTCTTCTTAATGTGTAGGGGTGATTATTTCCTTTCCTGTGAACGATTCTCCATCGTAAATTGTAAGTTTCCATCCTTTATTTCCGTCGAATTTTAATTGATTTCCCTCTTTTGATTCTTGAGTTGTAGGGGCTACTTTACCCCTTTTTCCTTCTCAATTTATGCTCATTTTTGAAGCATGTTTTCCTGGCGAGGTTGGGAACCTTGTGGTGATTTTTGTTTCTAATTTTGAGTTGCGGGGCCTACGGGCCTTCTTTTGACCCAAATTTTGACCCAGCTAAAATTTTAGTAATATGGGTACCGTTAGCTTCGTATTTACACATAGAATATGTTGTTGATAGTTTATTCACAATTCGAAGCTTCTTAGAGTAGTTCAAGCTTGGTCGACATTGTTCCAATAACTTATCATTGGACGACAGGTAGTTTACAGTTTTCCCTACCTTAGACTTTGCGTATATAGGCTATAATTGCATTAATTAGTATCCTTGGGTTGGGTATTCTAGGTTGGTACCCTGGACCTTGTCCGTTTCTTCCACCCAACTTATTTTCTTACGTTGGTTGTAGTATTTAATCTAGTGTTGTAGTATTACCCTTGTGGCCCCGTGTGCCCTTTGTATATGCCTTTGTACCATATATGGTGGGATATTTGGGAATGTCCGTGAGTCCCGGATATCAAGTTATGATTCTAGGCTGGTTATCTAGGCTGTAGAGTAGACTGAGTCTGTGCAGGGTCGATAGGTTGATTGTGAGCCATTGGGCTATTGATTTTGTTTGGGCATATAGTATCATATAAAGTGTTTTATGCATTATTTACTACTACCTAGGCTGCAGTCCTAACTATCACCATTTTTCTAAACTTTGCATGGACCGAGGGCCTGTTTTCAGTATAAAAGATTCTAAATAGACTTGAAACTAGTTTCATGGATTTTCTTGTGATAAACGAGATTAAAGGATGATTTTATCACTAGGTTTCACACTGATACTAGACTCGGCTGAGCCATGGTGCTAGACATATTTTAACACGAATTTAGACCCTGATATACTTTGGGTACCCTTTATTGGGGTTTTGAGATTCTGATTGTTGATTTAGACATGAATAGACTCTGGGCAGTTACTTCAAGATTTTGATCACTATTTTAGACCCGGATACACTCTGGGCGGTTATATTTGAGATTTTGTGATTTAGTATGTGGTCTACGAAACCTCCATGGACCTTGCCAATCCAGACCAGGGGCTACATGTTGCGAGTGCCAAAGGAGGGGTATACCGTGTAGTTGAGGTATACTGGTGCGTCCTTTCATGGATCCTACCTACTAAGCCTTTAGGCACCAGAAGTGGTACATACAGTACTACTGTCCCACATGTCTTCTTCTTATCACATTATATCATTCATATTATGTTCGGATCCCCCCTTATTTATTGTTTGCTCAGTGTATGCTCCTATAGTATAGGATGCCGGAGGGTTTGTTTTCACTTGTATGTGTTTCTCGGGTGTATGGGCACCTGCTGGCACTATAGATAGATTATATTATGCTATCTTAGTGTAGTAGTTGTTAGAGGCTTCCTAGTCAATGGTGGATTAGTGGATTCTATCTTATTGTGGCACTGGTTAGTGACCTTCATAGCTTTGGTGGTATAGTTTATTCTATCCTAGGGTTGTACTTGTGATGTTGCTTTCTGATTATTCTTATCTTTAGAGTTATGTTATTAGCATGATTTCATCATAGTATTGTTTCAAGCATGACTACGTTGACTTGCCTTTATTTCCTTCCCTTTCATTTGAGATTACCGGTATACCCGCCATTCTTCTTGAACTCTCTCTTCATATATTGTTGTTTCAAGGATCCATGTGTGTTCTCCTTTCCTTCACCTGTGCTCTGTGATATATATCTTCTGTGGCTAGCATAGTATGCTTGTATTCTCTTTTTCTTCTATCCGTGCTACTTTCCATGTGTTTTCCTCTGTTTGTTTCTGTGACTGTTGTCTTCATTGTCTGCTATTTACTTCTTTTATATCTTATATGCGCTCAGTCGGCCTATGATGCCTACTGGGTACCCATTGCTTTGTAATTGGTGCTCATACTACACTTCTACATCTTCCTGGTGTAGATCCTAGTGTGAGCTATCACCGCTGACCGCATGGATACTCATGTAACTTTTGGATATTTGACATGTCACGCCCTGAGGCTAGACCCTAGACGTAACACGGTACCTAGGATCACAAGTAACCCCAAGCTAACCCTGAAACTGGCATATCACAAGCAAACTGAATATAATTCTAAACAAACGGAAGCATATTGAATAAATCATAACTGAAAGGAATACTGGTTCTAAAAATATCTGAAATGATAGTCTGTCTGAAAATCAACTGAACTACATAAGCTGAAGTCTAACTCTATGTCTGAAAGCCTCTAATACTGATGAGCTGCTGGGACAAGCCCCCAGCTAACTCTAAGTACTGAAAATAAGAAAAAACTAACTAACTCAAAAAGTATGTAAAAGATATGTCCTCGGATGATGAGGACTCACCACTGACTGTCGCTGATATGGCACCAGCCAGAGGATGTTTTCTATTTACATTCCCCTCTCTTAGAAAGAGTGGCTAAACGATCGGACCAAACAGGCACAGGTAGCTTGACCGCCTTACGCGTCATTGAAACACAACCTGGAGACGTATTGGCCTCCCGACTTTCCTCACTCTCAGGTTGGCCTTTCTACTTGACTAAGTAGTATTCCACTCATGCAGTGGGTGTATGGGCTAGCCCATGGTGTGGTCAACCTTCTTCCTTTCCTTCTACTGGAAAGTAGCTCTCCTTTTTTCCTGTAGTTCAGGATTCCTTCTCTATGCCCATATCAATTTAGTCAAAAGTCTAGTTCAATCGCTCTGAGGAAGTACTATAACTTGAATCAGTATCTCTGCTCTTATGCAAGGCCATACATAAGATAGAAATCACACTTGAAAAGGGGGGACAATTAGCTAGAGCAACGGATGAGATAGTACAGAGTCATTCAAAGAGCCCTTCTTTCTATTCTATTTTGTGCGTGTTAACTACTGATTCTATGCCATCAAAGCATGCTAACAACAGAAAAGAAATGCAAGTACATACAAGAAAAAGCAAGAATTCTGGGCATTCCTCTTATTAAACTAATCGGTGAGTGAAGACAAGATCGGATCTTTAAAGCTGAAGTCTGTTTCTTCATCAAGAGTGAGAGATCCATATAAGAACAACAGAATAGGGATATACCATCGAATCGTCTCTTAGAGAAGTCTTGGTCTTTGTCCACACCTAGGACAGGGAAACTACTATATTTGATGGACTGGTAGGTCAGCCACGTAATTTATCCCTCAAGTTGAACAAACTTGACCCGAGCTAATCACGAGGCTGAAGCTGAGAACCTGAACTTGCATCATGATAGGATGCAACACATAGAGTATGCATCAATACTTTCAATGTACTGAGCATGAGGGATATGCAAGGTTGACTGAAATGTAAATATACTAAAATACTGAAAAGCTGTAAACTAAACTCAACTGTAGTACATAGGACAAAAATATAATCATGCATAAACAACTGAAATGCAAGAGTAATCTGAAAACATGCTGGAAGCTAACAGTAAACATAACTGAGGGACTAATGCACATTACTGAAACTAACACTATGGGAGAGTCTATTAACCGACATAAACTACGTGAGATAAACGTGGAGTCCAATGTATACTCCCCATCGATAGGACCCGATATACCTTGCCAGGATATAAAGGTATGGATGATGTGATCGCTAGTTCTGAGGCCCAACTGAGGGGCTAAATATCCTATGGTTGCATGTAGTTCTGTGACTTCAAGGGTACGCTGAAACCTAGTCCAACTCAGTTCTAAATACTACTCCCAAACTGAAGACTAATAGCTCATTAAAACTGAAATCCTAAATTTTCTGAGACAGAACTAGAGTGGTCTGAAATCACTAATTTCCTGAAATGCTGTAGTGGATTAAAACTGGTTAAATTCTTCTTTTAAAACTCATACTGATAATCTAGGTTGAAATTTGAAGGAAATATAATACTTTAGAAAAATCTTACAATTTAGGACTAATTTCATGATTTCTCAAATCATGGTGAAAACTCAAGGAAATCATTAAAACATATTGCAGTTCCTATAAAACAGGATATAAATCATGTGAGAATCATAAGAACTAAATTCTAGAGAAATTTGCATAATTGGGTAGGAACCCTAGTTCCTAAATTCATGGAAAACTGTAAAAAAAGCTGAGAGTTTTTGGGCATAAGGGTGGACTAAACCCTTACTAAATACCCACATACCTGGTAGAATGATATTCTTCAAGAAAATCTGAAGTTGAAGTTTGGAGGAGAAAGCCCTAAGTCTGAAACTTTGGAGAAGAAAACTCTTTTCTGACTTGAGAGGAGGAATGAGGAGAACTGATGTGTTTTTGAGGTTTAGACTTAATAAAATACGCCTAAGACTATTTATAGTTTGAGCCAATTTATGATGGAAAGGTCAAAAACACCCCTGAGAAACTAAATAAAAACTGCTAAAAAATGTTCGCGACCTGGTTCCACGGACAGGTTCTACGGTTTGTGGAAGCTTCCACAACTCATGGAACCCTGTCGTGGTTCCTGGGCCCTTGTTTCTGACTACGGGTTTGATAATCGCGAGCCAGGTTCATGGCTCATGAAACTATCCACGGCTCATAGAACCTGCTCGTGGTTCCTGCGGGATTGGATGACCCTCAGGTCTGAGTTCCATGGTAGGAATTCATGACTCGTGGACTATTCCACGGTCCGTGGTTCCAACTCATGAAACTGACCCCAACTTGCTAGCCTCTAACTGAGTTCCACGAAGGCCTTCCACGGCCTGTGAACCCTTTCACGATCCATGGAAACCATCCGTGGTTCCGACTGAGACTTGGAAAATTTTATTTTTTCTATTTTTTGAGGTGGTTCTAAGCTTGGAAGTTCTGGGTATTACAATATCTCCCCCTTGGGATCATTCATCCTCGAATGAAGTCTAACAAGCTGAGTTTGGGGGGAAAGAGCTGCAATCCCTACCAACTGAGTACTAAAAGTTGATATCTGACTGAATTGAGTTCTAAGGACATGAAAACATGCTGAAAATGCAGGAATAGCTGAGGAAACATAACACTGAGAATGAGATGCATGATAAGGCTGAGAAACTGAAGAGGAACTATTACCTCAAGTTGAAGCTGGATAGGAAGGGAAAAGGTTGGGGTACTTGGTCATCATGGTTGCCTCTGATTCCTAAGTAGGTCCCTCAATTGATTGGTTCCACCAAAGAACTTTTACTAAAGCGACTTCCTTGTTTCTCAGCCTCTGAATCTAATGATCAAGGATATGAACTGGGACCTCTTCGTAAGAGAGACTACCCTTCACACCCACTCCCTCTAAGGGCATAACTAAAGCTGGATCACCAATGCATTTCTTCAACAAGGATACATGGAAGACTGAGTGCACCAATGCAAAGTCTGCGAGCAACTCTAACTCATAGTCCACCTTTCCAACTCTCCTAAGAATCCTGTAAGGGCCTACATATCGGGGACTACGCTTCCAATTCTTACCTAATCTCATCACACCCTTTATGTGTGACACTTTTAGAAAAACCCAATCATCAACCTCAAACTCTAGCTCTCTTCTTCTCACATCTGCATAAGATTTTTGATGATTTTGAGTTGCCTTTAACCTTTATCTAATAATGTGAACCTTCTCCATAGTCTCATGGACTGAATCTGGCCCTATCAAACTTCTTCACCTACCTCAAACCATCCTATAGGTGATCTACACCTTCACTTGTAAAGTGCCTCATATGGGGCCATATGAATGCTAGAGTGAAAACTATTATTGTAGGCGAACTCTATAAGCGGAAAGTTCTCATCCCAATTTCCTTTAAATTCGATTACACAAGCTCTCAACGTATCCTCCAAAGTCTAAATGGTACACTTTGCCTGACCATATGTCTGTGGGTGAAAAGTTGTGCTAAGATTAACCTGAGCACCAAGACCTTTTCGAAAAACCTCCAAAACTGCGATGTGACTGAGTACCCCTATCTGAGATGATAGATAAGGTAACTTCGTGCAACCTAACTATCTCACGAATGTAGAGTCTGGCATAGTCCTCTATCAAATCGGTAGTCTTGATAGCTAAGAAGTGGGCTGACTTAGTCACCTTCTCTACAATCACCCAAATAGAATCATGCTGCTTGCGAGTACGAGGTAGGCCTGTAATAAAGTCCATATTGATCATCTCCCACTTCCAAGTGGGAATGTCCATTTCCTGAGTCATACCACTTGGTCGCTGATGTTCTACCATCACTTGCTGACAGTTGGGACACTTAGCCATAAAATCAGCAAGGTCCCTCTTTATATCATTCCACTAATAGACTTCTCGTAGGTCAAAGTACATCTTGGTGGCACGAGGATGGATGGAATACCTAGAGCTATGAGCCTCCGTCAAAATCTGTTGCCTCAAGTCACCCACATTAGGAACGCATAGTCGACCCTGATAACGAAGCACACTATCTCCCCCTTGGGAGAAAACCTCTACTCTCTGCTGCTGGACAGCCCCCTTCAGTTGTAGTAAGATAGGATAACTATCTTGTTTTTCCTTCACCTTGGCTACCAATGAAGATTCTGACCCATTCTGAACAATGACACCACCTTCTGATGAATCTGTAAGATGAACCCATAATTGAGCAAGCCTGTGAATATCTTTAGCTAATTCCTTCTTTCCTTCCTCAACCTGTGACACACTACCCATGGACAACCTACTAAGTGCATAAGCTACTACATTGGCCTTACTCGGATGGTAAAGAACACTCATGTCATAGTCCTTGAAGAGATCTAACTACCTTATCTGACGAAGATTTAACTCCTTCTGTGTGAGCACATACTGAAGGCTCTTATGTTCAGTAAACATATCTACATGGACACCATACAAGTAGTGTCTCCAAATTTTCAAGGCAAAGACCACTGCTGTTAACTTAAGATCATGAGTCGGGTAGTTCTTCTCATGAGTCTTAAGATGTCTAGAGGCATATGCAATGAATTTACCATGCTGCATCAGAACACAACCTAGGCTAACTCTGGATATATCACAATATACTACGAAGCCATCTGAACCCTCTGGTAGAGTCAGAACTGGGGTTGTGGTCAATCTAGTCTTCAACTCTTGAAAGTTTTTCTCACACTCATCTGAACACTGGAACTTGACCTTTTTCTGAGTCAGCCTAGTCAATGGAGAAGCTATGGACAAAAACCCTTCAATAAATCTCCTATAGTAACCAGCCAAACCTAAGAAGCTCCTAATGTCTGTCGGAGAGGTGGGTCTAGGCCAATTCTTTACTGCCTCTATCTTCTGAGAATCCACTCGAATACCCTCCTTAGACACTACATGACCCAGAAAGGTAACTTACTACAACCAAAACTCACACTTACTGAATTTGGTGAATAACTGGCGATCCTTTAGAGTTTGCAGCACCACTCTCAAATGATTAGCCTGATCCTTCTCACTCCATGAGTAGACTAGAATATCATATATAAAGACAATAATGAACATGTCCAAATACTGCTTGAACACCCTATTCATCAAGTCCATAAAAGCTACAGGAGAATTTGTTAGTCCAAAAGACATAACCACAAATTCGTAGTGACTATATCGAGTTTTAAAAGCTATCTTTGGTATGTCACACTCTCTAACTCTAAGCTGATGATAACTGGATCTAAGGTCAGTCTTGGAGAAGTAGTTGGCACCCTTACGTTGGTCGAACAAGTCATCAATCCTGGGGATGGTATACTTATTCTTGATTGTGACCTCTTTAAACTGACGGTAGTCTATACACATCCTGAGAGAACCATCTTTCTTATGCACGAAGAGAACTAGGACACCCCATGGAAAGATGTTAGGTCTGATGAAACCTTTATCTAGAAGGTCCTTAAGCTATTCTTTTAAATCCTTAACCTCAGGTGGAGCCATTCAGGAAAGAGGGATAGATATGGGCTGCATATCTAGAAGAAGGTCTATCCCAAAGTCGATCTCCCGCTCAGGAGGGACTCCAAGCAGATCTTCCAGAAACACATCTGGAAACTCATTAATTACAGGAATTGACTGGAAATGTGGGGTTTCAGACTCAGAATCCTTAACCCGAACTATGTGGTAGATGTAACCTTTTTAGATCATCTTTCTAGCTTTGAGGTAGGATATAAAGCGACCATTTGATGATGGAGGACTACCCTGCCACTCTAAGATGGGCTTATTTGAAAACTGGAATTTCACAACTCTGGTTCTACAGTCAACTGAGGCATAACAAGCGTATAGCCAATCCATGCTAAGAATGACATCAAAGTCAGTCATATCTAACCCTACTAAATCTGCTGAGGTGGTTCTATGAAGGACTTAGACTGAGCAATTTCTATAAACCCTGTTAGCTAGGACTGATTCACCAACTGGAGTAGAGACTGGGATGGGCTCTAGGAGTTTTTCAGGATTGACTGTGAATTTACATGCAACATATGGGGTAACGAAAAATAGGGAAGCCCCTGGATCTAACAAGGCATAAACATCAAGAGAGAAAACTGATAACATACCAGTGACTACATCTAGTGAACCCTCCTGATCCTGGCATGAAGACATGGAATAGAGACGGTTCTGACGATGACTGCCACATATGGCAGAAGTAGTACTCTGCTGAGCTGTGCAACCTCCTGGAGCTGCTGAAGTGGTATACTGAGCTCTATTACCTCCCTGACCTTGCCTGGTAGAAGGGTACTCCTTCAACCTATGACCAAGATGACCACACCCAAAACACCCCTCTATGCTAGCTAAACACTCACCTTGATGATTTCTAGCACACTTGGGGTAGAATGGAAAAGTGCGATTACCTGAAGCACTGCCCTGAGATTCCCACCTGGGAGATGGAGCACTAGCTGATAAAGGTGCTGGGACTGTCGACCTCTGCTGGAACTGTGAGCGATTCCCACCGCCTGACCACTACTGAGAATATTCATAGTTATCAATCTTAGCCTTCTTACTATCCTTAGCCTTCTCCTTGAGCTTATCTTTCTCAACTTGCTGAGCATGGGTCATCAGTCTAGAGATATCTATATCCCCTAATAACATAGCATTCCTGCACTCCATTTTAACCAAGTCGGATACCCCATACAAGAACTTGGGCCGGATCGGCCACCATAGATGGGGCATACTTGGAAAGCTGAGTAAACTTTAACCCATATTCCTGGACTGACATCGATCCCTGTCTCAGTTTCATAAACTCTTGGGCCTTAGCCTCTTTCAACTCTCTCGGGAAGAACCTATCCAGAAAAGCTCTACTAAAACAATCCCATATTACATTAGGTGCATTTAAACCATTGTTGTCTTTCCACCGTGTGAACCAAATGTGAGACACATCCTTGAGTTTATAGGATGCTCACTCAGCGTTATCAGTACCAGTCACTTGCATTACTTCAAGAATCTTCTTGATCTCGTCAATGAAATTCTGTGGGTTTTCACTAACCTTTGACCCTAGAAACTCTAGTGGATTCATGCAAAGAAAATCTCAGACCCGAGCTACAGTTGATCCACCATTTTGGTTTGTAGGAACTAAGGCTTGCTGATTAGCCTGATTGGCCACAGTCTGAGCCAACAACTGGATCACCTTATGGAATTTTGCATTTGTAACCTTGTGGTCCAGAACTGGAGGATTAGTGTTAGCATTACGGGCATTAGCTCTATGAGGAGGCATGATCTTAAATGCATAATGAATGGATTAGAGAGGAGAAATTGAACTAAACTTCATTGCACGATAATGATAATGAAAGAAGTGAAGTTTTTCTTAAAATACCTCGTAGACTCTCCCTCATAAGTGTGGCGTGCTTCACACCCATGAAAGAGACTACTTAGTGTGGCTTTTAGACACCCTAGGACTCTTGAACCTGATGCTCTGATACCAAGTTTGTCACACCCCGCGGCTAACCCCTAAACATAACACGGGACCTAGGATCACAAGTGACCCTAAGCTAACCCTAAAACTAGCATATCATAAGAATACTGAATATAATTCTAAACAAACGGAAACATATTGAATAAATCATCACTGAAAGAATAATGATCTTAAAAATAACTGAAATGATAGTTTGTTTGAAAATCAACAGAACTACATAAGCTAAAGTCTAACTTTATGTCTGAAAGCTTCTAATACTGATGATCTACTGGGACAAGCCCATAGATAACTACAAGTACTAAAAATAAGGACAAACTAACTAAATCAAAAAGCATGTAAACGATATGTCCTCGGATGATGAGGACTCACCACTGACTGTCACTAATATGGCACCGGGCGAGCTAATCACAAAGCTGAAGAAGGGAACCTGAACCTGCATCATAATAGGATGCAACACATAGAGAGTATGCATTAGTACTTTGAATGTACTGAGCATGAGGGATATGCAAGGCTGACTAAAATATAAATATGCTAAAATACTGAAAAGCTATAAACTAAACTAAACTGTAGTACATAGACCCAAAATATAATCATGCATAAATAGTTGAAATGCAAGAGTAATTCGAAAACATGCTGGAAGATGAAAGTAAACATAACTGAGGGACTAATGCACATTAGGGAAACTAACACTGTGGGAGAGTCTATTGACTGATATAAACCACATGAGCTAAATGTGGATTCCGATGTATATGCCCCATCGAGAGGACCCGATATACCTTGCCAGGGTATAAAGGCATGGCTGATGTGATCACTAGTTCTGAATCCCAACTGAGGGGCTAAATATCCTACGGTGGCATGTAGTTCTGGGATTTCAAGGGTACGCTGAACCCCATTTCAACTCGGTGCTAAATACTACTTCCAAACTGAAGACTAATAGCTCATTAAAACTGAAATTCTGAATTTCTAAGACAGAACTAGAGTGGTCTAAATCACTAATATTTTGAAATATTGTAGTGGACCAAAACTGGCTAAATTCTGCTTTTAAAACTCATACTGGTAATCTATGTTGAAATTTGAAGGAAGTATAATACTTTAGAAAAATCCTACAATTTATGACTAATTTCCTGATTTCTCAAGTCATGGTGAAAACTCATGCAAATCATTAAAAATATTGCAATTCCTATAAAATAGGATATAAAACATGTGAGAATCATAAGAACTAAATTCTAGAGAAATTTTCATAATTGGGTAGGAACCCTAGTTCCTAAATTCATGGAAAATTGTAAGAAGGCTAAGAGTTTTTGGGCATGAGGGTGTACTAATCCCTTACTGAATACCCACATACCTGATAGAAGGAGATTCTTCAAGAAAATCTGATGTTGAAGCTTGGAGGAGAAAGCCCTAGGTATGAAACTTTAGAGAAGAACGCTCTTTTATGACTAGAGAGGAGGAATGAGGAGAACTGATGTGTTTTGGAGGTTTAGACTTAATAAAATAAGCCTAAGAATATTTATAGTCGGAGCTAATTTAAGAAGGAAAGGTCTAAAACACCCCTGAGAAACTAAATTAAAAACTGCTGGAAAATTCGCGACCATGTTTCACAGTTCGTGGAAGCTTCCACGATTCATGGAACCCTATCGTGGTTCCTGGGCCTTTGTTCCTGACTACGGGTCTGATATCCATGAGCCAGGTTCACGGCTCATGAAACCATCCATGGCTCGTGGAACCTGCTCATGGTTTGTGAGGGATTTGATGACCTTCAGGCCTGAGTTCGACGGGTGGAATCCACGACTTGTGGACTGTTCCACGGTCCATTATTTCAACTTGTGAAACTGACCCCAACTTGCTGGCCTCTGAATGAGATCCATGGAGGCTTTCCACGACCCATGAATCCTTTCACGGTCGGTAGAAACCATCTGTGGTTTCGACTGAGACTTGGAAAATTTTATTTTTTTCTATTTTTCTGAGGTGGTTCTAAGCTTGGAAGTTCTGGGGTATTACACGAGACTAGGGTGAGCTCCTGCCAACCGGTGCTTGACGACATCTCCTCTTTTGGCACTGTTACTCTCTTTTGTTATTTAGAGACAGTTGTATATTCTATTTTGTTCTCTCTAGTACTCTGTATTTTAATAGACGCTCTTGTACTATCGATACCAGGTCGTGGGATGATGTAGTTCCTTTTCATGTTTATATTAGTTATTCTCCTTTTGTGTTGCTTTATTTATCTTCTTCCACTTATTTCTTCTTATTGTGCGTGCTTGCTTAGGTAGTAGCCCATTACTAACCATTCTGGGTTACGAGGATTGGTTCCCTTACTGGGAGGTTGTAGGGGCCATCATAACCTGAGAAATCGGGTCATGACACTTAGTTATTTATGAAATTAACATGCCTAATTCTTAAAAGTTATGAAATTCAGTAAAAACATGTTTTGAACTAGGGCTATGTTATGTTTTCAAGACTTATGAATTTACAAGTAGCATCACATCCAGATATGTCCATATGCTTTACGAACAGTTTTGGCATCCAGATATGCCACATTTATGTCTGAGCTATAGTATGTTTTTAGGAGTAGTATTTAGCATCGAGTTGGACTAGGGTTCAGCGTACTCTTGAGTCCTAGAACTACGTTATCAGTGTAGTTTATTTAGCCCAATGGGCATATGATAGTGATTCCACTCTAAACATGATTTGTACCTCGGCAAGGTAGAGACAGCTCTGCCAACTAGGGTACATAAGTTAGATTCCATGTAGGTCACATGGTCTATTATGTCGGTTATGAGAATCTCCCACATAAATGGTTTTAAGCTTTTAAATATATTTGACTCTTTTGCTTTTAAATTTTAGACTTACTACTTATGATTTACGATTATAAACATGTTTTTAGCGTATGATATTGCATTGAGTCATTACATTACAGATTTTACCTTTAGTACATAATTTCAACATTAAGAACATTTTAAGCATGTTTTATCACAGTTTATGCATATCTCACATAATCAGTACATTCCATAGTATTGATCGCATACCTCTTTGTGCTGCATTATTTCATGATGCAGATTTAGGCGCTCTCTCCCAGGTTTGTGGCTAGACCCAACAGGATTTCCAATTAGAGTTGGAGAGTCTTCATCTTTCAAGGGCTAGTTATAATTCTTAGTTAGCTTTAATGTCTTTCATTCAGTGCTTAAAGTTGGGTGGGGTCTTGTCCCAACAACTTATTCTATCAGTTTAGAGGCTTTTCAGACATAGCTAGGTAGTCAGTATTTGATGTTTCAGATTTTGATACTCCTAGACCTTAATCATTATGATCAGTTGGTTTGCTTACTTCTCCTATTTATGCATCCTCTATGAATGTCTATGTTATGTTTAAGTCATGCTAAGGCTAAGGGTTGGCTTGGTATCACTTGTGGTCTTAGGTCCCGTGTTATGTCTAGGGGGTAGTCTCAGGGAGTGACAAACTTGGTATCAGAGCATCAAATTCAAAAGCCTTAGGATTTCTGAAAGCCGCATTAAGTAGATTCCTTTTCATGGGTGTGAAGCGCGCCACACTTATGAGGGGGAAGTTGCGAGGCGTTTTAAGAAAAACTTCATTTCTTTCATATTCAATATTGTACAATAGAGTTTAACTCTATTTCTCCTCTCTAATCCCATCTTTATGCATTTCAGATCATGCCTTCTCATAGAGCCAACACCCGTAATGCTAATCCTCCAATTCTTGACACGAGGTCATAAATGCCATTAAGAGTTAGCTCAAGCGATGACCAACCAGGCTAATTAGCAGGCACCTATTCCTTCCAACCCAAATAGAGAGACAACTACTGCCAGAGTCATAGACTTCATCTGTATGAACCCGCCAAAGTTTTTGGGGTCTAAGGTAGATGAGGACCCACATAATTTTATAGATGAGGTAAAGAAGATTTTTGAGGTGATGCATGTGGCTGGTATTGACAGTGTGGAGCTAGCTTCCTACCAACTCAAAGATGTGGCTAACATTTGGTACACTCAGTGGAAGGAACGTTGGGGTAGGAATGCAGCCCCTATGACTTGGGAGTTCTTTGTTGAGGCTTTTCTAGATAGGTTCTTCCCAAGGGAGTTAAGAGAGGCTAAGGCTGAAGAGTTTATGAATTTGAGGAAAGGATCGATATCTGTCCAAGACTATAGGATAAAGTTCACTCAACTTTCTAGGTATTCCACGACTATGGTGGCCGAACTGAGGGCTCGGATGAGTAAGTTAGTTTTTAGGGTATTCAATTTGGTGAAGAAAGAGTGCAGGACAACTATGTTTTTGGGGGATATGGACATTGCCAGGCTCATGACCTATGCTCAGTAGATTGAATAAGATAAACGAAAGGAAATGTCAAGGGAAAATAAGAGGGACAAAATAGAGAATTTGGGTTTCACCGAGCAGAAGTCCAGAGATGGGCAACGGTCTTTTTTCCAGAAGAGGTCATTAGGACCAATGCAATCTTCAGCTAGTGCTCCTACCCAGGCATCCAGGCCCATGCATGATTAGATTTTTGGGGTGACAGGCTCTCATTCTCAGGGAACCATTGTGAAAAGTAATTCCTACCATGTTTGCAACAAGTGTGGCAGGAATCACCCTAAAGAGTGTGACTATGGATCGGGTGGATGTTTTGGATGTGGATTGATTGTTCATAGGATTAAGAATCCCCAAAGATAGACAAAGTAGTGGAGGTGGCAAGACTCAAGGCACTACTTCAACAGCTCCAGCAGGTCGTACAACTCAGCAAGGTACCACTTTTGGCACAGGTTGCGGTCAGTGCCAGAACTGTCTCTATGCTATGTCATATTGCAAGGATCAGGAGGACTCACCTGATGTATTCACCGGTATAATACAAATCTTTTCATTTGATGTTTATTCCTTGTTACAACTAGGGGCTTCGTTGTCTTTTGTGACCGCATATGTTGCTTGCAAATTCAAAGTTAGTCCTAAAAAACTCCTAGAGCCTTTCTATGTCTCTACTCAAGTTAGTTAGTTAGTCCTAGCTTATATGGTATACATAATTTTCCCTATCTTAGGCCTCTATAGATTCATCTCAGCAGACTTAGTAGAATTATACATGACATATTTTGACATCATTCTTGGCATAGATTGGGTACATGCCTATTATGCCTCGGTCAACTGTAGAACCAGATTAGTAAGCTTTAAGTTTCCTAATGAGCCTGTCTTATAGTGGTAGGGTAGTCCTCCATCCTCCAAGGGTCGTTTCATATCTTATCTCAAGGCTAGGAAAATAATCTCTAAATGTTATATCTATGATATAGTTTAGGTTATGGATTCTGAGTCCAAAACCCCATCTCTCCAGTCAGTTCCAATAGTAAATGAGTTTCCTGAAGTGTTTCTTGAGGATATGCCCAAAGTCCCTCTTGAGCGATAGATTGACTTTGGGATAGACCTTCTCCCAGATACGCAGCCTATATCTATTCCTCCTTACAGAATGGATCCAATAGAACTGAAAGAATTGAAAGAGCAGTTGAAAGACCTTGTAGACAAAGGTTTTATCGGACCTAGCATCCCTTCATGTGGTGCTCCAGTCCTCTTCATGCGTATGAAAGATGGTTCTCTCATAATATGCATCGACTATCGTCTATTGAGCAAGGTCACAATCAAGAGCAAGTATCCCATTCCTTTGATTGATGACTTGTTCGACTAGCTTCAGGGTTCCAACTACTTCTCTAAGATTGAACTCATATCCGATTATCATCAACTCAGAGTTAGAGAGTGTGACATTACAAAGACAACCTTAAGAACATGGTATGGTCACTATAAATTTGTAGTTATGTATTTTGGACTATCAAATGCTCCTACAACCTTTATGGATTTGCTGAACAGGTTATTCAAGTAGTACTTGGATATATTCATCATTGTCTTTTTAGATGACATTCTTATCTACTCTCGGAGTGAGGAGGAACATACAATCCATTTGAGGGTTGTGCTACAAACTCTCAAGGTTCATCAGTTATTTGCTAAGTTCAGTAAGTGTGAGTTTTGGTTACAGTCTATTTTTTTTGTAGGTCATGTAGTATCTAAGGAAGGCATTCGAGTAGATTCGCAGAAGATAGAGGCAATAAAGAACTGGCCTAGACCCGCTTCCTCGATAGATATCAAAATCTTTTTGGGTTTGGCTGGATACTACAGAAGATTTGTGGAAGGGTTTTCATCTATAGCTACCCTTTTGACCAGGTTGACTCAAAAAAGATTAAGTTTCAGTGGTCTGATGAGTGTAAAAAGAACTTCCAGGAATTGAAGACTGGGTTTACCACAACTCTAGTTTTGGCTCTACCAGAGGGTTTAGATGCCTTTGTTGTGTATTGTGATGCATATAGAGTTGGTTTGGGTTGTTTTCTTGTGCAGTGTGGTAAGGTGATTACTTATTCTTCCAGATAACTTAAGATTCATGAGAAGAACTACCTGACTCATAACCTTCAGTTAGCAACGGTGATTTTTGCTTTGAAGATTTGGAGACACTACTTGTGTGGTGTTCATGTGGATGTGTTTACTGACCATAAGAGCCTCCATTATGTATTCACTTAGAAGGAATTGAATCTTCGTCAGAGGAGATGGCTTGGTATTCTTAAGGATTATGATATGAGCGTGCTTTACCATTTAGGTAAGTCTAATGTAGTAGCTGATGCACTTAGTAGGTTGTCAATGGATTGTGTGTCACAAGTTGAAGAAGAAAATAAGGAATTAGTTAAGGATGTTCATAGGCTTGCTCGTTTAGGGGTTGGCCTTACAAATTTAGAATAAGGTGGTGTGATAGTTCAGAAGGGGTCAGAATCTTCTCTAGTAGTTGAGGTGAAGGAGAAATAAGACAGTGATCCTATTTTGCATTAGTTAAAGTGTGCAGTCCATCAATATAGAGTAGAGGTTTTCTCCCAAGAGGGAGATGGTGTACTTCACTTTCAGGGTCGGCTTTGTGTTCCAGATGTGGATGAGTTGATACAGTGGATTTTGACAGAGGCTCATAGTTCCAAGTATTCTATTCTCCCCGGTGCCACGAAGATGTACTGTGACCTACGGGAAGTCTATTGGTGGAATGGCATAAAGAGGGACATTGCAGATTTTATGGCTAGGTGTCCAAACTATCAGTAAATGAAGGTAAAACATCATCGACCAAGTGGTATTCTCAAGATAGTGACATTTTTATTTGGAATTACGAAGTGATAAATATGGACTTCATTACAGGCTTACCGCGTACTCACTGATAACATGATTCTATTTGGGTGATAGTAGAAATATTTACTAAGTCCACTCACTTTTTGGTTGTCAAGGCTATTTATTCAGCAGAGGATTATTCCAGGCTCTACATTCGTGAGATAATCAGGTTTCATGGGGTTCCCTTGTCTATCATCTCAGATAGGGGTGTTCAATTTACATTCCAATTATAGAGGTCATTTCAGAAAGGTCTTGGTACTCAGGTTAACCTTAGCACAACTTTTCATCTGCAAACAGATGGTAAGGTGGAGAATGCCATCCAGACCTTAGAGTATACAGTGAGGGCTTGTTTTATTGATTTCAAAGGTAATTAGTATGATCATTTACATCTTATAGAGTTTGCCTACAATAACCGTTTCTATTCTAGCATTCAGATGGCTCCGTACGAGGCACTTTATGGGCGGAGGTTTAGATCAGCTATTGGTTGGTTTGAGGTAGGTAAACAAACTTTGATAGGTCCATATTCAGTCCATCAGACTATGGAGAAATTTCATCTCATTAGGCAGAGGTTGAAGACTGCTCAGAGTCGATAAAAATCCTATAATGGTATAAGGAGAAAAGACTTAGAGTTTGAGGTGGATGATTGAGTGCTTTTGAAAGTATCACCCATGATGGGTGTGATGAGATTTGGTAAGAAAGGGAAGCTCAGTCACCAATGTGTGGGATCCTATAGGATTCTGAGGAGAATTAGTAGTGTGGCTTATGAGTTGGAGTTGCCAGCTGAGTTAGCAGCGGTTTATCCAGTTTTTCATGTTTCTTTTTTGAAGAAGTGTGTTGGTGATCCGACATCAGTTGTGCCATTAGAGAATGTGAGTGTGAAGGATAGTCTAACCTATTAAGAGGTTCCAGTTGAGATTCTTGATCATCAGGTCCAAAGGTTGAGGAACAAGGAAGTCACTTCAGTAACCACCTATACCAGACGAGTCACCCTGCTGAGTGGGGCGACCCGCTGGAGCTTCTGTAGAGCTGGCTTGATTTTGTGGGCGAACATCCTTGCCCTTTTGTGAAGCTGCTGGACAATCTCTCATCATGTGACATGGCTTACCACACCCAAAGCAATTTCCACTACCTGCCATGCACTCACCCTGGTGGTTCCTACCACACCTCTTACACACAGGATGGGTCCATCCGCTAGTAACTATACCTTGGGACTTAGATCCAGATGCTTTATCCTGTCGATCCTTATTTAATTTAGGTACTAGGGCACTAGCAGAATATGGATTCGGAGCTGAAGACTTCTGATGAAAATGAGAGCGATTACTACCCTCTAACTTCTTTTGAGAGTAGTTAAAATAACTTGTTCTGGCTCTCTTACTGTCTCCTCCCCTCTGTTTGACTTTCTCTTACTCAATCTTCTAGGAAGAATTAACCAATCTGGAGAAATCAATTTCCTTGATCAACATAGTAGTTTTGCACTCTTTGACCATGTCATCCAACACATGAGATACGAACTTGCTCATAGGGGCCCTGGAGTCGGCTACTATCGTTGGAGCATACTTGGATAGTTATGTGAACTTGAGAGCATAATCCTTCACACTCATGTCATCATGTTTCATATTAATGAATTCTTGGACCTTGGCCTCCCTGAGCTCAAGTGGGGAAAACTGGTCTAGAAAAGTAGTCTTGAAAAGATTCAACCCACCGAACCTGTATTAGTACCCCGAGAATCCTTCCACTATTGGTACCAAGTGTAAGCCACTCCCTTCAATGGATAGGCAGCTCAATCTGCATTCTCGACTGGAGTGACACCCATAATACCCGTTACCTTCTGGATGTCGTCAAGAAAATCTTGTGGGTCCTCCTCTGATTTAGACACATGAAATTCTAGAGGATTCATCCGAGTGAAATCATGGATCCTTGGTGCAACAGTATTAGGCTAAGGTGGAGCTGGTTGCGCAGCCAGCTGATTGACCTGGCTGGTCATAGACTGAGAAAGCACTTGGAAAGCATCCCTGAATTTGGCATGCGTGACTTGCTCATTCAATGGGTCTGGTGGAGCTGCTGGCTGATTCTTCTCATTAGCTTTTCTGGGAGGCATTTTCACTGAAACATGAAGAGCAAGAGTTAGAAGGAGATTAAATAGAATTTACACTATATAGCACGAGCTTGAAAAGAATAAAGGGAAGTTTTTCCTACTGACATCTCATAGCTCCTCCCACATAAGTGTGGCGCACTTCACACTCATGAAAAAGGCTCTACTTGACGTGGATTTCAGACTACATAGGACACTTAAACCTGATGCTCTGATACCAAGTTTGTCATGCCCCGAGGCTACCCCTTAGACGTAACACGGTATTTAGTGTCACAAGTGACCCCAAGCTAACCCATGGTCTGGCATATCTAAACTATTTCTGATAAAGACATATATTGTGCGAAAGCTGAAAACAGTTAACATCTGAAGTTGGAACGAGCCTAAAATATCTGAATATATAAAATATATATGGAGTATAGTGATGAATGATAACAACACTAACAATTCATGTTGAATCTAGTCTATGTCTAAATGCCTCTACCTGATGTGAGTTGCTAGGACATGCCCCCAGCTAACTCTAACAAGTCTGAAAGTGAAATGTAAAGATTAAAAAGTAAAGCATGTCTATCGTCCTCGAGCTATGAGGACCCACCACTGAAGCTGCTGAGTACGGACTGGAAGTCAAACTAAGCATGGTATGGATGTTGAGCACCTGAAATTACATCATAAAATAATGTTGTACAAAAGTATGCGTCAGTACTTTGAAAGTACTGACCATGCGGAATATGAGATAAGCTAAACAATATAATAATTAAACATGGAAATATATATACTGAAGCATAAACTAAGAAGTAAGCTGAGATGCAATGACCAAATAAATATCATGAGTTTATAGCATGCTGAACTGAATAACTGAATATAAGGTCAATGCAACATGAGTCTGACTGTAGGAGATACTACTAACCTACATACCCCAAGCTAAGCTAACTATGGGGCTAACCTGTAACCCTAGATAGGAGGGTGTTTATACCTTTCCAAGGGTACGAACAAGTCTAATGTGGATCCACTAGGTGATGTCCACAAGGGACAGAGGTGTGCAGTCTAACCTGACAGTTGACCCCTCTTTACACCTATGGTGGCTCCGTAGTTCTGGGATTGGAGGACTGCTACTGAAGGTCTTTGCCTAATCTGACAGCTAATCCTTCATCCCGTCATTCGCTCGATACTAAGTCTACTCCCAATGGAAATGCAAACAATGCAACACAAGCTAAAACACTGGATGGCTCAAATACTGATAATAATCTGAGAATGCATATATATATATATATATATATATATATACTAAAATTGATGGCATTCTAATATTGAAACATGATCATTTAAATTGTCTGCATAGAAAGCATAACTTATGAATGCTAAAATTTAGACATGCTAGGGTTTCTGAGTCCCGAACTTGTGACTATACTAACTCTCCAAGAAATATGAAATAGATATCACCATGAGCAGAAAAATCTGGATTACAATGAATCCCTAAGATTTACGAACCCTAGGTCTCAACAAATCCATGGAGAACTGAAGAACTGACTAAAATCTAGGGACCTAATGGGTGAAAGGAACCCACTAGTGAAATCCCACATACCTAGAGAAGAAACTACGTAGAAATCCTTTGGATTTTGGGGATGAACTTGAAGGAACCTTCTGCTTGTTCTTCAGAGAAATTGTCACCTCTTTTCTCCTTTTCTTTCTAAGTATCTGATGTTTTTAGCAAAATAGGTGATTTAGGTAGTTTTTTGCTAATTAACTAGGCTTAAAATAACCAAAACAATGCAGCCTATGCATTAAAAGAGGTAGAAAATGTCCGGAATACCCCTGGGAAATTTAAAAGGACTCTGCTGAAAGTTGTGTCTCAGGGATCACGGCTTGGTTGACGGACCGTAGTCCTGGACGAAGAACCGTTAGCTGAGTCGTAGTCCTGTAAAGGAGTCTTGGGATTCTATGATCTGAGGGAACTATGAGTACACACGCCTTGGCAATATTAATTATCATAAGTTATTTTTAATTATTTGTTGAATTTTTGTTTGCAAGAAAAACCTTGGCTGACAAACAACACCTGGATTCTCTACAAACTGTTGCTAAGGCACGTGATGCCACCAAACTCCCAAAACCTAACAAAGTCTTAAATGAGGAAGACTATGTCGATGTAAACAGAGTTTTTGATGTCGTTAGGGAAATACGTGAAAGAAAGGATTTGAGTCAATAAGTTAGTTGCAACAACTAAACTCCCCTTATTGAGAAATGCGCCCAAGGATGCACCTTGGTTGTGCCATACAAAAAAGGTTAAGTGAAGCTCTTTATCAACAATGGATAAATGCTTGACCTAGAAACATGCCATGAACACAAAAATGAACAACATGATATCCTATATGGATGTCTTTGTAGGATCGTGCGTGCAACCAAGGACCTCTATAGATGTAGGCATACAAAACCTTACATTTTGAAGTTTTAGTATAACCGGAATCCCCAAAACGCAAGTGTAGGTGCAGTAAACTAAATGCAGTATCTAGGATGGTCACCACCAATTTGACCCAAGTAATAATAGAGAAAATAATGAAATGCCTGGAGGAAAATCATAATCGAATTAACTAGATCCCTAGATCCAATTAGTTATTAATTAAAGCTATCGACATACAAATGTTTTCACAACAATCCTACAAACCAAGCCTAACCTGTGCGTTGATCCCAAAGAATTTTAGGATGCTTGAATTGGCCAAGTACGATGGTAACATAGACCCCCATGAAAATATAATGGTATACTCCATAGGGATAAAGGGAATGACTCTCCATGGAGGAGACAAAGTTTCTCCTGGTCAAAGAAATTTGAGAAACTCTTATCAGAGGAGCATTGTCCTAGTACAACCTTCCCACGCCACTCGATCATATTATTTGTGAAATTGGTCAATGCATTCATTAAGGCTCATACCAAGGCACAACAGGTGGATAAATGGATAGAAGATATTTTTCTATCAAAGAGTGTGGATAAATTTTAAAGAGAAATGATATTGCTACTAGAGTTTTGGACAACTGGGCAGCAATGGCCTTCACCGACAAACTTAATATTGAGAGTGTTGACCAAAAGTTTAAGAAATGTTTGAGGTAATTCCCTCCCACTACTTAGAATGATGTGTACAATTGGTACAACACTAAACTCGGGTTCAAATAGGACCTTTACTCAACTGTTGTGACACTAAACATGGCTACTAGCTAGTATGAGTGTCCTCCTAGACCCCATATTGGATGACCAAGGCATAAGAGAAGAAATGTAACAAGCTACTATAACCCATACTAGATGGTATCCAGTCTATGATTTGGCAGGAAGGGTGATCTGGGCCAAACAAACCCTGCTCTTGGTTCGAGTGGAATTAAATTAATAACTTGGATAAGTGGGACCAGTAAAGACAACCAAACAATATTTCATGATTTCTATGTACAAGCATACAGTGATGAAAACTTTGGGCCCAAGGTCCAATGGTTGAAGAAGATGAGATTAGATCCCGAGAAGTGGAATTAACAATACTGATGTGATTATAATTATGATCATGGTCACATGTCTGGGAAACATGTGTTTGTGAAAAATTGGGTTTATGTTGATCCTTCTTAATAACTTCTCCAAAGAGAGGTGTCAATTTCTTTACTAGAGGAGCCACAACCAATGTGATCTCTACACATAATTCCATCAAAATCCCAGTCACTCAATGCAAGAAATCTGTGACATGATCGATGATGTTACCTTTGGCAAAGAGGATACAGATGACCTAATGTTCCCTTACAATGATATGTTGGTAATTACTTTATGTATTGTTGATATAAAAACTATCCCATGATAAATACTATTTTGTCTTATGTATGGAATGGTAACACTTATCCCTACAAAAGTGATAGAATGAACCCTCAGGTAATCTCGTGCAATTAAAGAGTCCAATAATGAAGCAATGGAAATTGGGTTAGATCTCCTAGAAGGATGATGGGAAATGGAATATCTTTGGATGGATGTTTAGAAGCAAAGTGTCAAGAAGTATTACAATAAGAAAGCCAACTTTCAGTACTTCATACACGGAGACTTCATACTTAGAAAAGTGTTCCCAGGGAACATTAAGAATGCTGGCAAACTCAAACTTGATTGGGAAGGGGCATATAGGTTTAAGATCGACTCCTGAAGGAGAGTTGATCTGATCGAGACCATGGAAAGAGAGTTCTTCCCATACAACTGCAATGCAATCCACCTGAAGCACTCCTACATATACAGGTGCATTTGATAATTCATTTTACTTTTTGTCAATGCATTCATTACTATGTTTATGTGTACTA
The DNA here is from genome assembly GCA_003996215.1 of Jaltomata sinuosa. NCBI lineage: Eukaryota > Viridiplantae > Streptophyta > Magnoliopsida > Solanales > Solanaceae > Jaltomata > Jaltomata sinuosa. Next base: position 261,593 of record QJPP01003815.1, on the reverse strand, counting down.
ACTTTTTGAGGAAATACCTAGTTTATTCAAAATGATGACTACAAACTACCAACAACAATTGAGAACACTTGATGTTCCTTGTCCGGAAACAATCCATAATGTTGGATCGAAAATGTCAACAGTTTCCTCATGAAAGATTAGTACACCTCATCCTTTCCTTTCTCATTTTCTGGAACATGATCAAAGGGAATGACTTTTATTACAATCATAACCCAGGACCAAGGCCTGAATGTAACAGGCACTCAGTCCCAATAAAGGCCCGAGAGAACCTCTTAGAATATCATCATGAGCATTTAAATAAAATATTTGTGGAGGAAAGACCAATTTGAGAAAACCATTTAAAACATAATTAAGAATTTACCAAGTGTTTGGAACAAAAACATTTAAACAACATCTACAGAGGTCTATGAAGCATCTAACATAAGAATGAAAACCTTTGCCGGGACATGGCCCCGACAATACCATAATACTGAAAACCAATGTCTAACATAAGAATTCAATTGCCTTCTAAGAGATGGAGGGCTCACCACTTGCTGAAGCTATTTCGCACAATATTAACGCTGCACAAAACCAGGAGAATGCATCTCCAAACCTACATCATGAAATAATGTAGCATCCGAGGACAGTAGTACTAGGAGTACTGGTATTCAACCTAGGGGAAGGGCCAATACATTTTATAAAACAAAACATATAACTGAAATATGAAACATGAGAATGGAACGTAACTAGTGACTCAAAATCAATACATAAACATTTCTGTATTTGGTTTCTGAACTAGGTGGTATCACCGACCATTTGCACCACGGTCTATGTGGGTTCAATCTTCTACTCGACCGGTAGAACCCAAGTTCATGTTTGCCACATGAACTAGGATAAACATAATATGGGCCATTATATCATCCTTAGAGAGGAAAATCATAAGGTCATCCAATAAAGGAGCGAACCATACCTATGTCGGCAAAACATAGGTTTTGGGTGTTGAATCACGAGGACTCACACCTTCTCGGTGAACTACCTAATTCTCTTTAATCCCATATTATTATATTTTGATGAACATTTAACCATTCATCATAAATCAAGTCTTTTATAGGGGCAATCATTAATTTGATATCGTCATACCAAGACTTGCAAGCCAAGCATATCATGCCATAACATTATCATACAACCTGTTAACTCATTAGCCCCATCATTATGAAGACTTATCATAAACACAATTGAAATCCATTAAAATTTTAAGAGTCACAATAAGCTCAATGTTTTTACAAAATCAAGGGATGGGGGTAGTTCCCTCCTTTCACCAGAACGTTTAGGAAATTAAACTAATTTGTAAAAGAAAATATGAATTCTTGACCCCCAACATATTCCAACTTAAAATTTAGAAATCCGAAGGTTTCATAAATCAAGTGACAATTTCAACTCCAAGTTCGAATGATGAATAGAAATAACTTAATATCCGTGAGTCTAGAATGTTGTTTCCACTCTGTTAACATTATTGATTTTTGGGTATCGATTTCTAATTGTGCCAAAAATACCCTGTAGAGTTTCAGAAAAGTTGTAGGTTTTTGTTGTTGCAGGTGCAGGCCTTAGGCCTTAATCGCGATCGCGATCCCTTCCCTCGCACCCTCGCAACCGCGTTGAGGCCCCTGTTTCTTTGTTCTACGCGATCGTAACGTCCTTTGTCGTGACCGCGATGAAGCCTTCTCCTCTTTGTTCTTTGCGACCTTTTGGCTAGCCCTCGTGATCATAATGGTCTAGCCAGTGTGGTCATCACGACCGTGTAGGGTCCCCTCGCAATCGCGATAAAGGACCCCTGGGCGATATATAAGATTTGCCATTCATTTTTCCAGCCATTGTTCTTCATTTCTCCTAACTCTAAAACACAAAATACTACCTACAAATTTCTCTTGTCATCTAAATATTGGGGAAATTAATTATCCTTCAATAAATTTCTCCCTAGATTATTTGGTAAGCCCTCTTCTTGCCTAAGTTGTTCTTCTTCTATTGTTGGAAACTCCATTATTATTGAGTCTTGGAGCTTGGAAATTCTTGTAGAATCTCCCCCTTTTGTGACTTGCATGCTTCATGGGCTCGTTGAAGTCACTTCCTTAGATCGTACCTCTCATTGTGGTAAGTAATTCTTGCTAATCTTCTGATTTTATTTCTTAAAATTCCATTCTTAAACTCTGGCTTGAGTGGGATGTTTTAGCTCGGATTTCATGCCCAATTTCTTCAATTTTGGGGGGCATGCACTCTTATGATCATTGTGATCATTTGATACTCTTCCATTCCCGGCCATGGGTTACGGGGCCCACAGGCCCACCGGTGACCCAAAATTTAACCTGGCTATAATTATGACAATATGGGTACCAATAGTCTCGTTTTAATGTATTATATATGATTATGATAGTTTGATTATCTTTTGTAGCTTCTTAGAACGGTTCGGGCTCGGACAATATTGTTCCACCAGCTTGTCGTCGGACGACAGGTAGGTTACAGTTTAGCTCTGTAGACTTCACATATATAGGATAAAATTGTACTAAATGGCATCCTTGGGTTGGGTTTATTATCTTGGCATCATAGACCTTGACCTCTTTTCCATGTACGCCTCATTTCTTTCCTCCGTTGCATGTAGTATTCTTTGTAGGTTGATATTATCACCCTTATAGTCATGTGTGGCCTTGTTTTGACTCTGGACCATAGATGGTAGGTTATTTGGGGGTGTTCGTCAGTCTCGCACATTATTATAATGATTATTAGGCTGGCTATTTATGTTGTAGAGCGATTTGAGCCTGTGTAGGGCCGATAGGTTAGTTGTGAGCCGTTGGGCTGTTATTTGTGATTGATCATGCCATTTCCATGCATAATAAGGGATTTTCCACATATTTTACTATGGTTTGGGCTACAAGCCTACTTCTACTAGGTTTCTAAACTTACATGGCCTTGGGGGACCCGTTTTCAGCTGAAACGACTTTAAATTATTTTGGAAATGCCTTGCATGGATCTTCTTGGGGTAAAAGATTTAAAAGATGAGTTTTTATCACGGTTTTCCTACTATTTCTAGACTCGACAGGGACGTGGTTCTAGATTGGAATTTAACTAAATTTGAGATGATATTATATTCTGTCGGATCGAGCACCAGAGCTATTTTACTATTGTTTTAGACCCGATTATACTCGGGCGCCCTTGATGGGGTTTTGAGACTTATTTAAAAGTTTTAGACCTGGACAGAGTCTGGGCATGCATATTAGAAATTGGTCTACTATATTGGATCCGGACGCATTTCAGATGAGGTTTTCGAGATTGAGGTATAGTATGTGGTTGAGAACCTCCATGGACCTTTCCAATCTAGGCCAGGGGCTTTAGGCTGCGTGCGCTGGAAGAGGGGTATACGGTGGAGTAGAGGTATACGGGCAGTGTCCTTTCATGGAACCTACATACTGGGACCTATAGGCACCGGAGGAGGTACATACAGAGTTACAGTTCCACCCAGGTTCCATCATGCATCATATCATCCATTTGTGTGAGATTCCACCCTTGTTTGCTATTTGTTGAGTGTACGCTCCAGTTGTATGGGCGGGTAGAGGGTTTGTTTTCACTTGATTGGATTCCTTGGTTGCATAGGCGGCCAGGGGACTATAGGTAGACTTATTGTCACTCTATCACGGTATTGGTTCTTGTCATGGTTTCGTATGAGGTTGGATATTGATAAAGTTGTTCTTGAACTGTTGGTTGTTAGTTTCTTGACTTGAGATTTGCTTGCTAAGTTTGGTTATTAAATTTTGTTTCCGAGCATGACTACCTTTATTCTCCTTCTCACTTCTGTTTTCACTTGAGGTTACTGGTATATCGCCTATTTCTAAATCTCTAAATCTCTTCTTATATACATTGTTATTGCGAGTACCCCATGTGCGTCTCTTCTTACTTTCACATGTGCCTGTAGTATGTATCCTATTTGCTAGCCTTGTATGTTTTTTTTCTGTTGTCTTCCTTTTGTGTTAGCTTGTGTGTGCTTCTTCGTTGTTTTCTCTGAATATTTGTTTCTATTTTGTCTATTACTATTCTTTTATCTTATATGTACCCAGTCGGCCTATGATACCTACTAGGTACCCATTTCATAGCAATTGGTGCTCATACAACACTTTTCTATCTTCTGGTGCAGATCCTAGTGTGGGCCATTGCCGTTAGCTCACGGAGACTCGTGCGAGGAGATTTTGGATCATTCTAGACTGAGGGTGACCTCTTGAATACTGGATTTTAGCTTTTAGTTTATCTTTTGTATCATGCACTCTGTTACTATTCGGAGTTATCTGTATATTGTTTTAGATCCTTTTGTACTCCTTATATGTAGTTACGGCTCTTATACTATGATACCAGGTCTTTTGGGTTGGTTAGCTTTGCCATATATGTTATATATATATTCCTGTTGTCTATTTTCTTCACTTATATCCCTTTCTTCCACCTATTTATACTGTTCTTCCACTTATTTGTTAGATAGTAGCCCATTACTAATCGTTTCAGGCTACGAGAACTGGTTTGCCTACTGGGGTTATAGGTGCCATCATGACCGATAAATTGGGTCCTGACACTTTGCCTATTTCAAATAACTCAAAAACATCTTAATCTACCACTCTTCATCTTTCGATTTCCATAAAATTTACTAAGCTTACTACATTAAAACCCACACCATATGGGCATACCACCTCCATCACTCACTTAATGGGTACAAGACTCTAGCTATATTTTTATTCCCTCCCTACATGCACTCTCCGGCTTCTAAACTTATGACTCTATATCTCTAGCTCTAGGATCATCTCACTGCTTATATCTTAAACCACCCTAATTTATACTTTTTTGCAGGTGGAAATACTATCCCACTATTTGATACATAACTTTTCCCCTTAAGCATGACATCTGCAACAAATTTTTTAAAGAGCCTGAAAACATGTCGTACCCTGGCTCAAATGCATGATTCATGAAGATAAGGGTTTACTCTTAGAATTAATACACTTTGATGCACTAATGGACTCTTCTTAAGTGTTTGTGCAGTTTCATAACCTTTTTTATGACTCAACCTTATAGGATTACATTGTAAGGAGTCTGTGTTTTTGTACTTCTATCACCTCGAAAATGAGGCATAGCCATCAAAGTTAGAGAGAAGTAGAGAATCTGTACAAGTTTCTTATGGACATAACTATTGCATGATCTGGAGTATGAAAGAATGGGGAACATTTCCTAAATGCCATGTAGCCTCCTGAATATAAGTGTGGTGCACAACACACCCATAAGCAAGAGTCTACTAGACACGGCTTCATAAACACGCTAGGACACTTGAAATCTGTGCTCTGATACCAAGTTTGTCATGACCCAGGACCAAGCCCTGGACGTAACAGGCACTCAGGCCCAAAAAGACGCGAGAGAACCTCTTAGCATATCATCATGAGCATTTCAATAGAATATTTGTGGAAGAAAGACCCATTTGATAAAATCATTTAAAACATAATTAAGAATTTACCGAGTGTTTGGAACAAAAACATTTAAACAACATCTATATAGGTCTATGAAGCTTCTAACATAAGAATGAAAACCTATGCTAGGACATGGCCCCAAAAATATCTTAATACTGAAAACCAAAGTCTAATATAAGGATTGAATTGCGTTCCGGAAGATGGAGGGCTCACCACTTGATGAAGCTATTCTGAACAATCTAACATTTCACAGAACCACGAGGATGCATCTCCGAACCTAAATCATTAAATAATATAGTGTCCTAGGATTGTCAGTATGATGAGTAATGGTATGCAACCCAGGGGAAGGGACAATACTTTTATAAAACAAAATATATAACTGAAACATGAAACATGAAACATGAGAATGGACCATAACTAGTGACTCAAAATCAAGACATAAACATTTCTGTATTTTAGTTCTGAACTAGGTACTATCATTGACCATTTGCACCATGGGCTATCTGAGTCTGATCATTCACCCGATCGACAGAGCCCCAGGTGATGTTTTCCACATGAACTAGGATAAACATCATATGGGCCATCATATCATCCTCATTGAGGAAAATCATAAGGTCATCCAATTAAGGAGCGAACTATCCCTATGTCGGCAAAACATAGGTTTCGAACATTGAGTCACGAGGACTTACACCTTATCTGTTAGCTACCTAATTCTCTATAAGCCCATGTTATTATATTTTCATAAACATTTAACCATTCATCATGAATTAATTCTTTCATAGGGGCGATCATTAATTTGGTATCGTTATACCAAGACTTGCAAGTTGAACATATCATGTCATAACATTGTCATACAACATGTTAACTCATTAGCCCCATCATTATGAATACATATCATAAACACAATTGAAATCCATTAAAAGTTAAAGAGTCACAATAAGCTCAATGTTTTTACAAAACTAAGGGATATGGGTAGTTCCCTCTTTTCACCAAAACTTTTAGGAAATCAAACTGATTTGTAAAAGAAAATATGAATTCTTGATCCCCAACATATCCCAACTTACAATTTAGCAATACAGAGGTTTCATAAATCAAGTGTCAATTCTAAATCCTAGTTCAAATGATAAATATAAATAACTTCATAGAAAAGATGTCACAAGAGAATCTTTAGTTTTCTTTCAAAACAAACCATTCTTAACCCTAGCTCTTAGTTCATATACATATACACATACATAATAAGAAACTAGAAATTTAGCTGAGACCCATGAAGGACTTACAAGCTTCATATACCCACCCAAAATAGTTTTTTGTCGAACATGTAAATATTGAATTTGCCAGAATAATTTCCCATTGGGCCACCTGGAATAATTCCCAACATGTATGCAAGTCATTTCAAAATATCATTCTCGAAAATATCTATTTAATAATTCCATGATATGGATATGAGTGAGTATATGAAATTCCTAATTATAAGAGGAGCACAACCATATCAATTTGGGCACACAAGTCCATACTCGACTCAAAAACACTGGTTACAAGCCCAAATATCATCAACCTCAACCAATCTATTTGAATCACTCCCATAAGGGGGAGTACAATCAATATCAACAATTATTAGGTCGGATAGAATCACTTATGAAATTTCCACACTCTAATCCTACAATTAAAACAAGGGAACACAACTCAATAAAGTCAATCATTCATTTTAACTCGTGACAAAGCACCGGTACCTGCATAGATAATCCTCATCCCATCTATATAGGACCCCTATCTCCCCATTGTTCCAATATAAGCAAATGACATAAAACTTTGAAAGAGAGTCAAAACAAGTTTCAACTTACCTTAAAAAAGACTCACAAAGTCAAACAAAAGTTTTTCCCTTCTGAAATGCCTCCAAATAAGCCCAATCTATCCAAATATGGATTCTATATAAGAACATGAAACTATAGATATCCATATTGCTAGACTTGAATTTTGGGTCCAAATAGTCAATTCAAAAGTCAACTACGAGCCCACAAATGCAAAAATAGATTTTATTGAAAAATCAATTTATCTAAAACCTAAGGAGTTCAAATATGAAATTTTATCGAAACTATAGTCAAAATCATCTTTGAAATTATAAGAAAACCATTTTTTAACTTTACAGGGAAAACCCTAAAATTTCAAGTTGGAAAATCAAAATTTAAAGGTGAAATAGTGAAATAATCATTGGGAAATGTATTAAAGTAGTATAAGAAACTTACGCAATGAACAAACCTTTACTAATCCACTTTGGAATCGCCCAAAATTGAGTCCCCGAGCTACTAAAAAGAGTTATGAAAGAAATAAAAGTAAAAATAGAAAGTCCACTGTTATGTGGCAGTGCTTCCACACCTGCGAAAATTAGACCATAGGCTCACTGCCACAGGAGAGGTACATCTTCCAAAATGGCAAATGTCAGCAAGGCAGGTGAAATTTGCCGCTGCGGTTAATCATCATGGTAGTAGTGGCGCAAGAGCAATGAGGCTTGCTGGCGTGACTCCGCAGCAGTGGAAGACTTCCGTAAAAGCAAACCATACCCACCTATTCCAACTCTATAGAAGTGGAACATCACTCACTGGTGCAAATCTGCAGCAGCAAAAAACTTCCGCAACAGTGATGCACTAGACACCAGCAACACAGCTGAAGCCAAAGACTTTTTTTGAATCCAAAATTGACCCTCGAAACATAACTGGAATCTCATGAACACAAACCAACTATGCTACTACACTAAAATTGACATTTCAAACTCAATAGAGTCGTTGAATTTACCAATGGAGGTAATTATCAACAAATGTTAACCAAAGTCAACTCTATGCCTTAACTTCCAACTTTTCAACCAACTACTCAAAATACATTCAAACACCTCAAGACCCGAACCAACAATGCTAATAACTTAAAAAAGGCATTCTAAAGCTAACAGAACTGATATATTCTCCTACAACATCTAAATATCTCAATGTTGACCAAAGTCAACCATATCAACTTCACAACCTTCCAAAATAAAAGACTTAAATAAAACCCAACCAAACATCGAACCATTCTACCTACTCTTGCAAATCATAAATACTCTAATAAAACTATAGGGAGAGGTAAAATAGTCAAAATACATCAAAAGCTAAAAATCACTATGATGGTTATTACATGAAGAAATGACACAAAAGGTATTGCAATCTGGTTTCTTTTGGCCTATATTATTCATGAATGCACAAATTTATGAAAGGGGATATGATCAATACCAAAGAATGGGAACATTTTTGAGAAGGCATGAGATGCTTTTGAATAATATACTTGAGGTGGACACCTTTGATGTATAGGGCATAGACTTTATGAGGCCCTTTCCACTATTCTTCAACAATAAGTACATCTTAATTGCATTAGATTACATGTCAAAATGAGTGGAGCCTATTGCTCAACCTACTAATGATGCAAATATAGTGGTGAAATTTGTAAGGAAGTTCATCTTTACAAGATTTGTGACCCAAGGAAAATCATTAGTGATGGAGGGATTTACCTCATAAATAATTTGTTCTTGAATTTAATGGCAAAGTATGGGTTGAGCACAAGATGCAAACTATTTACCACTCCCAAACTAGTGGCCAAGTGGAGGTGAAGTAGACTTTAGAGAAGATGGTCAATACACAAAGGGAAGATTAGGAAATCAAGTTGAAGGATACCATATGAGCTTATCGCACTGCATACAAGACCCCTATTGGGACTGTACCATATCAGTTGATCTATCGCAAAGCTTGCCACTTACCGATAAACCTAGAGCATAGAGCTTATTGGGCTATCAAAAAGCTCAACCTTGACATGGAGCTAGCAGGGAAGAAGAGAATATTGCAACTTCAAGAGCTTGAAAAGTTCGTTGCAAACGTATAAAAATATTAAAATTTATAAAAAAGACAAAAAAGTGGCATGACAAGAATATTATCCCTCATTTTTTTAACTGGGCCAAAAGGTTCTATTGTTCAATTCTCAGCTGAAGTTATTCCCAATAAATCTTAGGTCCAAATGGTTTGGCCTATTTTAGGTCATGAATATGATGCCTCATGCTGCAGGACTAATGTAAGGATGTGACATTCATGATCAACGGGCAGAGAGTAAAGCATTATTGGGCTGACGAGGTAGACAGGCATAAGACCTCGATTGACTTATCCAATGACTGGTTTGAGGTACGTGATAGTGCAATATTAAATCAAACTCTACTCAAGAGGAAACTCGAGAATGTATTGTAATAGTATAGGATGTTAAGAAGAAAAAAATAGAAAACAAAATATAAAAAGATATGTCATGTCATGACCAAAAATAAGGTGCTTGGTGGGAGGAAACCTACCTTTCTATCAACATATTTTTGATTTGTGGGTGCACGAGAGCTGGGGAAATAAAGGGGTAAGTGAAAAATAGGCATAATATTCCTAAGGTCAAATTCTTAGGCCTGAGGCTATGGCCTGGGCGCAACCTCATGCAGTAAACTTCAGAGGCATTGCTTGGCCAGCACCTAAGGTCATGTAGGGATCAACACCCTACAGTACTAGGCGATGGCCAAGGCACCATCTTGGAGCCTAAACTTTATAGGGGAAATTTTTTGACAGGCTTGAGGCAATACCTCAGCCAATACTTTGGTCACCTGAGGCGATGAGTTGGGTGTCCTCTTGGCTAGTCAATTCGATCAAAATATTTTAAAAGCCTATGGGTTGACTTGACCCAAGGGCTTATTTTAAATACCCCCAACTAAATTTATCCTCTCATTCTCTCAAAATTTGCTGCACTTCCTCTCTTCCACTACTACCAAAACTCTCTCAACTCTCTAACTTCTTCCTTCTGCATCTTCCATCAAAGGTAAGTTCTTCTTTTTCATAATTTATTTTATATTCTTCTCTTTGTCATCCTTATCTCACTCCACTCTTTCTCCCATTATATAAGGTTAACATATGTTATTTTGTTGAAATTATGGAATGATGAAAATTGTTAAGAATGAAAAATTGTTAGAATTATGGATGGATAGTTGTGGAATTATGCACAATGTCGATTGAACATGATGAGATTGGGGAGGAGCATTGAATTGTGAATAAAGTTGGAGGAAATTTTGTAATACTTTCTATGTTGATACTTGTTAGAGGAATGTTGGTGTCCTAGCCCATGGTCTATGTTGATAAGGGAAATCTGAGTACCCAAAAATTACAACTAGTGACATCATACTAGTGATTAAGTATAGGGTCAATCCGACACCCTCAAAACTTGATTTACTAGACGAAATAGGTGTTGGTAGATTTTTTTGTATCTCTTGGTAGGTACTATGGCACCAAAGGCAAGTAGGGGAAAGGATGTGGGCTTAGGCAGTCAATCTAGGAGAAGATCCTGAAAGGGAAAAACCTCAAGAACCAAAGCTCTACCACCATAGCCACCTCCACTATCCACTTTTAGGAGGTTCAAACTTAGTTGTGTCAAGGAACATGGAAATGACTTGTTTAAGAAGAACGAAGAAGCAAATTACCAGCTTGATGCACAAATCAACAAGGAGAGGCTCTGATTGGAGTTTCCTAATATATGGTAGGCTGTGAGTAAGTTGGGATTGAGTTACATCATTGATAACCCTCTGTTCTGTAATCCAAACTTGATTTGAGAATTTTATGCAAATATGGACAAGCCAGTTAAAAAAAGCAAATCATAATTAAGGTTAAGGTGGTAGACTTCACTGCTAGGGTGCTGAATAAGTTCCTTTATACATCAATTGTGGAAAATAACCCTAGACATGATTTTAATGAGACTCTGACCTACCAAGACATTCTCCATACTCTTTATTGGGTCAACTCTGTGTCTAGGTGGATGAGACACAAAGAGGATGTGACACACTTGGCTCTTTCTATGTCCCATTTCACTAGGGAAGTGAGGGTTTGTTTGATTATTATTTGTCGTTGCCTTATCTCGGATCATACATGATAGATGTAACTAGATATAGGGTGTTCTTGGTGTATATGCTAATGACGAGCCAACCCGTCAATACGGGAACCTTCAGTAGGTCGTCTATGTGGAATGCTCATTTAAACCCTAGCTGGTAATTCTATTTTGGAAGCATGGTTATACAGTTCCTTCATAACCTTGATGTCTAGGAGTAGGAATTTGACTACTTCCCCTCACATCCTAGTCATCTCACAGAAAAAATTCCAAGGAGCCCAATGTTTCCTATGGCCCACCTCTCACTACTGTAGAGAGACACACTTGTGATGATAACTTGTTTGGCCATATCTATGGCATTATAGAATTGTATCTATGGTTGAATAGTTGATCCATGACATCAGAGGAGCGACAACTCTTGCATCAATAGTATCCACTCACTGAGAGTACAAAGTTAATGTTCAAGGTGGATCAGGCTTTTGAGAAGCCGTGTGATGATGATGAGTCGACTGTGGTCGAAGGATCCATCAAGAAGGATGAGGATGATGTGGTGAATACCATGGAAGCGTATAGATATTATCAGGATCCAGAGCAGGGAAGTCAAGAGTATGGCCTTGACTATGAGGATTAGTGGACCAAGAAGTCTCTACTCTCACTTTCCCTTTAATTTTGTTGTTAACATTGAGGATAGTGCTATGTTTTGATGTAGATCCCTTTTTCTTGTAGTTATCTTATCAAGTTATATGGTTGGTTTGGTTAAACAAGTTTTGTTGTAATAGTAATTAGCGGTAATTAGTTGTTTTTTCTATTTTGCTAATGATAGAGTACCCCTTGGTTTTTGTATTTCAATTTTTTTGGGAGAGTTTTTGAACTAAGTAGTTTTGTTTAGGTTTCATAACCCAATCCGCCATGAGTGGCACCCACCCAAAACCCCCGAATGAGCCGATGAATAATCAACTCAATACTTAGAGAAACTAAAAACTCAAAACCAATTGCATTAAAGAAACTAGCATTCATATCCAAAATACTAATAAAATAAGATCTTGCAGAAATTCCCCTAGAATCTGAAAGTCGATGTACAAAAAAATCTACTAAATATCTGGAGAACTGGGATGAAACCCTAAAAATAAGAGTTTAAGTCCGAAATAATGGATTATAACTAAACTGGAGGAAACCAGGGTATCCCAAAAGAAATAGCTCACCCATGGAATCTGGAAACGCCAGGACAATAACTGAGGTCGCGTAGCAGCTGCCGGAAGATGTCCTATAATCACAAAAAGAAAGCAAGTGGAGAATCAGTACACAACCATAGTGTACTGGTACGATCATCAGCCAGCTCAATAAAATAATATATGAACAATAAACCAAAACTGAGTATGCAGTACAAAAATGTAGAAACAAGCAAGAAATATAACCCTAGACTCTTAGCCTTTCCTCTAACTTACCCACTACATGAAATAGATTCAACAATCATCACAAAAATAACAATGACAATAAGTATATACCATTTTCATCAACTCAGACCAACCAAGGATCTTTAGAACAACACCTGAGTGTTTAACATGCAATTCTCGGTCTACACAAGGACCAACCCCATATTTAAATGCAACTACCCGGCCTCTCATGGACCAATATGCAATAATCATAGTTTCAAAAAATCAACCTGGTCCACTCATGGAATCATCGACAATGCAATCAACAATATAAATAAACCCATACCAGGCGTGATACTCGGCCAACCATTATAGAACCCGTACAAAGCATGGTACCCAAGAAAACCAATAAGTATCCCATACCATACATGGTACCCGAGCCAACAAATATGTATCCCATGCTAGGCGTGGTACCCGATCTAACCAATATGTATTCCATATTAGGCATGGTACTTGAGCTAATTGAAAGTCTCACAAAATCCAACAGTCAATAAATAAATGAACAATAACACACTTGTAAAACTAACAAGCAACAAAACAAAGTTTATTTCACATGATTGACACCTAGACACTTAGACATTCATAATTTCATTCCCTAAACATGCAAAGCACATACATTACTAAGATAAAGTTAAATGCACACACCTTGCATTTGGAAAGACAATAACTATCACCTACCTCGAATAGCTTGAATGCTCTACTAGGTCAGAGCCTTCCTGTTTTATGAAGCTTTCGCTTGTTCTTGGTCTAACAATGATTATAAAACATGCCAAAATCAGTCCAATGGCCTAAAATTACCCGAATTATACTCAAATCCTAATCCCTTGGCCAAACCATCATCATTCCCCTCATCCCCGGGATTTCCCACCATTAATTCACCTAAAAACTACCATTTTACGGATAAAATAAGTAAATAATGGTGTTTTAATCATGAATAAGGAATAATATTTATAACCTAAGAATTCTACAACCTAGTATCCCCTTTTTCCATAGGATTCTACCATCCTAGGTTAATCTAAACCATCCCCAAAGCCCGAAATTACCGTTTCTAAGGTCTGAGAATCAAAATACGGAAGTGGGGAGTAAAATCCTTACCTTTTTGATGGAGTTTGGTGGAAAACCAGTGAAAATTGCCTTCCTTCGCCTATGCCCTTTCCCAAAATGTTCTTGAGAAATTTTTAACGTTTTTGGGGAAATTTCTGTATTAATTGTGACTTATTCCACTATAGAAGTCCGCACACTGCTATAGCGGTACCGCCGTAGAGGACTCGATCGCTATGGTAGTGCTGACAGACTTTGACTTCCGCTATAGTGGGAATTTCTCTACTCGAGCGGTCATCACTGTAGAGCAGTTTCAATTGCTATAGCAGTTTACATGGGACAGAAAATCAAAAGTTACCCCAAAAGTGCCCATTTTATAACACACTTCAAATCCTGTCATTCTGAATCAACCCCTTCATGTCATCTTTGATACCAGGAGTTCTACTCGCCTGTATTCACTTTCAAAAAGTCCCTTGGACTCCTTAATGTCTTAGCTAATGGAAAAACTAGCTCAACATAAGATATCTTACCCAATCCTCACTCAGATTGCCTTAGATCATACCTTGCTCAAAATTCATCCGAGACTAGCCTGGCCCAGAATTTTCAACTCCTAAACCCATAAGTTTTATAACCTAAAACTTTGCACGAAAAGTTTACGCTTAATTACAGATACCAATTTATCCATCATTCATCCCCAAATGATCAAACTCAAAAAAGGCAAGCTAAAAGAGAGAAAGTGTAGTACATGAATCCTCAAATAAGTGAGGATACTTGTCCCGCATGTCCTTCTCGATTTCCCAAGAGGCTTCCTTAACCGGACAATGCTTCCATTAAACTTTTATCGATTGGATTTCCTTTGTCCTCAATTTTCTGATATCCCGATCAAGAACACCAATTGGCTCCTCCTCGTACAAGAGATCCTTGTCTAGCTAGATCGAATACCACTTGATGATGTACTCCCCATCCCCATGGTATCACTTTTGTATGGATACATGGAAGACTGGATGGACTCCAGATAAACTGGGTGGCAGAGCTAGCTGTAGGACACCGGTCCTACCATCTCAAGGTCCTTGAATGTACTGATGTACCGAGGGCAAATATTGCCCTTCTTGCTGAATCGCATTAACCTTTTCATTGCTGACACTTTCAACACTACTTGTTCACCAACCTGAAAAGCCATATCCCTTACCTTGCAATCTGCATACTCTTTCTGTCTGCTTTGGGCTGCTAGAAACTTGGTTTGAATTCTCCTTACTATTTCCTGAGCTTCCCTCATTAATTGCATGCCCAAAGGTTTTACATTGCCTAACTCAAACCACCCTATAGGTGATCTACATCCTCTCCCATAAAATGCCTCAAATGGTGCCATGTCGATACTAGAGTGATAGTTGTTATTGTATGAGAACTCACACAATGATAGAAACTGATCCCAATGACCCCCAAAGTTGACTACACATGCTCTCAGCATATCCTCCAATACCTGAATTATCTTCTTCAACTGGCCGTCCATCTGAGGATGGAATATTATGCTGAAAGTGAGTTGGGTTCCTAACTCTTCTTGCAACTTACCCCGGAACTTGGAAGTAAAGTGCGTACCTCTATCTGAAATGATGGAGAGTGCCACCCCATGCAGTCTCATAATCTCCTTAACATAAATTTTGCCCAGTTATTGAGAATTATAATCCACCCTGACCGAAATGAAATGAGCTAACTTGGTCAGCCTATCCATGATGACCCAAATGGAGTCATACCTTCCCAAGGTCTTAGGAAGACCCACCACAAAATCCATGGCTATACTTTCCCACTTCCACTCGGGAATGGGCATCCTCTGAAGCAGTCCTGCAGGCCTTTGGTTCTCATACTTAATTTGCTGACAATTATGACACTTAGACACCTAGTCAGCTATGTCCCTCTCTCTCCCAGACCACCAATAAAGTTGCTTCAAATCTCGATACATTTTGGTTATGCCTGGATGTATGAAATATTGTGAACCATAAGCCTCTGCTAGCACATTTTTAATCAAGTCATCAACCCGAGGGATACAAATCCTCCCTCTAAAACTCATCACCCACCAGCATCCAATGTGGCATCCCTGGACTCTCCAGATACCACCTTGCTTCGAAGATTGTTCAACTGTGCATCCTAAAACTTTTTGGCCTTAATTTCCTCTATAAACATGGGTTTAACCTCAATACTGGCCAACACCCCACCCTGTTATGAGATTCCCAACAACATGAACTTAGATTCTAGTGCCCGAATCTCCCTAGCCAAGGGTCGTTTGGACACCGCCAAGCAAGCCAAACTGCCCATGCTAACCACTTTCTGTATCAATACGTCTGCCACCACATTAGCCTTGTCTGGATTATACTGGATGGTCACATGAAAATCCTTCAAAAATTCCATCAACCTCCTCTGTCTCAGATTCAAATCCTTCTGGTTAAACACATGTTATAGACTGCGATGTTCTTTGCACACTTCATACTTAACACCATAAAGGTAGTGTCTCCAAATCATTAGCGCAAACACCACCGCTTCATACTCTAAGTCGTGGGTTGGGTAATTTTTCTCATGGGGCTTCAACTGCCTGGAAGCATAAGCTATAACATTCCTGTCCTACATAAACACAGCACCCAAACCTAAATGTGAAGCATCACAAAACACAACAAAATCTTTACCTTCAACCGGTAATGATCGGATAGGAGACGTAGTCATAAGTGTCTTGAGATTTTTGAAGCTCTCTTCACACTTGTGAGACCAAACAAAAGGTACCTCATTCAGAATCAACCTCATCAAGTGAGTAGTAATAGAAGCAAAGTCCTTGATGAGCCTGCGATAATAGCCCGCAAGCCCCACAAAACTCCTAACCTCCATCACAGACCTAGGCCAGACCTAACACTTAACTGCCTCAATCTTTTGGGGATCCACCATCACCCACTTTTTTGAAACCACATTCCCTGGGAAGGCAACCAAAGACAATCAAATTTCACACTTCAAAAACTTGGCATACAATTTCTAGGGCGTCAATATCCCTAAAACAATGCGAAGATGCTCTGCATGCTCTTTCTTACTCCGAGAGTAAATCAAGATATCATCTATAAACACAATCACAAAGGAGTCCAGATACAACTTGAAGACACCATTCATTGAACTCATGAATGCCATTGGCGCATTAGTCAACCCAAATGATATTACCAAGAACTCGTAATGCCCATATCGAGTACGAAATGTCGTCTTAGGTATATCCTCAGGCCTACTCTTTAGCTGATGGTACCCTGACCTTAAGTCAATCTTTGAAAACATGGAAGCACCTTATAACTGGTCAAAAAGGTCATGGATGCGGGGTAAGGGATGCTTATTTCAGATAATAACCCTGTTCAGTTACCTCTAGTCTATAGACATTCTTATACTACCATTCTTCTTCTTCACAAACAATACCGAATCACCCCAAGGTGAAGCATTGGACAAATAAATCCCTTATCTAAGAGTTCTTCAGGTAGAGTCTTAAGTTCTCTCAGAGCCATACAGTAAATAGGAATAGAGATTGGGTGAGTGCGCGGCTCCAAATCTATATAGAAATCAATGTCTCTATCCAGAGGCATGCCAGGAAAATCCACCGGAAATACCTCCTGAACTCAGAAACCACCAGAACTGACTAAATCGAAAGAGACTCCACACTAAAATCCCATAAATATGCCAAGAAGGTAAAACAACCTTTTCCCACTAACATCCTAGCCCAAACAAAGGATATATCTTGGCTGGCTTGAGCCTGTACACACCTTCCCACTCTAGTCTATCCTTACCCAAAATCTCTAGAGTCCCGATCTTAGCATTACAATTAAATACAACATGATATTGAGACAGTCAAGTCATACCAAAAATAACATCAAAATCTATCATGTACAGAATAATCAAATCTACCCAAGTCTGAAAACCCACAAAAACCACCAGACAAGTACGATATACATGGGTTACTACCACATACTCCCCAACCGGGGTAGAAACATAAATAGGGAAATCCAGGACATTACAAACCAAATCTAGACCCAAAGAAAATTTCACAGAAACATACGAATAAGTAGAACCCATGTCAAATAATATAAAATCCATCCTGTCACAAACTAGAATTGTACATGTGATCATAATATTTGATGCCTCCATCTCACACTTCCCTTGGAATGCATAACAATGGGCCCTGTTATCAATTTGAGCAACCTCTATGGTTGGTTGCACTACCCCCTGCCTGCACCACCATTTTCTTTGTTTCCTCGGCCTCCCTGAAAGTTACCTCGTCCACCCTGTGGACGCCCTCTACCATTGCCACCACCACCTACCGGAACCATAACCTTGGTATGCTGATGAGTCTGATTTCCTGCCTGCCTATGAGGGCACTCCCTCTTGAAGTGACCCGCATCTCCATAATGGAAACATCCACGGTCAAAAGTATGCATGTTAGTAGAAATATAGGAAGCCCCATGTTCTATAGGAGCTGAAAACTGCTCACTGGCTCTCAGAAGACCACCTGCTAAAGCTGGCAGGGCTGACTGAATAGGACCAGCTTAATAAACATGCTGGTTGTGACCCCTAGAGTAAGAACCACCAAAATTTCCTTCATTCTGGGACTTCTTGGCTAACACCTTAGCATGCCCAACCTGTCTAAACCCCTCCAGTTTCTTCACATAATTAGTCACCTCGTTAAAACTTTGTACCGAGGTCATATTCACAAACAACACCTATAACTCAGTATTCAGACCCTTCGCATACGGAAGAATCCTCTCCTACTCAGTACCCACAAGCTGAGTAGCATAGCGTGACAAGGCATGAAATTTAACCTTATAGGACAAAACAGACATTCTACCCTACTCAAGAGCAAGAAACCCATCCTTCTTGTGATCTCTCAAAGTTTGAGGCACATATTTCTCCAAGAAAAGAGCATGAAATTGTGCCCAAGTCATCGGAGGCAAAGCTGATGGCTGACACTCTACATGAGCTCTCCACCAGTGCTTGGCATCACCCTGAAGTTGAAAGATGACAAACTCTATTCTATGCTGCTGCACAATGCCCTGCTTATGTAGCCTCTCACAGAAATCGAAAATACACTCAAATGTGTCCTCCTTCTCTGTACCTTGAAACATCGGACGTTTCAATTTCAATTATTTGGTCAGCATCTCATGCTCAGTCTCGGTCATAACAAGGCCTAACATCAGATAGAACATATCATCCGTACTTGATGTCCCATCCATCTTGGGAGCTCATGCAATAACTGGTTGAGTGACCAGAACCTGATCTGCTACACCGGAAGGGGTGGTTCTTGTACTTGCCAGCCCACTCAAAAAATCCCACACCTACTGAAATTCCTCAGGCGAAATAGAGGGAAGGCTCTCACCTCTAGCCTATGACACCTCCTCCTATTCTGCACCCTCTTCAAGAACAACCTCAACTTCCTCTTCAACAGGATCCTGGGGTGGTGGAGGGGTCACCGCCCTTGGTCCTTCCACTGCCTGAGCTCCACCCCTGGCGGGTGTTGCTCTTCCTCTGCCTCTTCCCCTAACTCTTCCTCGTTCTCTGACTGTCGGTTCTGCTACTGGAGCTATCGCCCTCACTTTGTTACGTCAGGTGTTAATCATCTGCGGACATAGAGTGAAAGAAGTTAGATACCAATTTATATTACCAGATACCAATTGGAATCAATTTATAGCACGAAGGAAGAAAGAAGAGATAGTTTCCTAAAGTCCTATAGCCTCTCGAATAAAAGTACAGATGTCTCTGTACCATTCCGCAAGACTCTACTAGACCCGTTTTGGTATGACAATATCAACGAACCTAGGGCTCTGATACCGTCTTTGTCACAACCTAACCCACCGTGAGTAGCACCCACCCGAAAACTCTGGATGAGCAGACCAATAATCAACCCAACACTTAGCAAAACTAGCAGCTCAAAACCAATTGCATTAAAGTAAACAAGAATCCATAGCCAAAATACTAATAAAATAACATACTGTGGAAATTCCCCTAGAATCTGAAAGTCTCTATACAAAACATCTACCAAATATCTAGAGAAAAGGGATGCCACCCCAAAAATAAGAGTTTAAGTCCAAATAATGGACTAGAACTAAACTGGAGGAAACCAGGGTAGCCCAAAAGAAGTAGCTCACCCTTGGAATCTGAAAACACCGGGACTATAATTGAGGTTGCGTAGCAGCTACCGAAAGATATCCTGTACTCATAAAAAGAATGTAAGTGAAGAATCAATACACAACCATAGTGTATTGGTAGGGTTCCAGCTCCAATAAATAATATATGAACAATAAACCAAAATTGAGTAAGCAGTACAAACATGTAGAAACAAGCCATCAAAATAACCTCAGATTCTTAGCCCTTCCTCTAACTTACCCACTATATGAAACAGATTCAACATTAACAATAACAATAAGCATATACCCTTTTCAGCAACCCAGACTAACCAAGGATCCTTAGAACAACACCTAAGTATTTAACATGCAATTCCCAGTCTACACAAGGACCAACCCTACATTTAAATGCAACTACTCGGCCTCTCATGGACCAATATGCAACAATCACAGTTTCAAACAATCAACCCGATCCACTCATGAAACTATTAACAAATGCAATCAACAATATAAATAACTTGTACCAGGCATGGTACCCGAGCCAACTATTATAGAACTTATACTAGGCATGGTACCCAAGCCAACCGATAAGTATCTCGTACCAGGTGTGGTACTCGAGCCAACCAATATGTATCCTGTACTAGGCATGGTACCCAAGACAATTAATATGTATTCCATACCTGGCGTGGTACCCGAGCAAAAAGAATGTCACACAAATTCCAACAGTCAATAAATAAATGAACAATATCACACTTGTAAAATAAACAAACAACAAAACCAAGTTCATTTCACATGATTGACACCCGGACACTTAGACATTCATAATTTCATTCCCTAAACATGCAAAGTACATACATTACTAAGCTAAAGTTACATGCACACACATTGCATTTGGAAAGACAATAATCATCACCTACCTTGAATATTTTAAAAACTCAACTGGGCTTGAGCCTTCCCATTTTCTGAAGCTTTCGCTTGTTCTTGGTCTAATAATGATTACAAAATATACCAAAATCAGTCCAATGGCCTAAAATTACACGGATTATACTCAAATCCTAATACCCAGGCTAAACCATGATCATTACACCCATCCCCGAGCTTTCTCGCCATTAATTCACCTAAAAACTACCATTTTACGGATACAATAAATAAATAATGGTGTTTTAATCATGAATAAGGAATAATGATCACAATCCAAGAATTCTACAACCTAGAATCCCCTTTTTCCACTAGATTCTACCATCCTAGGTCAATCCAAACTTTTCCCCAAGCCCAAAATTACCATTTCTAAGGTCTGGGAATCAAAATATGGAAGTGGGGAGCAAAATCCTTAGCTTTTTAACGGAGTTTGGTGGAAAATCTTTAAAAATTGCCTCATTTTGCCTATGCCCTTCTCTAAAATATTTTTGAGAAATTTTGAATGTTTTAGGGGAAATGTCTAGATTAACTACGACTTATTCTGCTATAGCAGTCCACACACTGCTATAGCAGCGCCACTGTAGCATACTCGACTATTATGGCGGTGCTGACCAACTTTGACTTTTGCTATAGTGGGAACTTTTCTACTATAGCAGTCATTGTTGTAGCGTGGTGTCAACCATGATACAGGTTGACACAGGACAAAAACACAGAAAATCTCCTAAAAAGTGTCCTTTTTACAATACACTTCAAATCCTGACGTTCTGAATCAACCCCTTCACATCAACTTTGATAATGGGAGTTCTACTCGCCCGTATTCACTTTCGAAAAGTACCCCATCTTCTTAATGTATTAGTTAATGGAAAAAATAGCTCAACATAAGATACCTTACCTAATTCTCACTAAGATTTCCCTAGACCATCCATCGTCAGAATCCATCCGAGACTAGCCTAGCATAAAATTTCCAACTCCAAAACTCGGAAGTGTTCTAACCCAAAACTTCACATGAATGGTTTACCCTTAATAATGGAACAGGTCATTACATTAGGTTAGTTTTTTTAGTGATAGGTAGAGATATTTTTCAATGATGGATGAATGATGATCGTCTTGAGAAAAAAATTAGTCGAAGGTAGAAGTAGGATTAGTAACCATCGCCTTTTAAATATTAGGTACTCCACTTAAGTATACACTAGATGTCATAGATAATTATTCTCATAACAAGGCATGAAAAGTAAGGAACTTCTTTTTTAGAGGCATATGTTCTTTAACTTGACCGTAATACATAAAGATGAGCTTAATAATACTAGTCATTCAATTTGGTTGTATTGTGTATATGTAGTCTTGAGGAAGATATTTTGAACCATTGTGCCATGTTGGGGAAAGTACTTGTTTATTCCTTGTGTACCATGATATCTAGAACTTGCCTTCTGTGTGCGAAACATAGTGTTAAATTGTTGGATGTGATCAAGGAAATTCTTTGTAAGCTATTTTTTTTATGCTTGTGCCACCCTATTCATTATTCGTAGTAAGCTCCTTTGAGCCTTTTTAGCCCATTTCTTTGATTAGCCACTTAATTGGCTTTTCCTTTTATTGATTTACCTTGTATTAATTTGAACCAAAAGTCTCCAACGCATTTTGTAGTTGAAAGACTTAGAGAGCAAAAATATCAAAAGAAAAAAGGGGGAAACAAAGGGAGATTGATGTGGTGAATAGAAAATAGTTTATGTATTTTTATTGAGGAGGAGAAAAAAAAGAAAAAAAATTATAAAAATAAAAAGAAAGTTTAGAAAAGTATCATTGCTAGAAATAGGTGAATAAAGAATAAGGCAAGTGCCAATACATAAGACAGGGGACATAAAGGGAAGTATGAGTTAATATTTAAATTGAGGCGACATTAGGAAAAAAAAGCAAAAAAAGTCTAAGTAAGTGTCTTAAAGTGCATAGGGAGAATATTTATTATTTTTCCAAATATTTCCTACGTGTTCCTTAGCCGGCATTACAACCTATAAAAGTCCTTGTGATCCTATAATTTTGAAGCTTTGTTAAGTGTAGTACACTAAGGTTAAAATTAAGGTATATCTTCTATGCATGAAATTTTCTTTCAGAGAGTGAGTGATTTGTCCTATCTATATGCCACAATTGAATTTATAAGCATGATGTGGGTGATGGACATCTCTCTTAAATAGTAAGGACACAAAATGATGACTATTTGGTGTACCAAATAATTGTGATATTCACACATGATCATATTTGCCTATTTTTCATGAAGAGTCAGTTTTAGAGGTTTTTGGATTTTGAATCATATGACCTTGAAAGTATGATTGACAAAAGCATAAATGAGTGAGTTATGGGTCGTGATTAAACTTGTCTAGTTAACTCGGGTGTAAGTAGACATGTCCACCTGGAGTTTGAAGGTGCAAATTGGGATATGGTGTATAGTTATTATTTCAAGGATGAACAAATATTTAAGTAAGGGGTAGAGATAATAGGTATATAAATACACCCAATTAAAATATTTTATCCATATTTACACTTAGTTTCAAGGATAAATTCACGTATATTATTACATATTCATGCATTATTGTGTAGGTGACCTGATATATGCTAATAAATGTATTTTAGGGGAAAATGTGCAAGGAATTGATCCAAGAGTGCAAGATATTAAAGAACGGAGCTTGTACCAGACTTAGAAAAATTCCACACCAAAATCAGATGCCAAGACGCCGCCCTGGAAGACACCTTATAGGCCTAGGTTGTGGAATCCATGATGCCTTGCCCCTTGAACATCATAGAAGCATAAAATAGGTAATAGCCCCGTGATGCCCTTTGCCCATCGCCTTGGGAAGGCTAGGCATTGGGTGAGGCAATGCCTCAGCATGACTTCTGGCCAAAAATTTAACAAGTCCAAGTTCGAATTTAGAAAGGATTAAGGGCTATTTTTCTTCTACTATAAATACATCTCTTGGACGTTTTTAGGGGGTTGATCACTTTTTGTGTGCCACGATTGGAGAATGTCACCATCCAACCCGTTGCGAGTGGCACCTACACTAACCCTCCAGTGGGAGAACCATCTAACCACAATTACCCAATAGTAATACTTAACAGTTTTAAATATTAATTAAGCAAATCCATTAGCAGTCAATAAATTTGAATAATTTTAATAACCAAATTGTGCGGAAAAAGTTAAATGAATAAAATACCCCCAGAAAATGAAAGTCATTGTACCAAAATATCTAAAAATTAATATTTACTGGTACATCCCAAAAAACTAAATGACAAAAATATTTGTGTCCAAAACAAGTGGACCAGAACATAGCATATGAGGACCTATGGTTGCTCGGAAGATGAAGCTCACTCTTGAGTCAGAATCGGTCACTGACTACAACTGAGGTCTTGTCGTAACAACTGGAATATGCTCTACACTCAGCTAAAGAAAAGCACAGGTAGTATATGTACAAAACCACTATGTACTAGTAGGTTCATCGGCCAACTCAACTTAATAAATATGAACATGTGAGTAGCAAATTGTAAACAAGTACAACCATAAGCACTTAACATTATACCTTCCCTAGTCTTATCTCAACAATAACCAAGTAATTCAAACAAAAAATCCACTAAGTCAAATCATGACTAAATAACAGTTAACTCTACCTTACCATAATTTCCCTTTTTACTTGATACAATAAATAATAAGAACATAAATCAAGTAAATCAACACCTAGGACTACTCATGAATCCAAAATAACATCAATAATGTAACCTGATCCACTCATGGAATCATAAAACTTACTAATACTGTGTACACACATGTTATGGGTCTTATAAAATGCCCACTAGCCATAACCTGCAGGGGATGAGCTCAGTCCATGTACCAATAACCCAGACAACTAGTGTCTGCCACCCATATGCCAAACCAGTATTATACCACCCTTATTTCAATTTTCCCACCCTTATACATCCCGAGTTCCACCAATTCCGTGACAATGATCTTTACCAGTTCATCTCACAATATCAACTCATGCCACAACACTTACAATCACAATATGATATGATACAACCACATTGTATGCACACATTAAATACAAGAACAAAGAGTTAGTTAATATGCACACATTAAATAAATTGAGTCTCAACAATAATTCAACCATCACTTACCTTAATCCAAGCCTTTCACTGCTCCAACAAACTTGAGCCTTGCCCTTACTTGCAATCTCAGCTTGATTGTGGTTTTAAACAACAAAGTAATCACCTTTTAACATTTATTCTTACAATTACAAGGATTATATCCTAATCCCCATAACCCCAGGGTCAAAAATCATAATGATTCCCTTATTCGATGGTTCTTCTATATTCATCCCCCCTTAATTCTGCCGAATTCAAGTCTATAACAACGATTTCTAGTCATGCAATCATAATCTATCCACCCTAAACCAAAACCTAAGGATTACACCTTGTTTTCACCAAGTTATACCAAAAAACCAACCTAGCTCAGGTCAAATGCTTTCCCACACTCAAAACCTAGTGATTATATGGATTTACCAATGAAAAGCTAGTTAAATGGATGGATCAACTTACCTCAATGAAGGGTTTTGGGTGGAAACTTATGGAGTTCGCCCTAAATTGCCTCTCACAGGTCTGAAATGAACATGGAATGAAAAATATGTTTTAAGTCTAAAAATTGCATTTAACATCGCATAACTCGCTATAGAAGACCAATTCCCATTATATCAACATTGTTATAGCGGGATCCTCCTGCTATAGCAAGACTACCCAATATTGACATCCACTATAGTGGGAAATTTCCTGCTAAAGCAATCCAGTAGTAGAAACTTAAATCCTTCTACAATGGCCTAGGCATGGAAGAAAGTCTAGAAATCCCAGATTTTTGCTAGTTTTACAACACATTTCCAGATATTTACCCCTTAACCTAACCTTTTTACGTCAAATGGTATAATCAAAGTTCTACTAACCCAAATTCACTTCCAAAAGTTTCTATGAACTCCTTAACCTCTTAGCTATCATAATATGGTCTCACATCTTATAAGCACTGACCTATCCATTACTAGATTCATCTAGACCATACAACACTTGGAGTTTATCCAAGATTAGCCTAGCCTGAAATATCTAACACTTTATTTGGGAAGAATCTTAACCCAAATTTTGGCATGCTAGTCTATACCATAATGACAGAAAGGGTCTCTACAATAGATACTAATTTACCCATTATTTATCCCTTAATGATAAGTCAAGAAAAATGGGTAAAATATAGTAAGGGAAGTACTTGAATCCTCAAATAAGTAAGGGTACTTGTCATGCATATCTGCTTCAGTCTCAAAGTGGCCTCCTCAACTGGATGGTGCTTTCACTGGACTTTCACTGATCTGATTTCCTTAGTTCTCAACTTTCGAACATCCCAGTTAATAATTGATATTAGTTCCTCCTCATAGGGAAAGGTAATTGTCAAGAAAAACTGAGTCTCACTTTATTATGTAGTCATTGTCCCCATGGTATTTCTTAAGCATGGAGACATGAAACACCAGATGGACCCCTGACATTCTTAGAGGCAATGATAACTTGTAAGCTACTGGACCAACAACATTAAGAATTTCAAACAGAATGATATATATGGGGCTAAGCTTGCCTTTGTTACCAAATGACATAACTCTCTTCATGGGAGACACCTTTAAAAGTACATGCTCGTCTGGTTTAAAAATATATATATATTTTGCCTTGCAGTCAGCGTATTTGTTTTGTCTAATTTGGGCTACCAACAATTTGTCCTGAATGAACCTCAATTTCTCTTGGGCTTTCTTCACCAGGTTTATGCCCAAAGACTTCACATCACCCACCTAGAATCAACTTATGGGTAATCTACACCTTCTCTCATAAAGTACTTCAAATAGAGCCATGTCGATACTAGAATAATAACTGTTGTTGTATAAGAACTCACACAATGGTAGGAATTTATCCCAGTGACCTCTAATATCATGCACACATACCCGTAACAAATCCTCAAGTACCTAAATCGTCCTCTCCAACTGCCCATTGGTCTGAGAATAAAAGGAAGTACTAATATCAAGTTTGGTTCCCAACTCCTCATGTAACTTATGCCAAAATTTGAAGGTGAACTGCGTACCTCTATCGGATATAATGGATATTGGCTCCCCATGCAATCTTAGGACTTTATTAACATATATCTTGGCTTAGCTCTGAGTTCTAATTTACCTTAACCAGAAGGAAATGTGAAGACTTTGTCAGCCTATCCATTGACCTAGATCGAGTCATACTGCATCAAGGTCTTAGGAATATGCACTACATAGTCCATAGTAATCCTCTCCCACTTCCATTTGGGAATAGGAATCCTCTGAAGCAAACATGCATGCCTTTGATGTTCGTACTTCAATTCCTGACAGTTATATCAATCGTCCACATACTCTACTATATCT
Source organism: Jaltomata sinuosa (assembly GCA_003996215.1). Lineage (NCBI taxonomy): Eukaryota > Viridiplantae > Streptophyta > Magnoliopsida > Solanales > Solanaceae > Jaltomata > Jaltomata sinuosa. Next base: position 234,246 of record QJPP01003815.1, on the reverse strand, counting down.
CTCTTCATTTGAGGCGACCAATAAAGATGTCTTAAGTCATGATACACCAATAAAAACTTGTTGCGTCCAAATGTACACGCAAGTGTACACGATCATACAAGTAATATAGTAGCTCTTTCGAGCCGGATATCAAACCAACAAAGACTATGTTCTTAGAAATTTCCCTAATTCAATTTCTAATAGTATTTCAGACAAGCATTGTGGTTTATCAAGAAAGTTTGTAAAAGTATAATGGTCTACTTGTTGTAAAATAATAAAGTAAAGCAATAACAAATTTAGCAAAGGTTGTCAATAATATCAAGGAGAATTCTAGGGCTACGACACCTAACACAATCATGAATAATAACTATTCATCTCAATGAACTTTATTTCTCTAATTACTGATTTCGGGGTTAATAATATGATTCGGGCATGGTCATCCTCTAAATCACCTACTTGAACTAGTCTCACAACTACATCATTAGGCGGGGATGTGAGTTCCTAATTCAAATGCATTAATGGTTTCATCCCATTTATAACCGAATAAGGCAAACTAAGTATATTTCTATCTTAGTTTCTAATTACCCTAATGTAATTCAGAGATAATCTTATTCCTCATGTTCTTTGTCCTATTCTTACGTTCCCTTGGTCCGTTATTGTGAGAATTATTCATTTATTCTAATGTTGGTCAAACACTAAAATAGTAAGCATAAGAACATGAGAGCAATTAATTGAGCAAAAAAACTTCATTGGTTCACATAGAATACTAAACAATCAAATTCTAGCTGTAACCCCGAAAGAAGGGTATTTATCTACTCATAATCTAGAATAAAACATCAAAATCAATGTTAATCATACCAAAGTAATATGTAGTTGAGTTACAAGATGAAGAACCCTATTAACAACCTTTTTGCTCTCTCCCTTCTTTTGTGAAAAATAATACATGTGTCATAATTCTATTAAGAGTCCTATTTATAGCACATATGGGACTACTGCCAAACTTGGCCCTCCGTGCCATGTCCTAATCATATAGCATAGCCTCCATGACATAGCCTTATTGCAGAGACCAGCATCTGTGACATGGCCTTATTGCAGAGGGCTATTATTTCTTGCCACTTAGAAGTTAGACATCTCTGTACCATGGCCTTGTTGCAGGTGGCAACCTCTGTGGTGTGGAGATCAAGTTTCTTCTATTATCTCCCACAAAGTGTACTCTTCTACTTGTCTTTGTGTCCCACAGTCTGTGCTTGCCTTCCGACACCCATTTTTAGTTCTTTTGTGTATTCATTCATGCTATTTTTACCTAAAAATGCTAATCACCTCTATTAGTTCATTGTAATGAACCTCCTGGTCATTTACGTGTGTTTGCCTTTCTTGTACTGTTAGAGATTGCCTATAGCGGCCCAAGTCATTTATGGCATGCTGGGACCAGTAGTTCAGAGCCTGAGCCATTTGTTTGGTCTTTTTGGCCATTCCTTGTTTTAGAGCTTTAGGCTTTTGAAATTGTTGACTTCAGTCAAAATTCTTGGTGAACGTTCTCAGAATCAAATTTTGACAGTTCTGTTAGCTCCGGAGCATGGACATTGGTCTAGTGGGATCTTTGGTTGGGATCCGGGAGCTTTTCAACTTGGAATTCTCTTTCGTTCTGTGTTTTCAGGCTAGTTGGTCTTGTTTGGTTTACTTTGGTCAACATTTGTAGAAGATGCCTTGGATGGAAATTTTGTCAGTGTCATTAGCTTCGGAATGCCTAGTTTGTATTAGGTATTTGGTTGGTTCGAGTCTCGGGTGATTTGGGCTTATTTTGGGTATTTGGTTGGCGTTAATTAGTGTTGACTTGGGTCAACATTCCTCTGAGACAACATTGTATGGAAGTTTCATTAATACTATGTAATCTGGAATGTCGTTTCCACTCTAATAGCATATTTGGTTTGTTATTATCGGGTTCCGATTGTTCCCGAAATACCCCGTAGAAGTCTTGGGCACTGCTGGTTTTCTGTTGCTGGTATGGCCGAAATTTCGTTCATCTCGATCTCAAAAGTAGACCATCGCGATAGTGAAGATCTGACTTTTTCTTCATCGCAATCTCAAAGGGTTCTTCGCGATAGCGATTACGAACCTCTTTGTTCATCGCGATTGCGAAGAGTTTTCTTGCGATAGCGATGAAGGCCCTGCTTCTTTGTTCATCGCGATCTTGAAGGCTGACCATCGCGATCGCGCTGAGTTGGCCAGTTTTTTCATTACAATCTCAAAGCTTTTTCTGGAGATAGCGATGAATAAACACATGTATGTATATATACCTTCTCCTTCGTTTTCTTCACCCACAATCCGTTTCCTCCATTGTTCTTGAGCTCCAAGCTCCCAATTTCTGTGTGGGATTTTTCCAAGGTCTTAGGGTGATTATTTTATGGTTCCTGGTCAATTTCTTGCCTTCAATTCGTAAGTTCTAACCTTTAAATTCCGTAAATTCTCATTTTAATTCTAGTTTGTTCTTGAGTTGTTGGGGCTGCTTTGACCCCCTTTCTATGGTGCGTTTTGACTCAAATTTTGAGCATGTTCTCCCGGGATGGAAAGGAACACTTTGGTTTGTTTTTTTTTGGTTTCGGGTTACAGAGCCCTAGGGCCCATTTGTGACCCAGATTTTGACCCAGCTCAAATATTAGTAATATAGGTATCGTTTGCTTCATATTGATGCATAGAATATTGTTTTGATAGTGTTTTTGTAAATTAGAGCTTCCTGGAGCAGTTCGAGCTTGGACGATGCCATCCGCGCAGCTATTCATCGGATGATAGGTAGGTTATAGCTTTCCCTACCTAGACTCTGCATATATAGGCTATAACTGCATTAATTAGCATCCTTGGGTGGGTTGTTTTAGGTTGGTACCCCAGACCGTGCCCGTCTTTTCTATCCATTTATTTCATATGTTGGTTGTAGTATTCATATAGTATTGTATATATTACCCTTATGGTCCTGTGTGGCCTTGTTTTGACTCTGGAACATAGATGGTGGGCTATTTGGGAATGTCTGCGAGTCCCAGACATAGAGATATCCTTCTAGGCTGGTTATGAATGTTGTAGAGATGTTGAGCCTGTGCAGGGCTGATAGGAATGTTTGTGAGATTTTTTGGGCTACTCTATTGTCTGCGAGCATATCATACATGAAAAAGGTTTTTCCTGCATGTTTAACTACTGTTTAGCTTCGAGCCTACTATAAATAATTTTCTAAACCTTACATGGCCCTGAGGGCCCATTTTTTGTAATGTGACTTTGAAAGGGTTTTTAAACGGGCTTTTATGAAACCTCTCGGAGTAGAAAGGATATTATGATGATTTGATTACTGGTTTTCATCCTGATACTAGGCTTAGCTGGACCGTAGCGCTAGACATTGTTTTCTTTGTATTTAGACCCGGTTACAAGCCAGGCACCCTATTTAGGGATTTTGATATTTGATTTTTATTTTAGACCTGGATATGCTACGGGCACCCTCGATGAGGGTTATTGAGACATCACTGCTTCTTTAGACCCAGATATGCTTTGGGCACCCTTGATGAGGGTTATTGATATATGACTACTGATTTAGACTCGATCAAATCCGAGCACGTACAAAGAGATCCCAACTATTGAGATATATTGAGTTTCATATTAGTATGTGGTCTACGAGTAGACCTCTATGGACCCTACCATTCTGGACCAACTGCTACACAATGACAGTGACCGAAGGAAGGGGATGTATAATGTATGAGAGGTACTTGGGAGATGTCCTTCCATGGATCCCGCCTTTATTGGACCTTTGGGGCACCGGAGGGGGTAACATATAACACAGAGATCACACTTGGTTATAGATTCATCTCATATCATATCATCATACATATTTCACTCGGATTCCACCCTTGTTTGCTGTGTGTTCAGTGTACGCTCAGGTTGTATGGGCGGCCAGAGGGTTTGTTTTCACTTAATTGTATTACTCAATTGTATGGGCGACCGTTGGGACTGTCATTTCATAGATCTAGTTATGGTCCTTGGTTCTTGTGAATTGGTAAGTTTTAGCCTGTTGAGGCTTCGAGTTTTGGGTTTGAGTATTGAGGGGCTAGTGAGTCCTATATATTTGAGGCTTCGTCGTGTGTCCTCCTGAGCGGCTGTGATTTACTGGAGGTTGTTCCTTATCTTGATTCTGACTAGACCTCTTTGTTCTGGTGGTTTAGTTATTCCATTCTAGGTTGTAAATTGTGAGATGGATCCCGGTTCATGCTTATCTTGAGAGTTGGTGTTTTTAGTATGTTTTCATTACCTTTATGGCTTCTAGTTGATTATGTTGGATTTCTTTCCTTCTTTCCCGTCTTACTTGAGGTTACCAGTATACTGCCATGTTCTTGTTTCTCTCTCTCTCTCTTTATTTATACTATTGTTGCAAGGATCCCAGGTGCGTCCCTCCTTCTTACACCTGTGTTTCTAAGTTATGTATATCTTCCATGCTAGCAATGTATGCTTATAACTCTTGGTTGTCTATTCTCTATGCTAGTTCCTTGTGCTTTCTCTATTGCTTTGGTGACTGCTTTCTTGATATCTGCAATTTATAATTTTTATATCTTATATGCACTCAGTCGGCCGATGATGCCTACAGAGTACCCATTGCTTAGAAATTGGTGCTCATACTACACTTCTGCATCTTTCTAGTGTAGATATTAATTGAGCTTTCACCGGTGATCGCGTTGGAGACTCGTACAACTTTTAGATCTTTGATACTAGGGTGAGCGCCTGACAACCAGGGCTTGACCATATCTCATCTTTTGTACTATTACTTTTTGTATATTCGGAGACAGTTGGACTTATCTTTTGTTACTTCTAGCACTTGTATTCTATTAGAAGCTTCTGTACTATCGATACAAAGTCTTGGGGTTGGTGTAGTTTCATTATGTATATATCCAGGTTGTTGCTTCCTCTTTGTCCTTATCTTTATATTCTGCTTTCGCTTATTTTTGCTTATTGTGCGTATTGGTTAGGTAGTATTCCATTACTAACCATTTCGGGCTACAGGAATTGGTTCGCCTACTAGGGGGGTTGTAGGTGACATCATGACCTAATAAATTTTGTTGATGTGACAGCTTGGTATCAGAGCTCTAGGTTCACCGGTGTCGTGGTACAAAAGCAAATGTCTAAGTAGATTCTCATGGATTGGTACGATGATGTCTGTATCCTTTCTGCAGGAGGCTACAGGGCATTGTTAGGAAAAGTTTGATCTTCTTGTCTCCTTATCGTGCATTTCTGGCTCTGTTGACTTCTAAACTTTGGTTGTTTCATTCTTTCTCAGATGCCTAAGATAAGTTTGACAATGATTGGTGTCGAGACTTCTGTGCCTGTTGCTTTAGTGCTTTCGTCAGCGTCAGGACTTCAGAGTGAGAGTTTACTGCACCAGATAGAGGGTGTGGGGTCAGCCCAGTCTCCGATTGGTTTCATAGCTACTCTAGTTTTTTTCAAGACACCATGGCTAGGACTCTAAGTCCTTCAAAGGGTGTTTCAATACCCGGTTCTATGAGTGGTGCTTTAGTTAGGGTTGAGTTTTCAGTTCTTTAGCAGGGTTGTATGTCGGTATTAGACTATGAGGCAAGATTTCACGAGATGGTTAGGCGTACTGCTAGGACAGTGCCATCAGAGTTTGATAGGGTTCAGAGCTTTGTAGGAGGTTTTATTTCACCGCTCCATCTAGTGACTTGGCACTTGGTTACAATTGGGACTACCTTCCTTCAGGTAGTGGATCATGCTTGGGCTATCGAGGGTTTTTGCTGTGAGGCTTATGGAGGTGGTGCTAAGAAATGTCATCGCCTAGATAGTTTCCAAGGTTCTCAGACTCGAAGTACGGGGCTCTCCACCAGAGATAGATTCCATTGCTTCTTATCTACCTGACCAGTTTTGGTTGCTCCACAGGTTCCAGAGGGTGGTGGTACAGGACATGTTAAGCTTAGTAAACATGGTACAGGTCATATTCTCTAAGATTTGCTTTCATGTTGTGTAGGTCATGGTGGCCGATCAGGTTCAGTGAGATCTCTTAGCCCCGATATATTTAGTGGAATTTGCTTTCAGTGCGGTGGGCATGGTCATTTTGTTAGGGATTGTCCCACGATTCCACCTTCTAGTCAACAGTGTCAGTAGAAGTTATCTCCCAGGGATTTAGTGCCACCGGCTAGAGGTGGAGTGCAAGGTACTAGGGGTGGTCCCCAGATTATTAGAGGTGGTTTTCGTTCCAATGGTTCAGGTAAAGGTTATTGTCAGTATCGTGAGCGTGGGAACCTTGCTAGACATTGCCCCACGATTGCGTATCCCAGTCGGCCTAGTTGTTATGATTATGGAGTGCTTGGTTACTTTTCTAGAGATTATCCCGGTGAGGGATGGTTGAGCCTTCAGCTTTTACAAATCTATCAAGAGTTAGACCCCATCAGTTTGATACCCCTCCTGGTGGGCCCGAGGTAGAAATTCCTGATATCGTTGCTCCAGGTTAGGCTTTTTCTACCTTCGGCTTGTGATAGTCCTGCTCGCATTGCGATTCTTTCCCTTTTATCATTTATTTTCTTATATGCCTACTCGTTACTTGCTTAGTTGTTTAACTACTTGAATTGTAGTATCTATGAAATTTTTTCTTGGTAGATTATTCCTTAGTAGTGAATGGGGTGAGTTATACTTGTGAGGTGTTTACCCGGAGTTATAGCTTGTGGGTAGTTCTTGTTAGCCTGCTTCTAGTTGGGTTTGTTTTTTATTTTGTTATTGCTCCAGTCTTGTGTTGGGTCTTTCCTTTTTGAGTTGTCCTAGATGGTTGATGCCTAGGCTGTTTTCTAGTGTTGCTAGTAATCCTTGTGTTGGTTTGGTGTTACCGGTGGTTGTGCCTAAGTTTGAGCTTTATCTTATGTTGGGAGGTGTCGGTTATGCTAGTGTGCATAGATTGGTTTTGTTCAAGCAGTCACAGAAATCAACGAAAGGTACACAGGAACTAGCCCAGAGGGAAATCAACAGAACCACATGTGAGGCCAGTAAGCAGAATATACACACCATAGGCACAGGTGAAAGTAATAAATAACGCACCTGGGGTCGTTGCAATAACAGTGTATACATAATAAGTTTACGAAATGGACGGTATACCGGTAACCTCAAGTGTAAGAAGAGGGAAAGAATAATGATAGACATGCTCAGGGACATGAATCAAACTCAACTAATCATATCAATCTCAAATCCAGAAACTAACAGTCTAGCAATAACCAATTTCATACTTAACCGTAACAGGGAACAATTCTGTAAGTAAATAGCAAAAGTCTACCTACAGTCCCCCGGCCGCCCATACAACCGAGGAACACAAACAAGTGAAAACAAACCCTCCGGCATCCCATACTACCGAAGCGTACAATCAACAAACAACAAACAAGGGTGGAGCCTCAAACAATGAATGATATGATGCATGAAGATCTCAAGTGAAATGGTATCTCTGTATGTACCTCCTCCGGTGCCGATCGGGCCCAGCAGGTAGGTTCCATGGAAGGACACTGCCTGTATACCTCTACTCCACCGTATACCCTTCCTCCGGCACACGCAGCCCGAAGCCCCAGGCCCGGATGGCAAGGTCCATGGAGGTCCCTGACCCCATACTAAAACTCAGTATCAACACATGTCGTCCGGAAGCAAGTCCGAGATCAAGATAGAGACCCAGTCCCTAATATGCATGCCCAGACCCTGTCCAGGACTAAAGTAGTAGGAAAATATCTCAAAAACCCCTCTAAGGGTGCCCGGGCATAACCGGGGCTAAACAGTAGAAAGTCATCTCAGGTGCTCGGTCCAACCGAGGCTAAAATCATTTCAAGTAGCAGAAAAACTCAACTAG